>JAYESA010000004.1:10999502-11599502 GCA_036927795.1 Iris macrosiphon
CCTACCCAATGTAATCACACTTTCATGTCCATGACGTCTCATATCCATGTCACGCAAGATCATGACCTCTAACTGATACAACGAGTCATAATGAAAGCTAAGCATATGAATAAAGTATATGTCTCAAAACCTGTAACCTATACAAAATTACCATCAATATCTCAGGAAGATTATGTCTCATGAATAGTATCAGGTGTCCTGTGGTATAACGTACTTGATGATGCAAGCACGAGAATGTATAGGGTCACGATATCAATCTCTAGGTGACGTTACACAACACCGCGTATGGCATTGACACCCGAATATTATTCGGACGTTAAGTAATGTCATCCGGTCCTAGGTTGAACAGATACAACATATAAATAAATCAAAGAAATATTATATAACAAGAACTGCAAGATTGGCAAGGTACACTTGCCTGGGATTTGATTACCAACTACTACTCTGGTATTAGCGGGATCTGCAGGTACTCCTCCGGTTACTGAAATAAACGTTACCATCATATTCAAAAGACATCAAATAGCTAGAATTGCCTGTCGATAAGTCCAATTTGGCCACAGGAGCAAAAGTGACAGTTTCTGGTCAAAGCGGGGTCCACGTGTGGCCCGCTTTGCACCGAAAAATGTGCCAGAGACAATATTCTCCAAATTTATTAAATTTAGTGTCTAAAATTTCAGAATGACGATACGAACCCAACGGAATATCCAAAACTGAATTTTGATGTGCCGATCACAAAATCACCCGTCAAGTGGAGCCGTGGGGCCCACGATACGGAATTTTGTCAACGTTCTCAGAATTAAACCAAACTTGGATCACAGGACTAGCGTATTGCTACGAGTATGATGGCATAAGTTTCGTTTGGAAACAATGAGCACACATAAAGTTATAACGAGTTTCAGAACAGGGCCAATACGGGGTGTTGTCGACGGATACGCGTTAATTTCGGTGTGCACGCACATCCAAATCAACTTTCACAAAATCTCATACGTCCGTATTAACGATGAGCACCTTTTGGTGAAGTTCGCACACGACCAAGTCGTCCCGTTTAGCCGGGCGCACCCAATTGCGAGAAATCATGGTATTTAAATAACCAATATTTTGGTCATTTTCACCCTAAAAAATAACACAATCTATAGCACAATAAATTACACTAAAAATAGGGTTTAAAACTTGGTCATATGGTCTAAATAATTGTTCAGGTGGATTTTAAAAATATTTAACAGGTTGGTCGCAAAACGATCGTGAACCGGGAAGTTCGGACCAGGTTTCTAAATTTTCAGAAATAGGAAAGTTTTTCTGATTTTGCGTCGCGGGTTGCGATCACCACAGGATGTTATACGCCGAACCGATGGTACGAGTATCGAGGGGTCACGCAGTCTACGCGTAGCAACAGACTGCTCAAAAAATGAGACAAAGAGGAGAGAGAAATCCTCACCAGAACTGGACGCCGAAATCAAACGTTCAACGCATATACGCGAGGTTGCGTTGCGACTGCGGGGTGGCGGGGCTTGCCGGCGGTGGTGCTGCAGGTTACGGAGGCTGCTGGGGATTCCTCGCGGACGTGGTGGAGCTGGTAGTGGCGGCGCTTCATCGTCTCCGGGGAAGCTCGGGCGGAGGCGACTCTCGGCGACTGGTTCAGGGTTGCTAGAGCTGGAACTCGCGGTGGAGGATGTGTAAACCCCCTGATTGTTCAGGAATTTTTAAAATAGATTTTTCACAATTTTCTGGGATTTTTAATTAATCAAACTAAGGTGTTTTGATTATTAAAGGATTTTTAAATGATGTAAAATAATATTAAAATATTATAAAAATAATATTTCTGGTGTAAAATGAAAAATTAGATATAGGATAATTTTTCGGGAATTTATTGGACCCAGGAAGAATTTTTAAAGCCCTAAAAATAAATTAATAAATAAACCAAAATGAACCCTGAAATAAACTCGGTTTATTTTAAATAAACCAAACCGGACCGGACCACAGTGAACCCAACCCAACCCTGCGGGTCGGATAAGGGTCTAACCCGTAGACCCGAAACCCGCATACCCGACCCGCCTCTGGCCATAGTGGATCGGGCCGGATCCGCCGCCCGACCCGACCCGGACCCGTTAACCCTAACCCGAAATCCTTTTCTTCTTCCCCGACTCCTCCCCTCCCTGGCGACCGTTTCCGCCGCCGTGGCTGCCGTGACCCGTCGGTTCACCTCCGCCCAACCTCCGCCACCGCTTCCCCTTCGCCTCCCCGAACCCCCGGTCGTCCTCCTTCCTTTCCCCCTCTATTTAAACCCCTCTTCCCTACCGGCTGCCGCCCCTTCATCCCCCTCGACCACCTGCCGCCAGGCCGTCCTCCTCCGTCCTCAGCCGGCCAACCACCGTAGCTCAGGAGCCCGAGCACCCCGCCTCCCTCCTCTGTCTTCCTCCTCCGGCCCGCAGCAGCAGCAGCCGAGGCGTCCCCCGCCTCTGCCCAGCCGCCTGAGCACCAGCCCCTCCGCCTCCGGCTGAACCTCTCCGCCCGAGCCGCCTTCCTCCGGCCAGCCCCCAGCAGCCCTAGCCCCGAGCCGCCTTCCTTCGGCGAGTCCACCCAGCAGCACCCGGACACAGCCAGGACACAGATACTCTGTCGAGTCGACACGAGAACACGAAAAATTTGGTTTCGCGAAGCCCTGTTCAGGTAACCCGTTCTCTCTCCTCGCTGCCCTATTTTCTGTTCCGTCAGTTGTGACGCGTAGACTGTGTAACCCTCTCGATGCCCGTGTAACCCGCTCGGTGTGTCGCATCTTGTGGCGATCGCAAACCGTGATCCAAAGACAGGAAAACCAATGCCACATTTTACCCCGAAACTGAGTACGCCCCGCCAAACGGGACGACTTGGTCGCGTGTAGTCTTCACCAAAGCGTGCGCGCCGTTGATACGGACGTGCGGGATTTCGCAGAAGTTGATTTGGATGTGCGTGCACACCGGAATCAACGCGTATCCGCCGACAACGTCCCGTATCCGCCTTTTCTGGATCTTGCTGTAACTTGGTGTACACACGTCGGATCGAGACAAAATTTGCGCCATCGGACTCGTAGCAATACGCTGGTCCTGTGACCCAAGTTTGGTTCGATTCTGAGAACGTTGACAAAATCGCGTGTCGTGGGCCCCATGGCTCCACTTGATGGGCGATTTTGTGATCGGCTCATCAGAATCCAATTATGGAAGTTCCGTTGGGTTCGTATTAATGTTCTGGACCTGTTGATACTAAGTTTGACAGATTTGGAGACCTTTGGTTCTGACACATTTTTCGGTGCGAAATGGGCCATATGTGAACCCCGCTTTGACCAGGAAATGTCATTTTTGCCCCTGTGTCCAAATTGGACTCAAGGACAAGCATTTTTAGCTATTTGATATTTTCTGAATCTGATAGTGATGTCTATTTCAGCAACCGGAGCAGTACCAGCAAATCTCGCTGAAGTCAGAGCTATAGTTGGAGGCAGAAACCCAGACAAGTGTACCTTGCTAAATCCTGCAGTCTTGCTACTTATTTCTTTGCCTTATTTATATGTTGTACATGCTTGACCTAGGATCGTGTGACTTACTTAGCGTTCGATTAATAGTCGGGTGTCAACCCCGTACGCGGAGTTGTGTAACGTCACCTAGAGATGGATATCGTGACCCTTGCATTCTCGTACTTGCATTATCAAGTACGTTATACCCAGGACACCTGACACTATTCATATGACAGAATCTTCCTGAAATATTCAAGGTGATTCTGTGTAGGTTGTAGGATTTATGACATAGACATTATATTCATAGATATTATATGACTTGTTGTATTAGATATGATCTTACGTGACATTGACATGAGGCATCGTGGACATGAGACGTGTGATTACATTGGGTGGGGAGAGACACACAGGCTATAGGCTGATTTCATATATATATACTATATAGTAAATTATATAGTAAAATATATAGTATCACTGCTACAGGCTCCCAGACACAGAGCTTGTTGTGGTCTCAGCCTAAGTTCTAGTGATGCTCTCAACTTGCATTTCACATAGATGGTTATATAGTTTACCCTATTGTTTTATTTATTGTTGCACTGCATTTATTTTGGCATGATTTATTTTATACCTTGCTATGTCCCCTGAGGACCTGGATCTGGATTATGTCCCCAGGATTAGTAGAGGATATCTATCCTGAGGTGTACGGAACATGAGCACTTCTCGGAACAGTACCAGCACCTGAGGACGAGGTGATCGCTGAGGATTTTTTTCCTGAATATATGCTTCTTCTATGCTCAGTCTTGCTGCTTTTAAACTCTTTAATTATTGTTTAATGAACAATTGTAACAGACTTTATATCGGGTTGTTCCCCGAGTTTAATTACTTGTGACTGGATGATGTTTATTTTTCTTTTGTTGATATTGCTGTATTTATTCTGTGGATGATATTAGTAGACCCTGATTGTTGTATTACAGCTTAAGTACGCCCCGATCGATCCATTAAATTGGGTTTGTCCATCGGTGTGTGCTGCTGGCCATTGCCACGTGTCTAGTCCCTCGATATTTTGGGACTGGGGCGTGACAGGATGGCATCGTGGAGGTGGTATATGGGAGCGGGGTTCGTTGGGGGCTGGAGAGGCGTCGCCGGAGGGAGAAGGTGGCGGAGGCATCGTGGCCGGGGTCGAGGGTCACGGCGGAGGGGTGAAGTGGTTATGGCGTCGTGGGGTTTAAATAGGGGGATCGGGGAGCAGGATCGGCCGGAGGCATTTGGGGAGAAGAAGGGGCGGCCGCGGCGGTTACAGGGAGGGGAACCGGAGGGTCGGGACGGCCTTTGGGGAACTCGACGGTTGCGGGGAAACTGTCGCGGGGAAGCCGGAGGGCCTCGGCGGCGGTTACGACCGGCGGGGATTCGTGCGGGTCGGGGTTTATGGATTTGCTACAGTAGCGGGTTTGGGTTTCGGGTCGGGTTGGCGGGTCGGGTCCAGATCCGACCAGCTAGGAGTTTGGGTTGGGTCGATTCAGTTGGTCCGGTTCGATTTGGTTTATTAAACCGGTTGGGTCCAGCTCGATTTATTTTGGTTTAATTAAAACATTAATTTTTAGGTCTTTAAAAATAGTTCTCGGGTCCAATAAATTCCATAAAAATATTCTATGTCTAATATTTTATTTTACATCCAAAACTATTATTTTTTTAATATTTTAATATTTAATAAAATCACAAAATATATTTAATTCCAGAAAAATATTTATTTTAATTAGTTAAAAATATCATAAAAATTTCAAAATTTTATTTTTAAAATTTTGAAAAAATCTGGGTGGTTTACACGCCTGAACATCGCCTATACAATCATTCCACAATTGTAGCCACTTGGCACGCATTTACTGTTTCAGAGAGAGAGAGAGAGAGATCTGAGCGAATTGTAATCTCGGCCAACCGCCGCCTGTAACACTTGTTTATACCAATAAAGAGTTTTACTTCAACTTGTGTTATTCAATGCTTCCGCTATTGTCGACTCAGTAAACTTGTTACCGATTGCCTATGCGTTCATAAACTCCGTTGCACTCGGACAATCTGTGCGACTCTGTGGCTTAGAACTATTACCGCCAGCCAATGAACCACGGTCTTGCACGGGCGCGGCTCACGCTCGTGCGGCATCACGTCCGAATGGGTCAAAGCGATCGTTCCGTGGGAGCGCTGGCGTGGTCATTCTCGCCTAGCGGGGACGACCGATTTAGCATGCGGGAGATCGGGGTGTGACAGATTGGTATCAAAGCTTGGCTTATACGCCTTTGGACTTCACTTCGATTTTCTCAGTTTCGAAAGCTCGTTCGTGGGTTATGTGCACACACTCTCTCAATGTCTCAATGGGATATTCCAAACAATAAGTCTAAATACTTTCAAAAAGTTGCATGTGAAATAATATGATTGCTTGTACGATATTATAATTTAGAAGGCCTTTGTGTCGACCTGTGATAGACCCTTGAGGAATAGACTCGTGCTAAGATTTACATGATATGCGAGAACCATATGCCTGTACCTGATTATCCAACTGGTTAGCACGAAAATCGAATATTGCCTGAACGGTTCGTTATGCACCCAGCCTTTCGGCTAAGTTGTGTTCAGTATCGTGCACCAAGACCCTTTGGTGCAAGCCAGTTACAACGAGATTTGGACATCGTTCAGGAATAAGACAAGTCAGACTTAGAACTGCAATCGATAGAAACTTTATCGAATTTATCCCTTAGACGAATATTAAGAATCATGCTTGATTTTGGAAATAGCTCGAACGATATTTCGTGTCGGTAGACACAAATCGAATATAGTTTGCTTGGATGACTATCAATCCAGAATATATACGAGACTAAGATTTTACTAGGCGATACCTAAATATCGTGTAAGAATTCTCATGTATGACTTGGTGAATATGCTAACGATAAATGCAAAATATCGAATATGGATTCAAATGGGAACTCGATTCCGAGTGGTGTATGGCTCATTTAGAAACGTCCAAACGGATCCATAATTCATGCGATAGTCGGACTGAACGATATTGAGAATGTCTTGAATAAATAATAAAGCTTATATCGAATAGAAATTCTCGGAATGGAAACCAACATCTTGGTTAAGATAAACTTACTGAAACTTGAAAATTTTTACGAGCGATTTCGGATTGAAACAAATGTATTGAACTTGAATAAATATCGCTCGAATAAATTAGCCTGGGAATGAATATCTTGGTTCGATGAAAGATATAAGCGATAATGAAATTGGCTTGGAGTTTGGAAGAACGATCTTGAAATCGAGTTTGAAAAGATAACTCTCGAAATCAGTCCCAACGAAAACGGCTATCCTGCGGGAGCGCCGACGTGGTGATTCGCGTACGGCGGGGATGATCGGACTCAAGAAAAGATGTTCAGTGATTATTCCGAACGGACTCGATGAATGGAACGTATCAAAATTTGAATGGACTTGGGCTTGAATATTTGAAACTACTTGTTTGAGGAATGTTATAAGTAGACTAAGAAAATATCGAACGGTAACATTGAAGTTGGATAATTTTATATTTAAATTATTTTAATAAATTTTTTACTATTGTGCAGTGCACATGCAGATTATTTATTGTCAATAATCCGACAGAAAACTTGGTGCAGTAAAAACACTTCAGCGAAATGTTAATGACACTATTTTACTTATTTCATTTTCAGTTATTTTCTTTCTATATTGCAAAAACAATAAGGAAAATAGAAATCCAAGCTCCGCGCGCGCATGTAATTACAGCACAGTTATCAACCACAAAAAAATACAATTGAAGTAAAGATCCTTTCATATCAAGGCATCCAAAGTTTATAAATTACTCTTAATTATAAAATATCTTTCATCAATTTTAAATTATATCGGGACTTCCACAAAATTATGTATAATATAAAAAATAATGTAAATATTTATTATTATATATTTTTGAAGTGGTCTCGATGTGCTTCAAAAAGATAACTCAGAAAATTGGAGTGCCAAAATGGACAGTAAAAGTTAAGCTGCCAAAAAATACTCATTATGTTACCGGAAGATTTTGTGACAACAAGTTCCTCTAGTAACAGCGACAACCAGTGTTGTCAAAACCGGTTCGGACAAACGGCTGGACTGGATCTGATCGAATTTTGCTAAAAAATCGGTCCAGTCTGACTTGAACATGGTATTTTTTTAAGAGATGACAGTTTTTTTCAGAACCGGGGTTTAACGGTGAACCGTCTGAATCGATACACAATTGAACCGGCCTAATCTGGTTTTTTTTAACTCAAAACAGTTTATCACGTGAGATTTGGACCATTTTATTTTATTTGGTTTTGAAAGACCTTATAGTTGTAAAACAAAACCAAACATACTCAGAACTAAACCAAATCAAACATACTCAGAATCAAACCAAACAAAGAAGTAAATGTGAATATCTTACAGGTCTCAAATCATTTGGTTATTGTAAAAGGCCTATTTGAACCCGGTTAAACCCCGGTCAGACCTGTACCAAAGATGTTCGGTTCAGGTCCGATTTTTAAAACATTAGCTACAAACGCTGGTGCGATAGTGAATGACAGGTAGGACTATACCGGAGGAAGGGCAGGGGAGACAAGCAATCACCAAAAGAATTAATGTGTCATTCAACCCCCTCATCTCTCTCTCTCTCTCTCTCTCTCTCTCTCTCTCTCATATTCACAGAATCAAATATGCATCTTATATCCATGAGAGACATAAGATCCTGATTGGGTGGCGAAAGATCGGTGGATCAAGCCACGAAAACGTATTATTCCTTCCATTTATAAATGGTGGAAGTTGAAAAACAGTAAACCCAAAAATATATGCAATACAGTGTGTATAGAGTCTCGAATGTCACATCGAACATCTTATCGATAGAGTGACAAATTATAGAATACATTGACAAAAGATGCATAATCAAACACTGTAATTATAATATACTAGATATTGGTCTATGATTAAAAAGATTCATATTTACTATTATTTTTGTTTGATCTTTTAGATGGACAAATATTCATTGGTAATTGTTTTATCATGAATATATGTTTTAACAAGAACATTTTCATAAACCACAAATTTTAACAACTGCGCCCAATCGAAATTAAGACCCTTGAGATTGAATTTTTAGAGTGATGCTATTTGCACCATCTTCTCCACCCATCCCTCCATGTGGCATCAGTCTATTGGCCCAAGCAAATAAGGAAGGACCCAAAAAAAATGGGCTCCAATAGGACTGTGCCACGTGGCGACAGGACACAGAAAGATTGGGGGAGGTGGTGCAAATGGCATTTTCCTTTCGCAATATGTCAAAACTGTTCATTATCGCCTAATGTTGCCTCGATTAATGATTTGATCATCAACTCACTGAGACATTTCAAACAAAAATTAAAGTCTATCCACAAGAACAACATAAATACCAAGAATATAGTTCACATCCCTTATTCTTTTATAACTTTTATTACTTATATCATGATGATGTTAAAAGAGTTTTGCTAGAAATGACCTATATATAATTAATAACAGTGTACGTAAGAGAAAATATATAGGCAGAGTCAGTTCATATGAAAAAAAACAGAAAATTTCGCACAAAAAAAAAAAAAAAATTGCACAAGGAGAAAGAATTTTGACAAAATTTTGACCAAAGAAATTATCAAACGTCTATAGTAAGCATGTATTACATTTTAGTTCTCCTAAAAACCACCAAAATCCAATTATACATAGAATAAAAACAAAATTATCAATAAGATAAATCCCTAGTGGTCAAGAAAACGTGGGGGAAAAAACCCGTTGTTAGTAAACCTATATTTTCAATCGAGTTATAGAAAATGCTCTTGTTAAGAACGTTTTTTTCACATGTTGTCGTGAAAACGTCCTTAGTTATATTGGAGAGAAAAAAAATTCTTACTAAGGACGTTTTTGCAGCATAATGTGAACAAAACGTCTTTAGTAAGAACGTTTTTCATGTTAAAAATAAATCAAAAAAAGTCCTACTAATCATGTTTGGGAGTTAGGACACAGGATACGGCCCATAACAAAACCTAAAAAAAAAAAAACATAATATAAATAACTTTAACAATGGCTTTTTCATCACATTATATTCTTGTTAAGGACGTATTCTTCCATGTTCTCTATTAATCTAGTTTTCAACTTAGTCTTCTTTGCTAAGGATGTTTGAATTCTCTTACCCTAAATATTCTAAACTATTTTCTTTTTCTACGATTTTTTTTCTAAACTTTAATGCTTTGAGCGAAAATTTTCGTAAGAAAAATAATGGATATATAGTACTACCACCGGTGATCGCTGTAAGTATACTGACCGTAGGGTACGTCGGACGGTGCCGGAGCAGGAGCGAGGCCATATAACGGTTTGTCGACGGTCGGTACCGGAGCTTGCTCCGGAGGATAAGGATCGTACGGCAGAGATTTCTCCGAGGCCAATGGGAACGGTACGTAGGATGACGTCAGAGTCGGAGTCGGAGTCGGAGTCAGAGGAGACAAGCAATTGCCAAAGGTTTTTCTTGTGTCCATTGTTGAGAACTGCTGTGTCACGTAGAATGTACAATTTCTGTGAGAACAGGAATCAAGCATGCCCTGCCTCTCGCATCAAATATGCATGCGTAGAGGGATGCAAATCAACATAGCAGCTCACGACCCAACTAGGCTAGGTACAAGACAGTGGATCGAACCACGAGAACGTATTATTTCTTCCATTTATTAATAGTAGAAGTTGGAGAGCAGTGGACCCAAAGACATGTAATACAGTATGCACGAAAGTCCCGAACGTTACGTCGAATTCCGTACGTTAAGCTGGAATTTAAAAAACAAAAAATATAGCAGCTCACATGCTCGACTCGACTCGACTCGACTCGACTCGATAAAAGCTCCACGAGCGAACTGGTGAACAAGCTACTTCGTAAAGCTGGATGAGTAATCGGTTCGACCTTTCTCTCCACACAATTCGAAGTTGGGTGAGTCGAGCCCAAAATAGTCCCGCAAGATTAAGTCTGAATGGAGTGAATAAGACACACACTCACAACACCCACCAAACTCCGTAGAAATTTACGTGGACCTCTCTAATAAGTTGGAAAAAATTGTGAAAAAATACCGCCCACCGTGGGATCGAACCCAGATAACACCAGCTGTAAGACAAATCCTTTTATATATATATATATATATATATATATATAATTTTGTGATATATAGGAACCGATTGTAGTTAGTTAGTTCGTTAGTTAGTTAGTTATAACTTATTGGATGATTGTACTCAACCAACTGATAGAGATATTATTCTCTCTCTATAATCTTATAAATATATTATTGCATCTAACCGGTGCTTATGAAATCAAACTATTATAAATTTAAGTCTATAAAAAATACAAAATTTCTAGAGTAACTCATCAGTTACAATTTTTTTAAATCCGATAATAAAAAGTTGTTGGATTACATGCATCTTATTTTTTTAAAATTTTAAGGACCTAAATAGAAAAAGTATCAAGTCCACGTGTTATGACTCATATTGTAAATTCTTATTTTGAGTTCCTATTTGTAAAAAAAATATAAAAAAAACCATCTCTCTCAACATAATCCTATTTTTGTTATATCTGGAAAGGTAGTTGTAGCAGCTTGGCTCTCCTATTTTAGAATATGGGACTATTTGATTTTAACCACTGTTAGATTAGGTATATTGATATTACCTTCCTGTTAGATCAAAAGTTGAGAATATCCTCCTGAAAGTGTCATTAATCTTTTGGAAAGTGCCGTTAATGAATTTTTAACGACACTTTCATGAGGGTATTCTTAACTTTTGATCTAACAGGAGGGTAATATCAATATACCTAATCTAACAGGAGGATAAATTTAAATAACCCTAGAATATATCTGTTGCATCATATTTGGAGAGGTGACAAACGTATCTGTTGTATCAGCCATAAGAAAAATGTTTATTTGCCAGCAGGCGGACTGGTCCATTCGTCCACGTGGCACAATTCTATTAGCCTGTCCTAATTGTATGGTTCCACTGCGGTTGATCTGTCGCTGAGGTTGTGTCACGTGACGGATGGACTAGTCCGCGGACAGGCAAATAAGCAGCTCCATTTCTTAGTTTAGCATGTGGGAACATCCCTAATATAGTAGACATGGGACCGACTGCTAAAATAGGAAATAAGTACAGGAATAATATTTGATAATTAGATAAAGGTACTTGAATCCCAAGACAAAGACCTAACGCATGTTAGGGTTACTCCTCTAGAAGGAAAACGACGTCCAAAACTAGTGGTACAGTTAATACTACCTCACTAAATGAAAGACAAGTTGAGGACAACGTTCGCATGCGTGGGCTTCCATAGTAAAAGAATGGCAAGAACCACGTACCCACCGATTCGAGAATTGATGAATGGAGGTCTACTTCGCAACGAAAACAAAAACGCATTCATAAAGAGACTCTTATATAGATTCAGTTCATTATCTAAGACGTGGACTTATTCTAACAGTAGTCAATTTATGAATAGGAAATGATCTCAATGCTTTCGTCTCGGTCTTTTAGGCATGGTCGGTCATGAACTCATGGGATCCGAGATAAACTTTTAAAATGGACCCCCCATACATAATGTAAAAAAAAAACTTTAAAACTAAAATTAAAAATATTATTGCCAACAAAAATCGAACTAAAAATCTCTAATATGCAAGTCTAACATGGTAAACGCTACACCACATATATTTTGTATAAAAAGTGGTTCATGATAAATGCTAATTATATTTTACATAGAATCATGTTGGGGCCGCTTTAATCTTTGGGCGGTAGACCGTTGTCCATCCGGTACTTGGTCAGGACTTTCCCTACTTTTAGATGCTGAAAGTTATTTTTTTCCACTTAACTCGTGCTCGATTGGATTATACTAGCCACGAGCCAGCGCAATGCAGCGTCAGGAGCACGACATTACACTAACCATTATGGTCAGGACAGGCCCAAAGGGTTGGGTTGTCATAACCGAAACTAAATTGGTTGTCCATTGACCTTGACTCCAAAAAAAATACCAAAAAATTGATGGCGCGTGAGGTTGGCAGCAGCGTCGAAGTCTCCGGTTCTGACAGCGTCGTTGAGCTCAGATGTCGAGTTTCTATCATTGAGCTACTCGAAACATTTTCAGGTAAAAACTCAAAATATGGTACTGGTGGATTGCTAGTTCAACCGACAGAAAAGAGATGGGGTGGACCGCGAAAGTTCTATTGACGGAGCTGAAAACTTAGGGGTTTGAAAGGTTGCCTTGATTAGGAGGATTGTACTAACCTGATGGCTTGTATGATTTATCCTAGTGCCGGTCCAGATTATGATAAAGTAAAATTTAATTGGTGACGTTGAGTGAGAGTCACGGATTTTTCGGGTCAATATAGAATATGCACATAAACGTGGCAGTATGTGTGAAGTCAGGACCCAAATTTTTTATAATCATTGTGTTGAATAATCACTGATTTGGTAGCAACAATGTATTTTTTGACCAAACTCTAGTTTAGCTTGTTCAGTTTATTGTTCTTAAGCAACATTTATGTACAATATAAATAAATGGTTATCAAATATCGAATTGCAATAGCATCAAAGCCCGTCTAGCTCAGTTGGTAGAGCGCAAGGCTCTTAACCTTGTGGTCGTGGGTTCGAGCCCCACGGTGGGCGAATTTTATTTATATATCTAACTGCAATTTTTCTTAGATTTACACAAATCATGAAAAGACAAAACATTGCAATCTGCGACTGGCATAGAATTGCAACGGTGAAATGTTTTATGTTTTAAAGCTTTTTGCAAGAACAAAAAAAATACTCGCCAACCTTCTTGCAAACCTTCAAATTCGGAAACTGTAGCATCATTGCCCTTATTTCCCACTAGTAATATGTACATGCACGAAAAAAATAATTAAAATTTTGTATTATTAGAATCGAACCCATTCAGCCAACGATAATACTTTTCATCTAACCACATAAGTTAAAGGTATTTTACTATAGTTAGATAATACTAACTAGTTAAAAATTTAGTTAGAATTTATTTATTTATTTATTTATTTATTTAATTTTTTATTATGTGACATAGGGATTTGATGGCTCATTTTGAGCCGTTTTTAAGTTTATATATATATATATATATAGGTTATTTACACTAACAATTTTTATGTTTTCAGTTTATAACACGGATTATTTCTGTTTTTGAATAAATTATACTGACCATCCCTTCCTCTAGAAAAAAAATAAAAAATTGGGGTAGTTATTGTCTTAACTTTTTACTTTATCTTAAAATAAGGATATCCCGTGTAATAAAAAAAATATTAAAGCAGAGGTACCACGTGTTGTAAACCAAAAAGATAGAAATAGTTTGTGTAAATAATCCAGTATATATATATATATATATATATATATATATATATATATATATATAATGCATATGAGCCATAGGCTCATATTCCTACGTGAGCCAATGCGCATATGGACCAATAGAAATGAAGTGTACTAGTGCACATGGGTGTACATGAGATGTATGAATCTATTTCTATTGGTCTACATGTGCATGACTTTTATAGAAATATAATTCTTTGGCTCATATATATATATATATATATATATATATATATATATATATATATATATATATGTTACAAATGTTAATATTTTGGTTTAATAGCAAAATGTTGTAATTTATTAGGATTTAACAAAATAATGATTTTTAAGGAGAGCAATCTCTCGCCTTGACTCTTGAGTTTGCAAGGGTGGATTACTAACAGGGCAGTTCGGAGGATTGGGTTGTCCGAGTCGAAGCTTATTTTGGTTGTCCCTTAATTTTTGTTGTTGGCTAGTTCTAAGAGATCAAATGCAATTCAAACCTCTTGTAGGTTATGTTGTATCTAGAGGATTGTCTTAAGCAGAGGATTCTCCAAATTTGAAATCTTATTAGACTTATTTCTGGGTCGGTTCTGACTACTTAACAAAATAATTAGGTACATATGTACAAGTTCACTGTATTCGAATAATTTGAAATAAATTAGACATGCTCAACAAAGTATAGCCCAATGTATCCAATAATAAACCAGTTCTCTTGCTGGACTGCATTTCAGGCATAACATATTGTTCATATTTCCGGTAAAGAAAGACATGTGATGTAGTCTGCATATGATATAATTGCCCCGGCATACAGCAGCTTCTTGAGTTCCACTTAAAATTTCCAACTACTGTTATTCAGTAAGCTACATTATGTTCTTAACGGATAGCAGCAGCTGCTAAATAGCACTCAGCAACCTCTTAAGCTAAATTGAGAGAGAGAGAGAGAGAGAGAGAGAGAGAGAGCTCTCTCATAAAATCGAAACTAAGTTACAAAAAAAAAAAAAATTGAACTATGTCCATCTCCACAAAAGCCTCCCATCATAACCAACATGTCATGACCCGACGGACCTTACTATTTAAAAAATTTATAAGAATTTTAGACCCGTGTATATATAACTAATATAATAAGTATAATATGATAAAATTTGGACTTAATTGCAACTTGATACCCTCAACTATTAATAATGTTGATTAGTAACAACTTAAAATTATATCTCAACTAATATTTTCAATTTGGTATCCAAATTTAATTTTTTTTCCTAAACTACCCTCCCCACCCCACCTCCGACACTACCCCCCTACCCACCCCCGATGACCCATCCACCTCGCGCGCGCCCTATCTCGCGTCCGGGTGCCCCAAAAAAAACCCCTCGCGTCCCCGTGTCCGCATGCGCGGGCCGACCACCCTCGCACGCCCTACCCGCAGCGGAGACGGAGGGGGGAGGGGGTGATGGAAAGAAGCATTTTGGTACAATTTTTTTTCAGGGTATCAAATTGGCACCTATAAAAGTTGAGGAAATCTAGTTAAACATTCTCAATAGTTGGGGGTATCAAGTTACAATTTAGCCTAAAATTGCAACGGCATACAGCAGCAACCAGCAATCTAAAGGATTTGACCTCTCTCAAGCGTAAGTAATTAGCAAGCTTCTTGTGTCCCACTTAAAATTTTCAACTACTAAAAAGCACTCAGCAACTGTTATTCGGTAAGCTTACACGCGGTATTCTTAACCGATAGCAGGGATAGCAGCAACTGCTAAAAAGCACTCAGCAACCTCCTAAAGCTAAATTGACAGAGGGAGAACTCATACGATCGACACAGAACCCCTAAACCCAACACCACTTCAGCCTTCGTATCCCTCAAGCAGCGGCCCCTTCAAGAAGTGCCTGATCAAAATGCCAGACCCCTGCAAACAATGCACAGAACAAAATGTTAGGTACCCGTAAAGCAATAATGGAACTATTTATGTCAAGTCTTACCGTGTCCCTTGCCGACCCTTCTCAACTGGGCAACATACTCAGCAATCTTCTTTATAGCTTCAACCTGATTTGCAGAATAACCAAAACAGGGCAGAAATTTTGAGTTCGGCTACATAACTTCGTTTAGTGTAACTAGTATAATCTATAACTAAGCTGGATATAATCTTGTATTGCCTCAAAATTATTAGGGTATAGGAATCGATTTCTGTAACTCAAAACATCTCTAATGGTAACATCTAATGGTGTAAGAGATCATTCATCAATTAGTAAACTTCTAAAGTGTGGGGTATTTATTCGACTTAATACTTTTTGATGGTTCAAGGAACCAAATACTAGCTGGACATGAAGGAACAAGAGGCATCACCTGTTCTCCAAGGTACTCAGTCTCTACAAAGTCAGCAAGCTGAGGATCATTGTTTTCTGTTGCAACCTGTTCACACAAAATACAAAAGTTCATCACTTGTCATATAGAGCTCAATAGTCATGCAATCATCCAACATGGACTGTTGTTATACACAGCTGAATACTTAAGAGGGACTTACTCTGTGTAAATTAAGAAGCTTCTCATTTGTCAGTTTCTCAAGAGCGAGAGCCAGCTCCATTGCTGAACAAAATGAACAGTATAAGAATTACTAACTAGCAGCCTTTCATTTAATTCAACCAAGAAACAGAACAAAGTTCTTTAGAAAATCAATCAAGAAACCCTAAGGGCTATGCCTCTTTAAACTTCCAGGGCCAGCCCTGAGCTCGTGGTGTGTGTGTGCGCGTGCGTGCGTGTGGTGGGGGTGTGAAGGTGTGGGCGGGTGTGGTGGTGTGTGTGTGTTGGGGGGAGTGAACCTCCGAAATGGACCCTATACATAATGTGAAGAAGAAAAATTAACTAAAATAGAAATATATAAAAAAAAAAAAATTGTTGCCACCCAGAATTGAACTAAGGATCTCTAGTGTGCAAGTCTTAACATGATAATCACTACACAATTGTTTTGAGTTAAGGGTGGGCCATGGAACACCCTAATTCTATTTTAGATACGTCCATGTTAGTACCCCTTTAGTCTTTTGGCCCTGGGCTGTGCCTGGTAACTTCAATAACATCATAAGGGAGAAGGGGGCTATGAAGCATGAGAAAGCTCCATACAAGTATTTAGTATTTACAAAGATTTTAGGACCAACAGTCAACCTGACAACTACTCACAGAATTGGGGTCAAATATTGTAAACCCCTGATTTTTCTTAATTATTAAATCTTGGATTTTTCCTACTTTTCTGGAATTTTTCGGGAATTTTCTGAAATTAAAATCAAGGCTTTTAATTAATAAATAATTTTTAGTTGGCAATAAATAATATTAAAATATCAAGAAAATAACATTTTTGGGTGTAAAATAGAAAACCGGACTTGGGGTAATTTTCTGGGATTTTATTGGGCCTCAGACCTATTTTTAAAAGCCTAAAAACTATTTTTATAATTAATTAATTAATTCTGTTAATTATTATTATTATTATTATTTATTTATTTTTATTTTTATTTTCTCGTTTAGGGCCCGGCCCGGCCCAGTGGGCCGAGCCCATTGGCTCAACCGGCCCAGCCCTACGCTTAGCGGGTCGGGCGGGTCGGCCTGACCGGATCCGCGCCCGACCCGGACCCGTTTCACCTCCACCCTCTCCCACGACTCCCAGTCTCCCACGAATCCCGGCCGCCGCCGCGTTCTCCGGCGACGTGGCCACGCCCCCGCCAGCAGCGCCTCCCCTCCGATTTTCTCGCCGCCACGACCGCCCGGCCGAGCCCCACCGAAGCCCTATATAAACCCCCTCACTCGTTCACCTCCGCCCTCTCCAAAAACCCTAACCCTAGATCTACCCTCCGGCAGCCGTCCGGCGACCTCCGCCTCCCTCAGTCACCTGCGACGACTTCCCCGGCGCCGACGAACCTCCTCCTCTCTCCTCCTCACAGCTAACCTCTCCGGCCGCCCTCGAATCCACTCCCCGCCGTTCGAGAGCCGCCCTAGCCGCTGTCGACGACTCCGCCGGAGCCACAGCCACTGCCCAGGCCTCGCCGGAGCCGCCGCAGCCCGCCGTGGCCTCGCCGACGGTCGACCAGCCCCGGCGTACCCTCCAGCGAGCCCGGACACGCCGCGGACACGACCTAGACGCGGATTCGAGCCCGGACACGCCGCGGACACGACCTAGACGCGGATTCGAGCCCGGACACGCCGCTGACACGTCCAGGACACAGAATCGCGCGTCGGACTCGAGATACCTCGATCCCGAGTCCGAGGCCTCCCCTCGGTGCTCCTCCATCAGCTTCCCGGTAGGTGCCCCTATCCGAGCGCCTGTCCCTTCCAAAACCACTCCCCTGTCCGACCGGGACTGACAGAATGAAGCTCTGTCAATCCCGGGATAGCTTAGGTTATAGTTATTAGTAGGTTAATGATTTGTTAGTTTGGTTGTTAATTAATTAGTGATTCGATACAACGATCTGCAAATACGTATACTAATTATATATATATTATAAAATAAAAACCTTATTAAATATTACCTAAATTAGTAATTACTTAATAGATAATTTCTGAAATGATTGTAGTATTTAAATACTAATTAGTAATTACTTAATAGATAATTTCTGAAATGATTTTAGTATTTAAATACTAATTAGTAATTACTTAATATATAATTCTGAAATGATTTTCAGTATTCAAATATAATATGTTAGGTTTTCCAAAATATTGTTTCTCTTATAAATTAATTGCTAAAAACAAACGATATTATTTTTATTAAAATCGTTCTTTCCTATTATCCTATCAGAAACAAAACGACATTTTACCATAAAATATTTTTATACGATAAAATAAATAAAGTTTCATTATTATTAAAAAGGGTTTTGTTTTACTAAATCACTAATACAAATTATTATTATTATTTTAATCGATCGTTGGATTTAAATCATTAACTTAGTTAACTAATCAAGACAAATTAAAACCCTTTGTTTAATTCTAAAATCAGATTATTAATAATTGTAGGTCCCTGTAACTAAGGTTGAGACCGTCGCGACATCTCACTCGCGTCACCAACCAACTCCAGGCAAGTTTCATATAATTCAAAACTGGTATTTTAGTTGTAATTAAATATGTTGCATGTCATATAGATATATTGAGATGACACTTGATTTCACGGAACCGACTGATTGACTGATTGATTGATTGATTGACTCATTGACTCATTGACTATTGCCTTGGGAACTGGGGAGTAAAAGTTAGCACCCGTGGTCAAAGCCCCCTTATTGCCTCATTGTGGATAGCTGAAGTCCAACCTCACTGGACTGACGCCGCACCGTGTTCACGCGAACACAGATTGCCTCCAACCCAGACCGGCCACGGGATGCTACTTTTCTCAAAACACCTTTAGTGATTGTAGTTTGTCATCATTGCTTCATCGACATTTACTGTTCTTGTCTCATATTTGTTGCATACAAAAATATAAATATTGTTCAAAACTATCTCATTGCATCATTTTAATTATCGTTAAGATGCTGGAATTGGATATATGTTCTTGCTCCCTCCTGACTGGAGATTAACAATTTTAGGTGATTGCGGTGACGATGAGGCGTATGATACCTTTTATGGTCCGGACCAGAGTACTGATGCCCTAGCGGAACCTAGCCAGGAGGCCGATGTTTAGTTGCTTCCCTTTTGATTTTCCAAATTGTAATAAGCAGGGTTGAAGTAATAACCCTGGACCATGTTTTGTTTGATCTTTGCTTGTATGAGAATTTCCTTTCAGACTTAGCAATAAAAATTGAATTTCCTTCATGTATTCTGGATGTCTGTGTGTTACTACGGATTGATACAGCTTACTGCCGCCGTCTCACAACGGTGCAGGCTGGGCATGATCCGACTGGACCCAGATTATTGGGATCGGGTCGTGACATGTTTTCAGTGGTGGCCCATGCAGGTCTAGTTTACAACCTTTGGTCTAGTCAACTTAGGCTAGCCAAACAAACCAACTTGCCTTTGACTTTAGGTTTAGTATGACTTTAGGAAAACAGACTCTAGAAACAATTAGAACACTTAGAATTCTTGAAAAAATTTCAAACTGTCACATCATAGGACCAAATTCTTCTATCTATACATATGTACAATTATTTTTGCTTGCTTATAGAACATAGGTTACCTTGCTTATGTTTGCTTCCTAAACCTTCCAGAAGATGGCACGAGGAAAGACAACCCGTTCCGGCCCAGCCGAAGAAGAGGCTTCGTCTTCTGAGCACACCCCGAATCAAGCTCAGTCAGACCCCTCTCCGTTGCAGCTCACAGATCGCCCCCATGCTGCAAGAGCTCCCCGAGCTGCCTACACTTCAGTAGTGCATGCAGCTCCACCCATTCCTCCCAGGACCACATCGATTCCAGCCGATGTGACTCCTCCTGTTGCACCACCTGTGCCAGTGGACCCCGCTGAACTCGTAGGCCTGCTACGAGGAGTTCTTGAAGCCCAGAGGGCCCAGGCTGAAGCAAATCGCGAGCAGACCGCGATTATGAGAGAGGGCATGGAGAACGCCCATAATGTAGCCATGGCAGCGCTAGGAACATCCCAGACAGAACAGGGGCCTGCCAAGGTAATTAAGGATTTAAAAGCTTGGATTCCACTAATGAATTTCTAGTCTAACCACAAACCTGTTATCCAGGTAAAAGTTGGAACTGTAGAAAACTTTAAGAAGTTGGACCCGCGTCCCTTCAAGGGGACCGAAGGCATCATCTACGCAGACGAGTGGCTAGATGATATGGAGCGACTCCTCAGCGTCGCTCGACTCCCAGACGACCTCATGGTTGAGGCCGTAGCACTCCAGCTGAGAGACTTGGCCAACATTTGGTACCGCAACGAGCCAAGATTTCGAGCTGGAGGGATTTCCTGGCGGCTATTCAAGAAGCAGTTCAAGCGAAAGTTCTTTCCAGAGGCTGCCCTCGAAGCTATGGGAAGGCAGTTTCAAGACCTGAAGCAAGGAGACCGCACAATTGAAGAATATGCGGCTGAGTTCAACCGGCTTGGCAGGTTTGCAAGCCACCTGGTGGACAACCCTGTAGAACGTGCTAAGAAATTCCGGCACGGACTACGTGAAGAGATCCGCACCTTAGTAGCTGCTAACGGTGCGAAAACTTATGACAAGATGTTGAAGGTGGCCCAAGATGTAGAGGCCAGTGCACCTGCTCGACCCAAGAGGGAGCATCCAGGGTCAAGCAACAACCATCAGGGCAACAACAAGAGGCACAGCAACAACAACAATAGGCCCTCCTATCCCCAGCAGTCCCAGCAACAACAGCCAGCAGCGGCCAACAAAGCGCATCAGTACAACCAACCCAAGGCGGTCAACTGCGTCTACTGCAAAAGGCCAGGTCATACCGCCGAGATCTGCCGGAAGAAATTGGGACACTGCCTTGCTTGTGGATCTGCCACCCATCAAGTGAAGGACTGCCCCACGGCATACAACAAAACTGGAGCTGGACAGCAGAGAGGTCCACTGCCTACCCAGCAGCAGCGCTACAACCAGCACAGAGCCGGGCAAGCTTTTGCCTTGACGGTGGAAGAGCCAGAAGCTGAACCCGAGACGGAAGGAGATGTCATCGCAGGTTCCATTCTACTTCATTCGCACCCTGCCTTAGCATTATTTGATTCTGGAGCATCACACAGTTTTATATCTGCAAACTTCATTTCTGCACACCATCTAGTTACTGGCATAAGTAAGATAATCTGTAGAGTTATGACTGGTGGAGGACCAATACCCATTAGTGAGACTTGTAGCTGCCCAGTCACTATCTCAGGACATGAGTTTCAGACTCAGTTCCTAATAATGCCTCTGCCAAACTATGACGTAGTTTTGGGCATGGATTGGCTTAGTCAACATCATGCTCTGATAGACTGTCGAGAAGGCTGCGTAACTCTAGATCCACCTGGAGGACCTAAACTCAAAGTGATTCGAGCACCTGAAGGAGTGGAGTGTGTGTCTTACACATCCATCACTGAAGAAACCGGACCCCCTCATCCTCTCATAGCGGAGTTTATAGACGTCTTCCCAGACAATCTTCCAGGGCTACCCCCTGATCGAGATGTGGAATTCTCGATCGATCTTGTACCCGGCGCAGCACCAATCTCCCAACGCTGCTACCGGGTGAATCCCAAGGAGTCCAAGGAGATGAAAGACCAAATTGACGAGCTTCAGGCGCAAGGATTCATCAGGACCGGTGCCTCACCCTGGGGTGCACCAGTCTTGTTTGTACCCAAGAAGGATGGGACAGTTAGAATGTGCATAGACTACCGGGCATTGAACAACATCACTATCAAGAACAAGTACCCGCTGCCCCGGATCGACGATCTCTTCGACCAGCTGAGTGGAGCTAAGGTTTTCTCGAAGATAGACCTCAGATCGGGTTACCATCAAATCAAGGTGAGGAAGGAAGATATTCCAAAGACGGCATTCAACACCAAGTATGGACAATTTGAATTCTTGGTCATGCCCTTTGGTCTTACCAATGCCCCAGCAGTGTTCATGAATCTCATGAACAAGGTCTTCCACAAATACCTGGACCAGTTTGTCGTTGTCTTCATTGACGACATTCTGATCTATTCGAAGACCAAGGAAGAACACGAGCAGCATTTGAGGATAGTTTTGGAAACCCTCAGAAAGGAGAAACTATATGGAAAATTGTCCAAGTGTGAATTCTTCTTAGACAAGGTGGACTTTCTCGGCCACGTTGTCACAGGAGAAGGCATATCAGTGGACCCCAAGAAGATAGCTGCCGTGGAAACATGGAATACTCCCAGGTCAGTTGCAGAGATCAGAAGCTTCTTGGGCTTAGCTGGATATTACAGAAAATTCGTGAAGGACTTTGCAAAGATTGCTGAGCCCATGACCAAGCTAACCAGGAAGAATGAAGAGTTCGTCTGGACCGAAGCGTGCCAGGCGTCATTTGAAGAGCTGAAGAGAAGGCTAACAACAGCACCGATTTTGTCGCTACCCTCAGGATCAGGAGGATTCTCAATTTATAGCGACGCGTCCGGCAAAGGATTAGGATGTGTGCTCCAGCAACATGGAAAGGTAATTGCTTATGCTTCCCGGCAATTACGGACTCATGAGAAGAACTACCCGACGCATGACCTGGAGCTAGCAGCAGTCATCTTCGCCTTGAAGCTGTGGAAGCACTACCTGTACGGCGAAAGAGTAGAGATATACACGGACCACAAAAGTCTCAAGTATGTCTTTACACAGAAGGAGCTCAACATGCGTCAGAGACGATGGTTGGAGCTCATGAAGGACTTTGATATCAGCCTACAGTACCATCCCGGAAAGGCTAATGTGGTCGCCGACGCACTTAGTCGATATCCGATGGCTATGTTCTTGACGACAGATCGGTACCTACTGGAGGACATGGAGAAGCTGGGACTAGAACTCGTATTGCCTGCAGAGGAAATGAAGAAGCTTGGACGGGAAGCAATAGTACCCGGCGTTGACTTCCCCATGATGCATTTGCAAGTGCAATCTAGCTTGATGGACAAAATCAAAGAAACTCAATTCGAGGACGGAGCATTGTGCAAGCTCAGAGACCAGGTGTTAGCTGGCACACTGGAGGGATTTTCTATTTCAGACGGGGGAACACTGAGGAATGGCACCAGACTTTGTGTACCTGCTGGTGAATTGAGGGAACAGCTGATGCAGGAAGCGCATCGCTCACAGTATTCCATCCACCCTGGAGCAAATAAGATGTACCGAGATATACGGGAGCACGTATGGTGGTATGGAATGAAGAAGGATGTCTCAAAATTCGTTGGCAGATGCTTGATCTGCCAGCAGGTGAAAGCAGATAGACAGAGACCAGCAGGACTTCTTCAGCCGCTGCCCATTCCAGAATGGAAATGGGAGCATATCACTATGGATTTTGTGTCAGGATTGCCTCGATCCCAAGGAGGGAAGGACGCTATTTGGGTGATCGTAGACAGATTGACTAAGTCTGCCCACTTCATTCCCTTCAAAGTTGGTTTATCCACCGAGAAGTTAGCTGCCCTATACATGAGGCAAATCGTCCGGATACATGGAGTTCCTGTGAGCATTGTATCAGACCGAGACAGCCGCTTTACTTCTCACTTCTGGAAGAGCTTGCAAGAGAGTCTGGGGACCCAACTGAAGTTCAGCACTGCATATCACCCACAGACTGACGGACAGTCAGAGAGAACCATCCAGACGTTAGAGGATATGCTGAGATCGTGCGTCCTGGATTTTGGAGGATCATGGGAGGACCACCTACACTTGGTAGAGTTTGCTTACAACAACAGCTACCAGGCCAGCATCCGCATGACTCCTTTTGAGGCTCTGTATGGACGTCGCTGCCGCACTCCCTTGGCTTGGGACGACGTAGGAGAACGAGTCATGCTGGGACCTGAGATGATTACAGATGCGGCCGAAAAAGTCAAGGTGATCAGAGACAGACTTCGGGTGGCTCAAGATCGTCAGAAGCATTGGGCGGACAGCCGTCGCCGACTTGTGGAGTTCGAAGCAGGTGATAGTGTCTTCGTCAAGATCTCCCCCACCAGAGGAACTATCCGTTTTGGCAGAGCTGGAAAACTGAGTCCCAGGTATATCGGCCCATTCGAGATATTGAGCAGAGTTGGAGAGGTGGCATACAGAGTGGCGTTGCCACCTAATCTTGAAGGCGTACACAACGTCTTCCATGTATCGCAGCTGAGGCGTTACATTCCGGACCCGAGCCACATCCTGGATCATTCGGAGTTGGAGATTGGGCCAAGTCTTACGGTACCGGAGCAGCCAGTGAGGATCATAGACCGTATGGAAAAGCAGTTGCGGAACACCGTGATTCCACTGGTCAAGGTTCAGTGGCTCCACCACTCCCCAGGCGAATCCACTTGGGAACGAGAGGCTGAGATGAGGCAGAAGTACCCTCATCTGTTTTAAGGCATGTTTACCCTTGTTTCTCCCTTCAATTGTAGTTAATTTCGAGAACGAAATTTCTATAAGTTGGGTAGGTTGTAAACCCCTGATTTTTCTTAATTATTAAATCTTGGATTTTTCCTACTTTTCTGGAATTTTTCGGAAATTTTCTGAAATTAAAATCAAGGCTTTTAATTAATAAATAATTTTTAGTTGGCAATAAATAATATTAAAATATCAAGAAAATAACATTTTTGGGTGTAAAATAGAAAACCGGACTTGGGGTAATTTTCTGGAATTTTATTGGGCCTCAGACCTATTTTTAAAAGCCTAAAAACTATTTTTATAATTAATTAATTAATTCTGTTAATTATTATTATTATTATTATTTATTTATTTTTATTTTTATTTTCTCGTTTAGGGCCCGGCCCGGCCCAGTGGACCGAGCCCATTGGCTCAACCGGCCCAGCCCTACGCTTAGCGGGTCGGGCGGGTCGGCCTGACCGGATCCGCGCCCGACCCGGACCCGTTTCACCTCCACCCTCTCCCACGACTCCCAGTCTCCCACGAATCCCGGCCGCCGCCGCGTTCTCCGGCGACGTGGCCACGCCCCCGCCAGCAGCGCCTCCCCTCCGATTTTCTCGCCGCCACGACCGCCCGGCCGAGCCCCACCGAAGCCCTATATAAACCCCCTCACTCGTTCACCTCCGCCCTCTCCAAAAACCCTAACCCTAGATCTACCCTCCGGCAGCCGTCCGGCGACCTCCGCCTCCCTCAGTCACCTGCGACGACTTCCCCGGCGCCGACGAACCTCCTCCTCTCTCCTCCTCACAGCTAACCTCTCCGGCCGCCCTCGAATCCACTCCCCGCCGTTCGAGAGCCGCCCTAGCCGCTGTCGACGACTCCGCCGGAGCCACAGCCACTGCCCAGGCCTCGCCGGAGCCGCCGCAGCCCGCCGTGGCCTCGCCGACGGTCGACCAGCCCCGGCGTACCCTCCAGCGAGCCCGGACACGCCGCGGACACGACCTAGACGCGGATTCGAGCCCGGACACGCCGCGGACACGACCTAGACGCGGATTCGAGCCCGGACACGCCGCTGACACGTCCAGGACACAGAATCGCGCGTCGGACTCGAGATACCTCGATCCCGAGTCCGAGGCCTCCCCTCGGTGCTCCTCCATCAGCTTCCCGGTAGGTGCCCCTATCCGAGCGCCTGTCCCTTCCAAAACCACTCCCCTGTCCGACCGGGACTGACAGAATGAAGCTCTGTCAATCCCGGGATAGCTTAGGTTATAGTTATTAGTAGGTTAATGATTTGTTAGTTTGGTTGTTAATTAATTAGTGATTCGATACAACGATCTGCAAATACGTATACTAATTATATATATATTATAAAATAAAAACCTTATTAAATATTACCTAAATTAGTAATTACTTAATAGATAATTTCTGAAATGATTGTAGTATTTAAATACTAATTAGTAATTACTTAATAGATAATTTCTGAAATGATTTTAGTATTTAAATACTAATTAGTAATTACTTAATATATAATTCTGAAATGATTTTCAGTATTCAAATATAATATGTTAGGTTTTCCAAAATATTGTTTCTCTTATAAATTAATTGCTAAAAACAAACGATATTATTTTTATTAAAATCGTTCTTTCCTATTATCCTATCAGAAACAAAACGACATTTTACCATAAAATATTTTTATACGATAAAATAAATAAAGTTTCATTATTATTAAAAAGGGTTTTGTTTTACTAAATCACTAATACAAATTATTATTATTATTTTAATCGATCGTTGGATTTAAATCATTAACTTAGTTAACTAATCAAGACAAATTAAAACCCTTTGTTTAATTCTAAAATCAGATTATTAATAATTGTAGGTCCCTGTAACTAAGGTTGAGACCGTCGCGACATCTCACTCGCGTCACCAACCAACTCCAGGCAAGTTTCATATAATTCAAAACTGGTATTTTAGTTGTAATTAAATATGTTGCATGTCATATAGATATATTGAGATGACACTTGATTTCACGGAACCGACTGATTGACTGATTGATTGATTGATTGACTCATTGACTCATTGACTATTGCCTTGGGAACTGGGGAGTAAAAGTTAGCACCCGTGGTCAAAGCCCCCTTATTGCCTCATTGTGGATAGCTGAAGTCCAACCTCACTGGACTGACGCCGCACCGTGTTCACGCGAACACAGATTGCCTCCAACCCAGACCGGCCACGGGATGCTACTTTTCTCAAAACACCTTTAGTGATTGTAGTTTGTCATCATTGCTTCATCGACATTTACTGTTCTTGTCTCATATTTGTTGCATACAAAAATATAAATATTGTTCAAAACTATCTCATTGCATCATTTTAATTATCGTTAAGATGCTGGAATTGGATATATGTTCTTGCTCCCTCCTGACTGGAGATTAACAATTTTAGGTGATTGCGGTGACGATGAGGCGTATGATACCTTTTATGGTCCGGACCAGAGTACTGATGCCCTAGCGGAACCTAGCCAGGAGGCCGATGTTTAGTTGCTTCCCTTTTGATTTTCCAAATTGTAATAAGCAGGGTTGAAGTAATAACCCTGGACCATGTTTTGTTTGATCTTTGCTTGTATGAGAATTTCCTTTCAGACTTAGCAATAAAAATTGAATTTCCTTCATGTATTCTGGATGTCTGTGTGTTACTACGGATTGATACAGCTTACTGCCGCCGTCTCACAACGGTGCAGGCTGGGCATGATCCGACTGGACCCAGATTATTGGGATCGGGTCGTGACAAATATCTAGCCGAGATAGCTAATGAGCATGAGAGGGCCAACTATAAAACCTAGATGAACATATGGCAGGTACGTTGGCCTACCTTTGTTAAAAGAGGCTATATATGCAATCAATTCATACATATATTGGCGCAATTATATAAACATATATTTAACAAGACTAGACATATAATATATTGTGAATAAATTCTTATAGATATAGAAGACGAACAATGAGCCCAATAAAACTCACCATACAGTGCATCTCCTTTCTCTGCGTGATCATACTCAGTTAAAGGAACCATAATAGATTGAAGCTTCACCCTGCCTCCGCGTTTGTTCTATTTCACCAATTGACATCAAGATTTCAGCTACCAAAACAATAGCATTTACAAGACAAGACTGATTCTTGTGGTAATTACCTGGTATTCCATTAACTTTTCTGCATGTTCTCGCTCCTCCTCGCTCGATTCCTTGAAGAATCTAAATTTGTAGCAAACCAGATTAGATCTCAACAGTATGAAAAGGGAAAGAAAGCAAGAGAATGCAGAACTGTTTCCACTTACTTGGCCATGCCTTTTAGTGCGACATTATCACGGTCGAAGTAGGCGTACATGGCATGATAAGCATACGAAACGTTGTACTCGACGCTGAAATTGAGAGCAAGAATCAGTCATGGATAGGAGAGAAACATAGGAATAAAGTTTGAAAACAAGATCCTTGTTGCCAGAGCAACAATAATTAAGAACTCATATTTTTAGAAAGTGGAAATACTCTGGACTAAAACAGAACATAGTTTCAAAACCAAATGCATAACAGCAAGTGTTCTTGGAAAAAGAACTAATTGTTGAGGATTTAAGTTTGACTGCACAAGAACAAACTTTCTAGTTCAAATTCAATGAGTTTGAACGAATATTCAAATTCATTAGGTTTGAACGAATTTTAATATTAGTTGGGTGTTGGGTTTTGGGTGTGACTGATCATTCAGATTCATTCACTTTCATATTCGTTCAGAGTCTTCGGACTGTTGGAAGAGGTATATCCGGTTCATGAAAAGACAGAAAAATTTATATACATACATTAGTATACCCAAGTCTCAAAACACCAAAATATACAACAACAAAAAATAACAAGCATAATACAAATTACTACCTACTCAAACAACAAACTCTTTTCAATTGTGGGCAAATGTGTAGACACGTAGATACACGCCTCAAAGCCATTTCCATTTTCTCTCTATTATTATCACTAATACTAATTAAAAAAAAAAAAACGGAGAAGCATGGACACTCCAAAAATCAGTCCCTGTGTCTGCGATGCATTGTGTCGAACATGTATCAGACCCGACCAGGACACACCCAAATACACTAGACAAGCCAAAACCAATATATGTCTCCGTGTCTGTGTAGTATTAGTGCAATAACCCCAACATATTACATAAATAAGCCAATTATTTTAGCAATATGTGACATTGATAACTTGTACACAATACCATAAAAAGATACTTTTATGTCCCCCCAAAAAACACATAGTATATGCCATAGAATCATAACTTCACAAAATGAACCCTAGCGTCATGAATATTAAAAAAAAGGGTCTTTCTGCAAATAACCAATAATCACAACACGAAAAAAGAAGAAGCAAAAAATTACAGTAGTTAATCGATATAGCACCACAAAAGAAGATCTTGAGCTTTAACGTCATTAAAAAAAGAGATCTTTACGCCTGATATTGAATAAAAGAGGCATCTTTATGTAAGAAGACTACGGTGTACCGACTTGATCTGCTGGTTGATGGCGGCCTCGCAATCGTCGACGAACTTGTGGCGCGCGATCGACGCGTCCGACGACGTCGGCACGAGCCCGAGCTCGCTCTTCAGCTCCTCGAAGGGCTTGAACACCACCCCCGTCACCGGGATGCTGTTTCCCGCCATGGCCACCGCCGGCCTTGACCTCCTCGTCACATGGACACGCGGAGAGGAAGAAGGAGAGAGGGACTTCTCCGAGAAAGCAAAGAGCGGAGAGAGAACAGCGGAAGAGGCCTTCAGAAGCATGATTGAAGAATTCTAGAGAGAGAGAGAGAGAAAGTGTGAGAAATTGTAGAGAAAGAGAGAGTGAGTGAGTGAGTGAGGAGGAGAGAAGGGGACGGGGAGGATAGATATAGAGAGGCAGTTGAGGGTTTTGGGGGAGGACGGAGGGTCCTGATTGGGCCACGTGGACGGCGAGGATCGATTAGGGTGGATATGCGTGTGGAGGGCTCGTGTGGGTGGCCGCGGTGGGGATTGGGAATCTTTAGGAAATCAAAAAATATAACAGAAAATTACGGATAAAGTGTAAGAGTTTAAGTTTATTTTAAATAAAATATGTAAATATTAAGTGAAGTATAATATTATTTAAATATTGGACATAAGTTATGTTTATGTCCTATAATAGAACGTAATCCCTCTTTTCCTAACTCTTCTCAGTTAATATGTTAATTAGTAATCTAATCTAACAATATATTAATATCTTATATATTAATATCCTTTCCTCCTATTTCGATTTCTAATTTGTCTAAGTTACTAATTCCTTCTTTTAACTTTCGTCTTGTAATGATGAGTAAGTTACTAATGATTTATTTTTAATCCACGGTTAATTAAAACTGGGTAAAGTACAAAAAAACTACTCCTTAGATTTGCGTTTTTGCAATTAAAGATCTGTAGATTTAAAAAAAAAATTGTATTTTATATTTGGTGCATTTTGCACCAAATTTGGTGGTATGCCGTTAACGGACGTCAAATTCGACGTGAAATGACTAATATACCCCTCCCTAATCATAATCATAATCCAACAAATCCTAACCCTAATTATAATCCTAACCCTAACCATCTCTCCCATCTCTCCTCCCTCATTCTTCGACGGTGGGGGCGGCGACTCGGGGAGGAGAGGGGGTGAGGCGCGGGGTAGAGGGGGAGGCTCGGGCCGAGGGGGGGCGGCGCGGGGGAGCTGTGCGCGGGGGTGGAGGAGGGGGGAGATACACTCGGGGGAGGGCAGAGGAGCTGGGCGCGGGGACGACCGCGAGGGAGCTACGCGCGCGGGGGAGCTGCGCACGCGTGGGCGCTGTCGCGTGGGCGTTGTGGGGTGCGGCTGAGGAGGGGGCCTACGGGGAGCACGGTGGAGGAGAGGGTGAGGGTGGGGTTGGTCGTAGTGGTGATGGTGAAGGTGGTGGTGGGGGAGGAGGGGGAGGGGCGCTGGGAGGAGGAGGACGTGGAGGCCGGCGATGTGGGGAGGAAGAGGAGGGGAGGAGGAGGAGGAAGCACGATAGGGGATGAGGAGGAGGGTTATGAGGGAGGGGGAAGGGAGGTTTTGTGATGGAGGAGGGAGAGGAGAATGGTAGTTTAGGATTTTTCATTTTCATTTTTATTTTTTGACGGTATTTTTTAACGAAAAATGAAGGGAAGGGACTATTTCAAGCAAAAAATTTATGCGGTTTTAATTTACTAACGAGACAAATTATGGGAGATTTTTTTTGCACTTTACCCATTAAAACTAGATGAAAAATTAAATACACTTATATAAATTTACGCACTATAATATGACGTAAGTTACTAACTTACGTCATAAAATTAGACGTGAGTTATCATTTATAATTTTTTTAATCCACGGTTAAACACATTTAACTAAAGGATTTAAAGGTTTACGTACCTTTATAGGCATGAGTTTTTTTTTAATCCACGGTTAGTAACTTACGTCCTAAAGTTAGGCGTGAGTTTTTTTCCTTTTTTTTTTTAATAAATTCTTCAATTTTATGTCTTAGTTTTGTGCGATAATATGCTCTATGTACAAATTTATAAAATTTTATGTCTTTATATAATATATCTTAACTTCGGTGCTCTTGAGGTAATTTTCTGAAAAAATAATCCAAATGTCCTTTATTTGGAATAGTCTGACATGGTTTTGGAATTTTCCAGATTTTGTGAAACAAAAAAGAATTTTAAAAAATTGGAAGGGTAAAAATATATTAACTTGTTTGGTCCTAGTTTAGGGTTTTGGTGGTGTTTATATGGTGATGGGGCACGTGGTTGCTAGGGTAATTTTGTTACATGTATTTGATTTTCAGGTCCGTAGGTCCGGTTCGACTCGTACTTTCTATTAATATATATATATATATATATAGATTGATAAGAGAACTAAGAAAGTAAAAAATTGTTACCGGCCTCCGGGGAAGTCGTGCACGAAGCACTGCCCTAAGAGTTGATCCGAGGTCTATGTGCAGACGTTTCTCGGAAGCTCCTAGTGGTAAAACCTCCTGACTACCGGATTCTCTTTGTTGCACACAACTCGGAGAGAAAGACCGAACTTAGCTCTGCCTAGAGCAAGAATTTAGAGAACAAAATATGGTTTGAGAGAGAGAGAGAGGTTTCACGTAGGAGAATTTTCTGTAAAAAATAAAGAAGGAGGAGACAACAATATATAAGCAGTCCCAAGACACAGTCACTGAACATGACAGTAAATGGCTCAAAAATAGGTCATTAAGGAGCAATTACAAAAGGAAAGAAACGTGGAGAAATGCTGTCAAATGAACTGTTGCAGAAGCTGTCACTAGGTTCAATGAACCTGGACATAGAGCCTCAACGTTCAAAATTTGAATGAGTCAAATGGTTCAAAAATTAAAGAGGAGCAAAAAGATTTTTGGATCCCAGTCCGAACCCGAAGAGGAAATTGGATCAACATTCGGCGCCCGCAGGTGTGGGCACGTGCCCGCACCCGTTACGCACGCCGAACCGAGCCGAGCCGGGCCGGGCGGCGGCGGCGACACGCGTGTGTGGCCCAAGGGGTCCCCACACAACATCTTTAAGAGAGCAATGAAGAAGAACTAATATATACATACAAGGGAGGGGTGGTCCAACCGATGTGGGACTAAAGAAAAAAGGAAAGTTGAGCTTTTGCTCAAGCATAGCTAACAACCCCCCCCCCCCAAAGGTCAAGTTCCGAAATAGAAGTGACAACAAAATTAAAAGGAAAAGTTTCTTGGCAGGTATATACTATGCAAAGATGAGATAGACTAAGCCTTGAATCTCACTTAGTGACTATTGTCTTTGTCTGAAGAAGTACTTGATGGACTATGCCTTGAATCAGATTTCTTTTACTAGATTCAGAAAAATAGCACACATAGTACGCTAGAGGTTTTGGGTCTAACGGGTGGCACTTTTGGTTGGCCATGCGCACTAATCCCAAATTCATGAGAGTTGTCTGGGATCGCCCTGTCCCATACTCGCGGCCTTCACGACCTCTCATATAGGTAAGTCCTTAAGGGTTGGTGATAGGTTTCAACCCCGCATATCAGCTTGGACCTATTAAGAGTTTTAAAACTCATCCTAACCATAACACTCAAGAACACTGTCACCATAGGGATAGAAAATCATTGTACGCATGTACAACCACTTGGACATTATAGAATAAGATTTTAATCTCGGATCAGTGTTCCATAAAAGTCACCTAAGTCCAGCTTGTTCCTACCCATTGAACCGGCTTCTTGGGATCTCCAGTCAGACTCGGTTGGGTTGCCACTGCTGGTGACTTTACTTATGGGCTTAACCCCACCCCCCTCGATGATTCTAGGATCGAAGTCCTAGACAGACCCTTCGTCAAGTGGTCTGCAAGGTTCTTTTCTGACTTTATATAGTCAAGAACCACATATTTTTTCAATAGGCTTTTTATAGACTTGAAGCACAGCTGCAGGTGCCTGTTCATCTTAGCATTCACATAATCATGCTTTAGTAGTTCCATAACAGATTTATTATCACAGTTTATAGAAATTGCATGAACAGGACTAATAGAAACATGTATATGCATAATAAGGTTTCTTAGCCATTCGGCTTTTATGCAAGTAGTGTCCAAGGCTATCATTTCGGAGTCCATTGTACTCCTAGCTATGATAGTTTGTTTGCATGAGCCCCAGGAGATTACAGCTCCTCCTAGAGTAAAAATATATCCAGTAGTGGATTTTATATCATGTGAGTCAGTTATCCAGTTTGTATCTGAATAACCTTCTATGATATCATGGTGTCTAGTATAGTGCAGAATATAATTTAGAGTACCCCTAAGATATCTAAATACTCTTTCTAACATTGTCCAATGTAACTGATTTTGGTTACTAGTATATCTACTTAGTCTCCCAATAGAAATACAATATCAGGTCTGGTCCTGTTTGATATATACATGAGATAACCTATCATCTGAGAATATATTTGTTGCTCCATGGGAGAACCCTCATTCTTCTTGAGAATAACACTACTGTCATAAGGAGTAAGGGCAGGTTTCTTATCAAAATAATCAAATTTTCTTAGCATTTTCTCGATAGAGTGTGCTAAGGATAGAGTATAGCCCTTCTTGTATTTGGACAGTTACATGCCTACAATCAAGTTGGCTTCACTTAGATCTTTCATATCAAATGGATGGATAAATGGTCCTTGATATTAGTAATCAATTCTAGTGATAATCCAAAAATAAGGATGTTATCTACATATAAACATAAGATGACACAACTTTCATCTAAAATTTTGGAGTATATACATTTGTCATACTCATTTGGCACGAAACCATATTCTGAGATGACTATGTCAAACTTGTTGTGCCATTGCTTTGGAGCTTGCTTTAGGCCATAAAGAGATTTAACTAATCTGCAAACTTTCTTTTCTTGGCCTTTAGTAATGAAACCTTCAGGTTGCTCCATGTAAAATTTTTCCTCTAGGTCCCAATTTAGAAATGTTGTCTTTATATCCATTTGATGGATTAACATATTATGAATGGATGCTAAGGCTAGAAGGGTTCTAATAGAGGTGACCCTAGCTACAGGAGAGTATGTATCAAAATAATCTAGTCCATTTTTCTGGTTAAAATATTTGGCTACTAATCGAGCCTTGTATTTCTCTACGGTACCATCGGCTCTAAGTTTCTTTTTGAATATCCACTTACAACCTATGGGTTTACTACCTAAAGGTAGGTCTGCTAGAAACCAAGTGTTGTTCTCTATGATGAAATTATACTCACCGTTAATGATTTTTTTTCAGAAAGGGGCATCAGGAGAAGATATTGCTTCTTCATAAGTTGAGGGATCACCCTCTATCAAAAAGGTGAAGAAACTTTCTCCTAAGTTCTTTTAAATTCTTTCTCTTTTACTCCTTCTAGGTTCTATATTTTGTTCTGGTTGTGAACTAGATATTTGAACATGAGAGATAGTGGACGGAGCAAGAGAGGAGTTGGATGGAGGAAGAAATCCTATCTTTGAAAGGATATATATTCTCAAAGTAAACTGCATCTCTTGCTTCTATAATAGTATTGTTAGAGATTTCATTTACTTCTGAGTGAGTAACAAAAAATCTATTGGCATTGCTATCTGGGGCATATCCTATGAATACAACATCTACAGTCTTAGGTTCAATCTTCCTCTTTTTAGGTTCAGGAATTCCTACTTTAGCCAGACATCCCCAAACTTTGAGATAATGGATCCTAGGAGCTCTATCTTTCCATAATTCATAGGAGTCTTATCATTAGACTTACTAGAAATCCTATTAAGGATGTAACAGGCCGACAATAGTGCTTCTCACCACAAATTATCGGGAGCACCTGAGCTAAGGATCATAGCATTCACCATATCTAACAGAATACGATTCTTCCTTTCAGCAACTCCGTTGGACTGTGGTGAATATGGAGCAGTTATCTCATGGATTATTCTGTGTTCTTCACAGAAATTGGTTATATCATTTAATGTATACTCTTCATCACGATCTGATCTAAGAATCTTAATCTTTCTCTCTAACTGGTTCTCAGCTTCAGATTTATAGACCTTAAATTTGTCTAGAACTTCATCTTTGGTTTTGAGAAGATATCTATAACAATACTTTGAATGATCATTTATAAATGTAACAAAGTATTTTCTACTGCCCCGGGTCAAACCCCTATTTGAGTCACACACATCACTATGAACTAGCTCTAGAAGGTCAGAGTTTTTTTCTACAAATTTGAAAGGTTGCCTAGTTTGTTTGGCTTGAACACAGATCTCACACTTGTGTTTATCATCTATTGGAATCTTAGGAATAAGATCTAAGTTCATCATCCTTCTTAGGGAACCTAGATTCACATGACCTAATCTACTGTGCCACACATTTGAAGATTCTATATTTGAAAAAACAAAGAAAGGATCTGAAATTTTATTCATGGTACTAAAAATAAAAAGACTATTTCTTACAAATTATTTTCCAATAAAAGAATCATTCTTAGAAAATACTACTTTATTTGCTTCCATAACAATCTTGTACCCTGAAGCTACAAGAAGAGACCCACTAACTAAATTTCTTCTGATAGACGACACATGTAACACATCATGAAGAGTCAGAGTTTTTTCTGATGTCATCTTTAGATCTATTCTTCATCTTCCTATAATATGTGCCGCTGATCCATATCCTAGAGTTATACCTCCTCCACCTGATTCCTGATTGTCACGCCCCAGTCCCAAAATACCGAGGGACTGGATACGTGATAATGGCCAGCAGCACACACCGATGGACAAACCCAATTTAATGGATCCATCGGAGTGTACTTAAGCTGTATTATAATAGTCAGGGTTTACTAATCTCATCCATAGAACATCATGAACTAAAACAAAACTGAATTAAATGCTGAAAGTAAAGTTACTGTCGAATATCCAGCAAGAAATAATAGTAAGTCGGGTGGAGACAAATCCACTACCGACAAACAAGAAAATAAAGACAAGAAAGAGATACTAAAACATGCTAGATAATAACTAAGAAGCAGGGTCATCAGCTGCAAGCAAGCTCTTGTCTGGTGTTGGTCCGTAAGCTGCGGTACTCCTCGTCTGCTAAATCTGGAGAACAAAACCAGGTCCTCAGGGGACATAGCAAGATACAAAAGAATACGAGCCAAAATACAGTGAATGACATGCAAGAGAGTGATGAAAGTAAACACAAGCAAATAGGACACGAGAAAACACTATATCTAAGACAGTGGCATGCCAATGATGCTATCAGACTTGACTACAAGCAATCGGGGTAACCGCATCTCAATGGGAGATCACGATCCTACAGAAAGCAGTCCAACGGGGACTCATAGTCTATAGTATGGCTCATTCGCAGCTCAACGGGAGCTCACGAAGGAGGTAGTCAAATGAACAATTCTCTATTGCAGTACAATGGGTACTCACAATCGAGATTTGCTCAAGTGTAGTCAATGTCCAATAACAACATCCAGAAACTAAGAAATCAGTCAAGTCAACTCCAGGAATGCAGAGTAAACATAAACCATCACAATATGTCTATGGAACAAGTAGTGATCCAAGGAAAAACAAATAATGTACATGCACGCAAACCGAGAAAATATGACTAGAGCAGCAGGAATAAATCAGAGCACATCAAGAACTATATATGACAGGAAAGTAACCACTGGAAAACATGCAAATATTGTACAAGTATCTTGCACGATAATGATAAATAAATCCAGGAGACAAATATCAAATCTGCAGGATTTGGCAAGGTATACTTGCCTGGGTTCTGTCTCCAGTTATAGCTCTGACTTCAGCTGGGATTGCAGGCAGTACTCCGGTTGCTGAAACAGACATCACCATCAGGTCCAGAAGATATCAATCAGTTAGAAACGCCTGTCCTTGAGTCCGATTTGGAGACAAGGGCAAAAACGTCATTTTCGGATCAAGGCGGGGTCCAAATGTGGGCCGTCTTGCACCGAAAAACGTGCCAGGGTCAAAGGTCTCAAAAACAGTCCAACTTAGTGTCAACAGGTCAGGAACGATGATACGAACCCAACGGAACTTCCAGAATTGGATTCCGATGAGCCGTTCTCAAAATCGTCCGTCGGGTGGAGCCTGTGGGGCCCACGACACACGATTTTGTCAACGTTCTCAGAATCGAGCCAAACTTGACCCACAGGATCAGCGTATTGCTACGAGTCCAATGGCGCAAGTTTCGTCTCGATCTGACTTGTGTACACTAAGTTACAGCGAGAAACAGAAAACTCGAATACGGGGCGGTGTCCGCGGATACGCACTGATTCCGGTGTGCACGCACATCCGAATCAGCTTCTGCGAAAGCCCGCACGTCCGTATCAACGATGCACACGTATTGGTAAAGACCGCACGCGACCAAGTCGTCCCGTTTGGCGGGGCGTACTCGATTCCGGGGTGAAACAGGGCTAAGTTTTTCCTGTTTTTGGATCGCGGTGTGCGATCACCACAGGACGCGATGCCCCGAGCGGTTTGTCCGGGCACCGAGAGGGTTACGCAGGCTACGCGATACAATTTACGTAATCGAATTCCGAGCTACGAGCAAAAAGTTAGGAGTACCTGAACAGGACTCCAAAATCCGAGATTTCTGTGTCCGTGTCGACACGACACGACACGCCGACACAGCACAATGCTGTGTCCGGGCTGTGTCCCACTGTACTAGGGTTAGGGCTTCGAGCTTCGCCGGATTCGGCTGTGCCCGCCGGAGGGTTGCTGGGGTGGGCGGCCAGAGGCGGTCGAGGGGAAGTCGACGGCGAGCTGGGAGGCGGTGCAGGCGACCGGACGGCGAGCTGGCGGCGGAGCTTGCTGCTGGGTCGAGGAGGAAGGAGGAGGAAAGGGAAGGAGAAGGCAGCGCTGGCGAGGCGGGCTGGGCAGCAGGGCGGTCCGGTCGAGAACGGCCGGCTGGGGCGGCTGGGAGTGCGCTGGCACGGCTGGAGGAGTCGCCGGCGAGGTCTAGGGCACAGCTCCGGGCGGCTATGGCTTTATATAAGGAGGAAGAGGAAGACGGCGGGGCAGCCGTTACCGGAGGCGGATCGACGGGGAGGCGAGCGGGCGGCCGGTCGGAGGAGCGGAAGCGGCAGGGACTGCCGGCGACGTAACGGCCGGAGGCGGCGGGTTTCGAAACCGTCGGGGAAGAAGAGTAAGGGTCTAGCGGGTTGGCGGGTTGGCGGGTTGGCGAGTCTTGGCTGACCCGGCCCGACCCGCTAAGCGGTTCGGCCGGTCCGGTTCAGCTGGACCGGGTTCAGGCCGGTTCAGGCCGGTTTGAACCCGGTTCAGCTCGGTTCATTTTGGGTTTATTAAATTAATTATTTACAAATAGGTTTTTGGCTTTTAAAAATGATTCCGGGGTCCAATAAATTCCCGGAAAATTACCCTGTGTCTGGTTTTCTATTTTACACCATAAAATATTATTTTCATAATATTTTACTATTATTTAATATCATTTAAAAAATCCTTTAATAATTAAAATGCCTGAATTTAATTACAGAAAATCCAAGAAAATTTCAGAAAAATTCTAAGAATCCAAATTAAAATTCTTTAAAAATCAGGGGGATTACAATATACCCCCCTTAAGAGGATTGCGTCCTCGCAATCAAAGAATAATCGGTCAACAGAGATGACACGGTTACAACCATTTGTTCGAAGCACATCAAAATCAAGGAATTTCAAGGTTGAGAGTAATACCTAGGAAAATTATTTACCTAAGCATTAAATGTTTATGCAATTTCCCAAATGTGGAAAATCTAGAAATTACAGTTTTAGAAAAACAGGTTATATTAGGTTAACAATTTCTAGGTTATTATTTCAAGTTCAACACTAGGTTATCAATAATTAGCAAGTTAAATTATCAGGTTAACAATAGGTTATCAATTATTAACAGGCTAAAGTTATCAGGTTAAAGTCTGGGGTCACGAACCAGCAGGCACGAACTATAGAAATGCTAGAAACGGAACTACAAAACTTACTCGCACTAGCTACTCCATGATCTGCGCTTCTCCATGGTCATCGTCAGGGCTTATCTGCGTCCTCGCCGTCGATTCCTCTGCTGCTGCTGAGCCTGCTGGAAGAGCAGTGCCTGGGGTATCAAAGGTGGCCTCGGCTGATACCCTCCTGGAGCTGGTGGTAGAACTTCTTGAACTTCCGTTTGTGGTGCTCCCAACGCTGGATAGATTGGCCTCGGTTCTGGTAACACTTGTTGGTTAACTTTTGGTGCTCTTTCTTGATGCTCTGGGCATTCCTTTAATAAATGCTGACTGGATCCGCAAGCTAAACATAATCTCTTTTTGCATCTGCACTAGTCCTCAATATGACCTCGTTTGTGACAATATGGACAGACAGGTATTGCCTGTGGAGATGCTTCTGGTGGCTGGTGAATGTGAAGTCTCTTTGCATCTTCTTCCTGTGGTGCTCCGACTGTTGCTGATGGGGATGACCTCTTCAGATTGGTCTCTCTCCTGATGACGCGCTCCATGCGTCTTGCTGCAGCAAGGACGTCCGGGTAAGATGTAGGCGCAACGGATCCAATCAGTTTCTGTAGCTCAATGTTTAGTCCGTCGAAGAACTTCTCAGCCTTTTCTTCTTCTGTCTGAATCAAAGTAGGGGCAAAACGACTCAGACGAATGAACTCCGCGTTGTACTCTTCCACTGTCAGATTGTCCTGAGTGAGGCGATTGAACTTGTCCCGAAGTTCTGATCGAGCAATGGCTGGAATGTACATCTCCAGAAAGAGTCGAGAGAACTCTTCCCAAGTGACTCGGTCTGGTCCGAGCCGGGTCTCTTCAGATAGCCACCAGTGATGAGCATTGTCCGTCAACTGCATTCTAACGGCAGTCATCCAACGTTCCCTTGGAAGCTCAGCTGCTTCTAGTTGATGTTGTGTGTTGGTGAGCCACTCGTGAACTTCTGTGGGCTCCTCTTTTCCTGAGAAGGTACGGGGCTTCAGCTGGCGAAAATCGGCGATAGAACCCGTCGTTGGCCGTCGTGCCTGCTCTAGTACGGTTACTAGGCTGCGACTCCAAGCCTCTTGTTGAGCTTGCACTATTGCATAGATCATTTGAAACATCTGCTGCCCGTCCATGGCCTGCCCTGGTGGAATTACGGGCAATTGTGTCGATGGTGGAATGTCCTTTTGCTGGATTCTCGTGGCATGATGACTTGCTTGTTGAGCTGATCGTCCTTCATCAACTGGTGTCGCTTCATCTTCGTTGGTTATCAAAGCATCCCGTGGAGATATCGCAGGAGCCTCGTCGTTTACTCGTGAATCCATAACTCTGCAACCAAAATAACCAATAAGAGGCGCTCAGGAATCAAGGCAGGATGCAATTCAAGAAATTGATTTGAATCCGATATAGATATCAAGAACGTTTCAAGCAAATGGATGAGATCCTAAAAACTTATCCTATTCTTATTGCAGGCCTGTTCGGTCCCTAAGTTGAAACCGAACAATTTAGTCGTGGACCTGCATGGGCCACCACAAAAACCATGTCACGCCCCAGTCCCAAAATACCGAGGGACTGGATACGTGATAATGGCCAGCAGCACACACCGATGGACAAACCCAATTTAATGGATCCATCGGAGTGTACTTAAGCTGTATTATAATAGTCAGGGTTTACTAATCTCATCCATAGAACATCATGAACTAAAACAAAACTGAATTAAATGCTGAAAGTAAAGTTACTGTCGAATATCCAGCAAGAAATAATAGTAAGTCGGGTGGAGACAAATCCACTACCGACAAACAAGAAAATAAAGACAAGAAAGAGATACTAAAACATGCTAGATAATAACTAAGAAGCAGGGTCATCAGCTGCAAGCAAGCTCTTGTCTGGTGTTGGTCCGTAAGCTGCGGTACTCCTCGTCTGCTAAATCTGGAGAACAAAACCAGGTCCTCAGGGGACATAGCAAGATACAAAAGAATACGAGCCAAAATACAGTGAATGACATGCAAGAGAGTGATGAAAGTAAACACAAGCAAATAGGACACGAGAAAACACTATATCTAAGACAGTGGCATGCCAATGATGCTATCAGACTTGACTACAAGCAATCGGGGTAACCGCATCTCAATGGGAGATCACGATCCTACAGAAAGCAGTCCAACGGGGACTCATAGTCTATAGTATGGCTCATTCGCAGCTCAACGGGAGCTCACGAAGGAGGTAGTCAAATGAACAATTCTCTATTGCAGTACAATGGGTACTCACAATCGAGATTTGCTCAAGTGTAGTCAATGTCCAATAACAACATCCAGAAACTAAGAAATCAGTCAAGTCAACTCCAGGAATGCAGAGTAAACATAAACCATCACAATATGTCTATGGAACAAGTAGTGATCCAAGGAAAAACAAATAATGTACATGCACGCAAACCGAGAAAATATGACTAGAGCAGCAGGAATAAATCAGAGCACATCAAGAACTATATATGACAGGAAAGTAACCACTGGAAAACATGCAAATATTGTACAAGTATCTTGCACGATAATGATAAATAAATCCAGGAGACAAATATCAAATCTGCAGGATTTGGCAAGGTATACTTGCCTGGGTTCTGTCTCCAGTTATAGCTCTGACTTCAGCTGGGATTGCAGGCAGTACTCCGGTTGCTGAAACAGACATCACCATCAGGTCCAGAAGATATCAATCAGTTAGAAACGCCTGTCCTTGAGTCCGATTTGGAGACAAGGGCAAAAACGTCATTTTCGGATCAAGGCGGGGTCCAAATGTGGGCCGTCTTGCACCGAAAAACGTGCCAGGGTCAAAGGTCTCAAAAACAGTCCAACTTAGTGTCAACAGGTCAGGAACGATGATACGAACCCAACGGAACTTCCAGAATTGGATTCCGATGAGCCGTTCTCAAAATCGTCCGTCGGGTGGAGCCTGTGGGGCCCACGACACACGATTTTGTCAACGTTCTCAGAATCGAGCCAAACTTGACCCACAGGATCAGCGTATTGCTACGAGTCCAATGGCGTAAGTTTCGTCTCGATCTGACTTGTGTACACTAAGTTACAGCGAGAAACAGAAAACTCGGATACGGGGCGGTGTCCGCGGATACGCACTGATTCCGGTGTGCACGCACATCCGAATCAGCTTCTGCGAAAGCCCGCACGTCCGTATCAACGATGCACACGTATTGGTAAAGACCGCACGCGACCAAGTCGTCCCGTTTGGCGGGGCGTACTCGATTCCGGGGTGAAACAGGGCTAAGTTTTTCCTATTTTTGGATCGCGGTGTGCGATCACCACAGGACGCGATGCCCCGAGCGGTTTGTCCGGGCACCGAGAGGGTTACGCAGGCTACGCGATACAATTTACGGAATCGAATTCCGAGCTACGAGCAAAAAGTTAGGAGTACCTGAACAGGACTCCAAAATCCGAGATTTCTGTGTCCGTGTCGACACGACACGACACGCCGACACAGCACAATGCTGTGTCCGGGCTGTGTCCCACTGTACTAGGGTTAGGGCTTCGAGCTTCGTCGGATTCGGCTGTGCCCGCCGGAGGGTTGCTGGGGTGGGCGGCCAGAGGCGGTCCAGGGGAAGTCGACGGCGAGCTGGGAGGCGGTGCAGGCGACCGGACGGCGAGCTGGCGGCGGAGCTTGCTGCTGGGTCGAGGAGGAAGGAGGAGGAAAGGGAAGGAGAAGGCAGCGCTGGCGAGGCGGGCTGGGCAGCAGGGCGGTCCGGTCGAGAACGGCCGGCTGGGGCGGCTGGGAGTGCGCTGGCACGGCTGGAGGAGTCGCCGGCGAGGTCTAGGGCACAGCTCCGGGCGGCTATGGCTTTATATAAGGAGGAAGAGGAAGACGGCGGGGCAGCCGTTACCGGAGGCGGATCGACGGGGAGGCGAGCGGGCGGCCGGTCGGAGGAGCGGAAGCGGCAGGGACTGCCGGCGACGTAACGGCCGGAGGCGGCGGGTTTCGAAACCGTCGGGGAAGAAGAGTAAGGGTCTAGCGGGTTGGCGGGTTGGCGGGTCTTGGCTGACCCGGCCCGACCCGCTAAGCGGTTCGGCCGGTCCGGTTCAGCTGGACCGGGTTCAGGCCGGTTCAGGCCGGTTTGAACCCGGTTCAGCTCGGTTCATTTTGGGTTTATTAAATTAATTATTTACAAATAGGTTTTTGGCTTTTAAAAATGATTCCGGGGTCCAATAAATTCCCGGAAAATTGCCCTGTGTCTGGTTTTCTATTTTACACCATAAAATATTATTTTCATAATATTTTACTATTATTTAATATCATTTAAAAAATCCTTTAATAATTAAAATGCCTGAATTTAATTACAGAAAATCCAAGAAAATTTCAGAAAAATTCTAAGAATCCAAATTAAAATTCTTTAAAAATCAGGGGGATTACACTGATAGTTTGAAAAACATGAGCGATCAAAGAAAACATGAACATTAGCTCCAAAATCCAACCACCAATCGTCAGAATGGTAAAAAATATTGACTAAGGGTTGATAGCTTACAGACCTGAAGGAACTAGAAGAGCCGTTGACAAGCATGTTTGTTTCTGGTTTGGCTGGACGTTTCCTTTTGTAAGAAGTCTGGACAGCTTTCTTCTTCCTATAGAAACAGTTGGTGGCTATATGGTTTGTTTTACCACACACAAAACAAAATCTCTTCTGATTCTGAGTTTGACCGAAGTTTCTTGGTTTATTGTGGTGATGGTTTTGGTGGTGAGGCTGAGGGTTCTGCTTCTTCTTGAAGAGATTCCTTTTGGGTTTGTGGTGATGATGTGGCTTGAGTTTGCCTTGGAATTCTACTAGGTTTACCTTAGCTTTAGACTCAGACTTAGGGTTAGACATTAGCCTAATTTGTTCTTTTGTTCTAATTTTCTTTAGTACTTAAGCAAAGGTAAGGTCACCTTGTGTATGAATAATATCTTTCTTAACATCAGACCAAGAAGGAGGGAGCTTGTCTACCAAACAGGCTATTTTATACTCAGTAGAAAAGAAAGTACCTTTGGCTTGAATATGCCTAAGGTATTCTTGGAATTCATGTATTTGGTCTTTCATAGGTTTATTATCTACCATAAAGTATCTGTTAAATGAGGAGGAATTGAATCTTTCGATTCCAGCATCATCACAACTATATTCATCTTCCAAAGCTTCCCAAAGTTTTTTAGCACTCTTATATTTAAAGAATATATATCATATAATGATTCAGACAAAGCGCTTAGAATTCTATGGAAGCAGTGGTAGTCTATTTCCTTAGGTGTTTTGGGTTTAGAGGAGCTGGTGGATTTGGACACTCCTACGTCAGACTCGGTGTCATCAGAATCATTTGTGATGGGTGTGGAACCATCAATGACTGGGATCAGCCCTAAAGTTGTGAGCCAAAAGTTTATTTGACTCTGCCATCTCTTAAAGTAGGTCCCGTTGAACTTAGCAGGTTTAGCAGTGAAAGTCTCATCCTTACCAGTCATGATTGCTATTGAGAAAAAACTGAAATTGAAATATATGTATTTACTCAATAACAATGTCCAATGATTTAGAAAATAGTTCAAGTGATTTTGCCAATCAATCTAAAAATCTTTAGTCTATCAAATGTAGATTAACTTGGGTTAGCTGTAGGGGCCGGTTCCCAGCTAGCGGTGGTCCGAAGACACTTAAATACCGTGTCGCTTAGGACTATTTACCCTCGGTTGACAGAAGGACCATTTCGGCTTATTCCCAAATTTATCTTTACTTTTAGAATTAAGACTCAAAGGAATTTGCAGTTTCACTTTAACTATTTATTTACTTCTAGAAAATAATTTCTATTGTTCTAAGATGCAGTAAAAAAAATGCTCAAACACTATTTTTCCAAGGCAAGGTATTTAAACAACTTGATATGTAAGAAATTGTTCAATTATAATTGAAATTTAAAAGTGATACAAGTTGTTTCAGAATCTTATTCAAATGAAAAACTATTAAAGTTATTTAATTATTTGCTAGTCACAAAATTGCTATAGTGTCTTTAAACAACTATGAACAATATAGTTGCAAACAACCAGATTAAGCAACTAAGCTACAGCAGAAATAATTTATTGCAAACAACCAGAATAAGTAACTATGAACTTGTTATTCTAATGCTACAGTAGAAATAATTTTATTGCTAGAAATTTTTTTATTGCAAACAACCAGAATAAGCAACTATGAACTTGTTATTCTATTGTTAACAATTATTTTACCTAACAGGAAATCGGAATCAACTCTTAGATTGTTGTTAATATTTATAATATATATATATTTTTTCCAGAGATTGATAAGAGAACTAAGAAAGTAAAAAATTGTTACCGGCCTCCGGGGAAGTCGTGCACGAAGTACTGCCCTAAGAGTTGATCCGAGGTCTATGTGCAGTCGTTTCTCGGAAGCTACTAGTGGTAAAACCCCCTGACTACCGGGTTCTGTTCGTTGCACACAACTCAGAGAGAGAGACCGAACTTAGCTCTGCTCAGAGCAAAGATTTAAAGAACACAATGTGGTTTGAGAGAGAGAGAGGTTTCACGTAGGAGGATTTTCGGTAAAAAATAAAAAAGGAGGAGACAACAATATATAGGCAGTTCCAAGACGCAGCCACTGGACATGACAGTAAATGGCTCATAAATATGCCATTAAGGAGCAATTATAAAAGAAAAAAACGTGAAAAAAAGCTGTCAAATGAGCTGTCACTAGGTTCAATGAACATGGACATAGAGTCTCAACGTTCCAAATTTAAATGAGTCAAATGGTTCAAAAAAGAGGAGCAAAAAAAAGTTTGGATCCCAGCTCGAACCCGAAGAGAAAATTGGATCGACATTCGACGCCCGCAGGTGTGGGCACGTACCCGCACTCGTTACGCGAACCGAACTGGACCGGACCAGACGACGCGCGCGTGTGGCCCAATGGGTCCCCATATAACATCTTTAAGAGGCAATGAAGAAGAACTAATATATACATACAAGGGAGGGGTGGTCCAACCGATGTTGGACTAAAGGAAAAAAGGGAAGTTGAGCTTTTGCTCAAGCATAGCTAACACTTTCTACCAGGTCCGGATTGGATTTAGCTCTTCAAACTTGCAGGTCCGATTCAGTTATAAATTCGGTAAGAATCCGATTAATATGTAAATTTATATATACATTAAAAAAATTATAAAGGAGATAAATAAGTGAATTTGAAACCAAAATCTCTTAATATCTTAAAAAAAAATCATAACTTGCACTGACGTCATATCTCGTTCTTTGCAAATATTCTAAACATGTCATATTTTGTGCAAATTAGGTGAATTTTTTTCACCCTATATGAAAAAAAAAAATTTAATTTTTTTATATAGGGTGAAAAAATTCACCTAATTTGTACAAGACATGATATGTTTGAGATATTTACAAAAAACAAAATCTGACGTTAGTGCAATTAGTGCCAGAAAAAAAAAAAAAAAAAAACTTGACACCAACCACCCTGAAACCGAACTTTAAAAAATAAAAAAGTTGACGTTGGCGCCAAACATTTGAATTTGCTGCATGCATTTGAATTTGTTTGATTTTTATCCATTGAAATTTGTCGTCACAAACTGTTGATCACGAGGACAAATGCATGCATATTTTTTGTTTGAATAACATTTGAATTTGTTTGATCCGTTGGAATTTGTGGCTCACAAACTGTTGATCACGAGGACAAATACATGCAAGACATTGATATGCTCTTTCACAATTTTTGCTTGCATTCTAGTTTGTGAGCCACTGATTCAAATGCATGCATTTTTTGCTTGCATAAATTTGAATTTGCTTGCATGCATTTGAATTTGCCAAAAAAAAAACCATGAATGTCTAGCGCAGTGTGAATGGCGGTAGCTTGAAGTCTGACTTAGTGTGATTGGCGTACAATTTTTTTTTTTTTTTTTGTCGGTTACACTGGGTTAAAATTTTGTTCTTTAGAAATACTCCAAACATGACATGTTATGTGCAAATTAGATGATTTTTTTTACCATATATGAAATTTTCTATCTTAAAACTATTCCAAATCATGGTGTGTATTGGACCGGTCCGAACCGGCTCGCTATCCGAGTCAATCGGATTTGACCGAGTCCGAGTCGAATTGGGCTCAACCTGAGAGGAGAAACGGGTCGCACCAGTCTGGTCCGGTCAGAAAATTTTTCGATCGCTACTAAAAATTGCGGGATTAGCGACGTTTTTAGCGACGACAAAGTAAAACGTCGCTAATATTAAAGATTTCAGCGACTCCAAAGACTAACGTAGCTATAAGTCGCTGTTTGGCGATATATAGCGACGTTTAGCGACTGTAATTCAGTTTTTTAAAAGAATAGTCGCTATAAGTTTATTTAAGGTCGTTAAATATCGCTGAATTTTATGATTTAGCGAAGTTTAGCGATGTATTTAGCGACGTTAGTCTTTTAGATATTTAACGACGCTTTTAGCGACGTCTATAACGTCGCAAAATATTTTTATTAGTGACGTCATAAGTTGACGTCGCTAAAATTTTAATACAGGTTTCGATTCCCCCCTTCTGTCGAAATCTTTTTCCAATTTTTCAAAACCCCCCTCTCCCCCCCCCCCACTCTCCGGCGAACTGCATACTCCGGAGTCCTCCACAGCGGCCTGCTCCGGTGTCCCCCTCCTCCTCTAGGTAAACCCTAACTCTCTCTCTCTCTCTCTCTCTCTCACACACACACACACACAGGACACGATATGACACTGACAAGACACACACACACGTGACAGACACTGACACTGACATGACACACACACACATGACAGACACGGCATGACACTAACCCTAACCCAAAAATTTTATAGTTGGCAGAATTTCTACATAGAAATTTCACACACAAAAATATTCTTCAATGATTCTCCATTTTTATCATATAAATATATTTATATAGTTGATGTGTGTCTTATTTATGTGTGTGGTCTGTGTGTGGGTGTAGGAGTGACTGCAATGAGAATTGTTGGAGGAGAGATGTTATACACAGGTTTTAGTACCTGTGTGTGTAGTGTGGCACTAAAGGTGTTTGATAGATTGACTTTGGTATTGTGTGTGTGTGAGATACCTATATTGACGAAGGGAATTTGCTCAGTTGTACATGTGTATACATAGGTGCATTAGATGTGTGTGTGAATGTGGGATGTAGGAGTGCCAGACAAGTGCATGAGCAATGTGGTGAAGTGGTGATTGGACTGTGTTATAAAATCGAGTGTGTTGTGTTCTAGTGGTCCTGGTAAGGAGTGTGAACAGATGATGGAGAGTTGGCAGTGCATATGAGTTAAGTGGAGTGGCAACATGCCAGTTTGGAGTGTGTGGGGGAAACTAGATAGCAGCAGTAGCTGCAAGGTTGGGTGTGCCATGTCCTTAGTGGCAGTTGCAACAAATGCAACAGCAACAGATATTTAAGTGCCAGTATGAAATGTGTGCACTGATGATGTTATATATATGCAGTAATATTAGTAAGGAAGTAGGTGCATATACTTGTGCACCACTATCATAAGTTAGTGTTATGTGTTGGCAATTAGCCATGGGCATGTGAGTTCAGTCCATGTGGTGTGTGTGGGTGTGGGGGTGTGTGTGCTGTATTAAATTGTTTCAAGGTGCAGGAGGAAATATCGGGTTGGATAGCAGTGCATAGTGCACAGTGTTGGTTAAGGTAATAGCAGTGGTTGAAGGTGAGAGAGGGGACTCGAGCAGGTAAGCAACTGCAGTAGCAGCAGTATGGAGAACTGGGAGAGTGTCAGTTGTCCAACTGATAGGGAGTTATGTTGTGAGCTAGATGAGTGCAGTGCCTATGTTGTGCAGTAGCAACAAGAGTTGCCTGGAAAAACTGATACTCTATATCAGAGACAGGTGTGGGGCAAGGAAACACTTGAGTGTAATCAAGGAGGGAAAGTGTGTTCAGTGGGGAAATACTTTCAGTTGGGAAGTGTGAGGGAGCTCAGGCATTCAAGTGAGGCAGTGTACACAATGGTGCATTGCAAGATTGGGTGCAGGTAGGAGATCTGCAACAGCAACACAGTGATAGCAAGGAGTGAGTACCTGTAGGCCAATATTCATGCATTAGGTAGTAGCAGCAGCTGCATATGATCAAGTAGCAGTAAGTGCAGCAGGAGGGAAAAATCAAATCCAGGTAACAATAAGTCAAGAGCGGCCTTGGTGTATTAGTCTAGTCATGACTTTTAAGTGTCTCGTTAAGGTAATGTCTAGAGTTTTGTGTTAGTTAAGGTAGTAATATTAGTTTGATCTCTCTCTCTCTCTCTCTCTCTCTCTCTCTCTCTCTCTCTCACAGATGCACATGACACTGACACAGATACGACACACAAACATCGACACAGACACGACACAGACTGTCACAAAGGGTGTAAAATTTGACAACAAAAATGACTTAAGTCTTCGTAGTAATTTGATTTATAGGACACAGACTGCCACAGAGGGCATTGTGTATCAAGTTAGAGCAGTTCTTACCTTCCTCCAGAGAATCACACTGTATTTAACGATGAGTATATATGCTAGGACTAGGAGTATCAGTGCATATACTGTATTTAACGATGAGTATATACTTGAACGATGTCTATTCATTTTTGCAGAAGTATCTAGAAATGGATATAAATTACTATCTGCATCATCGTTCGTGGATGTACAACCGTCATCCTGATGACATGTGTGATGTACGGGATGAATTCGTTGAGGGTGTACAGCAGTTCCTGCAGTTCGCAAAGGCGTTCCCTCAGTACATGGACGGTACCAAAATTAAGTGTCCGTGTGTGAGATGCCGCAACTTGAAATATCATCCAGAAGTGAAAGTCACGTATCATTTGTACTCGAAGGGTTTTACGCCGAATTACTATCAGTGGACCACGCACGGAGAACTTGTGTCTTTAGCATCGGAGTCCGAGCCTTATATGGAGGCGTATATGGATGTCCACGACCATGCTGCTTACGACGACGGGTGGGTGAACATGGTTTTTGATGCGGCGGGGCCTACCTTCGATCCGGACAATCATGATGCAGCTGAGGAGGCACTGAATACCGATGCTGCAAAATTCATGGAGTTGCTAGAGAATGCAAGGACTCCATTATAGCCTGGTTGTGAAGATCATTCACCGTTGGAGGTGGTTACAAGATTGTTGAGCATCAAGTCCAGTTTTAACATATCGCAAGAATGCTATAACCGACTGATGGATTTGATTATAGAGTTCTTACCAGAGGATGCAAAGTTGCCTAAAGACTTCTACCGATCTAAGAGGATGGTGAGATCGCTCTGGATTGGATACGAGAAAATCGATGCATGTCGCAACGGATGCATGTTGTACTACAAAGACTACAAGGATGATGATGCATGCAGATTCTGTGGTGCTGATCGCTACAAGGCTACTGGAAGAGAAAAGTCTGTCGGTGCAAAAAATCCTACCGATTCGATGCACTACTTGCCTTTTACGCTGCGGTTGTAGAGGTTGTTTATGGTGAAGGAGACTGCAAAAAATATGAGTTGGCACAGGCAAAAATAGATCGAAGGAGTATTGGATCATCCATCTGATGGAGAAGCATGGAAGCACTTTGATCGAGAGTATCCAAATTTTGCTTCGGATCCGCGTAATGTCAGATTGGGGCTCTCCTCCGACGGTTTTACCCCATTCGGACTTTCGGGCTCCTAGTATTCGTGTTGACTTGTGATCGTCACTCCGTATAATCTACCACCTTGGATGTGCATGAAGACTCCGTATATGTTCATAACTGTTATTATTCCGGGTCCGAATAATCCGAAGAGGAACATCGATGTATATTTACAGCCTTTGATAGATGAGTTGAATCAGCTGTGGGAAGTAGGTGCCAACACGTACGATGTTTCCAGAAAGCAAAATTTTCAGATGAGGGCAACACTTATGTGGACTATCAACGACTTTATGGCCTATGGAATATTATCGGGATGGAGCACTCATGTTCGTATTGCATGGACCGTACTAAGGCTTTCCGTTTAAAACACGGAGTCAAACGTACGTTTTCGATTGTCATCGATAATTTCTGTTTAAGGATCACCCGTACCGCAGGAACATGAATATTTTTTGTACGGGCGTTGTGGAGAAGGCCAATCCACCGTTAAGGTGGCCCAAATACACGATATGGGAAGAGATAAAAGATTTACTAAGTGCTATTGAAGAGCCTAAGGGATACAAGTGTGACGGATTTGGTCACACCCATAATTGGACGAAAATGAGTATATTCTGGGATCTGCATATCGAGAAGAATATATTTGATAACATAATTAATACTGTAATAGAGGTAAAGGGGAAGACGAAAGACAATCCGAAGGCCAGGTTGGACTTAGAAGAAATATGTAGACGTCCTACGTTGCATTTGATAGAGGAGGGGAATGGAAAGTTAAAGCAGCCTAAGTCAGTTTCTCACTGTAGAAGGAGGATAAAGGGAGACTTTGTAGGTAGATTCAGGGTCTAAAATTTTCAGACGGATACGTGTCGAACTTGAGAAGATGCGTCGACCTCAAAGAGAACAAACTGGCGGGTATGAAGAGCCATGATTGTCAAGTATTCATGGAGAGGTTAATTCCGATTGCATTTCGGAAATTCTTACCGCAGGTCGTTTGGGATCCATTGACAGAGCTCAACATATTCTTCAGAGATCTTTGTTCTACTAAGTTGCTCGTTGATCGTCTAGAAAAGCAAGAGAAAGACATTGCGGTAATACTATGCAAGCTCGAGAAGGTGTTTCCTCCTAGATTTTTTGACTCTATGGAGCATTTGCCAATTCATCTTTTCTATGAGGCACGTGTTGGTGGTCCTGTCAGTTATCGGTGGATGAACCCCTTCGAGCGGCATCTTAATCACCTAAAGAGAAAGGTAAAAAATAAGGCACGGCTTGAGGGCTCTATTTTTTAAGCTTATGTTCTCGAAAAGATTACAAACTTTTGCTCGACGTATTTCAAATCTCATGTAGCTACTAATAGAACGAGAGCTCCGAGAAACGACGACATATATTAGGACTCTAATGATGCAATACTCAAAGTATTCAATACGTCTGAAAAGTCTTCGAGGAAAATGAAGAAGAGATATTTGAATGACGATGAGCTAAGGGCTGCTCAGTTGTATATATTACTCAATTGCGCCGAGGATGAAGTGGAGAAGCTAGAGGGATAAGTAATTAATACGTCCACGTTTATATCATCTCAATGTAATAATATAAGCTACTATTATGTTACTAATCAGCGGTTGCTTCGTTGTTTTTCAGCACATATAATGATGAGATGAGGTCGGTTAGACCCTACATAACCGACGAAGAAGTAGAACAAGAAATGAGACGACATTTTCCTTCTTGGTTGAGCGCATATGTAAGGAGCTTGGTAATTATTTTTTCTGTATGCACTTGCACAATAAATAACTTACTATCGCTACTTTGGTATTTAGGTCGATCGTCTAATAACACCCGAGACTGAATTTATTAGAACTCTAGCTAAGGGACCAATTACTACCGTCAAAATATGGCCAAATTTCTGTGTGAATGGATTTAGGTTCAAGTCAACAAATGCTCCGATCATAGACAACTTTCTGGATCTTTATTCCACGAAAAATAGTTGTTTGTGTATCAAAACTTCGAACTACAAAGACGTCGATCTAGGCAATGATTTTTTTGGCATCTTACGAGAGATTGTGGAGTTGACATATAATTATGGCACAGAACCTGCTAAGATCGTGCTATTCAAGTATGAATGGTTCGATCCGATTCAAGATCAAGGTTGAAAAATTGACAAACATGGTCCTGTGGATATAAACTACAAGTGTAGATATCAAGGCTTGTCACCACCCCATTTCCAGAGCCGGATATTTTTTTTTATTTTTAATTTAGTTAATTGTGCATTATTTTTAATTAATTGTATTTATAATTAATTAGTGATTGCATTATTTTTTATTTGATTGTTTTAGGATTTTGGCTAGCCTGGACCCATGTCAGACCCTAGTGGACCCATGTCCGACCCAGCCCACACCCTTGTGAGAATTATTTTGGGGCTTAGAATATTTATTTTATTTTTAGGAGGTTAGTTGGAGGATTTGGAGCATTTTTGAGATTTTGGCTTGGGATTCCAACTCCCAAGAGGTAAACCCTAAATTTCCCCTTGTAATTACTCTTTTATAGTGTAATTAATATTTTAGAACCTTTCTAGACCCTTAGGCTACCCGTGGGAGGAAGTTGGAACTAGTTTGGGTGAGTTTAGAGACTTTGACATTAGATTTTGTGTCGAATTCGGGTGGAATCCGAATTTGGCCCAATTTTGGGTGATGCCCTAGGTTAGATGGACCTAGGTAGACGTTGTCGGATGTCTAGAGGGTGAGTGCCGTTCGGACACGGGAAGCCGTGTCGCGGAGAAACGGGCGTTTCGGGCAAAATTGGGGCTTTTCGTCGTCGCCGATTCTAAGTGCGTGTGCATTTCCGCCACGGGCCTAGAATCGACGCGGGAGCACATTTTCTAGGATCTAGACATCGTGTAGAGCGCGTGGGTAAATTTTGGGCCGATTCCGAGTTCGTTTGGTGTGCGTTTCAGGAGGTTTTCCGAGCCGCGCACCACGTGTTCGTCGAAATGACCGAACGGCCATTTCGACTTGGTTTCCTCGTTTCGGGCTTGTGCGCGCGTTGGGTTAGTATCGGGGAGTGTGTGCTAGAGTTTTCGAGTTATATTATATATATTTTAGGGTGTTGGTGAGTGTCGGGGTCGTTGGGCGTGAGTGGGGCGTGTGGGTTGAGTGTCGTGTGCATGGTTGTGTTTGTATTTATATGTGTCTATATATATATATATTTATATATATGTATGTGTGTTTATGTATATATATTTATATATATATGTGTGTATTTATATTTATGTACTTGTATATGTATATGTCTATGTGTATATATATATATATGTATATGTGTAAGTGTGCTTGTGTGTGTATATGTGTGTATATATATATATAGAGGTGTATGTATATATATATAGTTGAGAGTGTGTGTAGATATATAGATATATATATATATATATATATATATATATATCAAGTGTATATATATATGTAGCTATGTATATATATTTGTGTGTGTGTGTGTTGATAGTGTTGTGAGTGTGTGTGTGTGTTGATAGTATTGTGAGTGTGTGTGTGTATTAGTGCGTGTGTGTGTGCTAGTGTGTGTGTTAGAGTGTGTAGAGAGGTATATATATATATATAGATATCTAGTTATATATATATATGTGTATATATATGTATATATATATGGGGGTGTGTGTGTGTGTATGTGAGAGAAGGGGGGGGGGGGGCAGAATCTGGAACCAGCAGCTTGCTGCAGCAGCTTGCTGCAGCAGCCACAGCAGCAATATGAAGCAGAGCTGCAGCAGCAGCAGCCAGGAGCAGTGGCAGCAGCATGGGCAGCATCATCAGCAAGCACAACACCAGCAGCAGCAGTAATTTGAAGCACAGAGGTAGCTAGCAGCAGCTTTTAGTAGGTAGAGGATAGATGGATAGATAACTAATTAGATAATAGATATATATATATAAGTAGATAGATAGATTGATAGATACTTGGATAGATAGATAGATTCATTGATAGTTAGAGAGATAGGTAGATAGTTAGACATTTAGATACATAAATAGATTTGTTAGATAGATAGTTAGTTAGATAGATAAATAGATAATTAGTTAGATATATGCATAGATAGATAAATAGGTATATGTTAGATAGATAAATAGATAGATGGTTGATAGATAGGTAAATAGGTAGTATATAGATATTTAGATAGATAGATAACAAGGTAAATAGTTAAATAGATACATAGATAGTTAGATAAATAGATTCTTAGATAGGTAGATGGATAATTAGATAGATAGATAGGTAATTGATAGGTAGATAGTTAGGTTTCTAGATACTAGATAGGTAGATAGCTAGATACTTAGATATATCTATCTAAGATATAGATACCTATATACGTATAGATATATATATATATATATATATATATAGGTGTATGGGTAAGGTAAAGGGTATTGTGTATATGTGTGTGGATAAATATATACATAGGTACATATATGCTTAGATATATATAAATATGGTAGATATCTATATTACCTAGCCTAGATTAATATCTAGGTATGTAATTATTAGTTAGATAGCTAGTTAGAGGGGTTTGAGAGCGGTATCTCAATACCTTGAGATACCGAGGTATCTCAATACCTTAAGATAACCAAGGTATTGGGTTTCGAGCGGGGTTTTTTAGCAATAGCCTAGAAATAATATTGGAGTGATTTTTATATGCTTATGTGTATATATTTACGCGTGCTAGCATAGGTTTTAGCGGGTATAGGCGGGGTGTGTAGCCTAGGTTGAGGTATCGGATACCGAGGGTATCCCGGTATCTCAAGGAGGCGAGTTTGAGAGTTTTCTAGCTTAATGACCTCGGTTTGACCTAGAATTTCAGGAGCACCCTAGTTTGACCCAGACTTGACCGTAGTTGACTCGGTTGACCGCCAAAGTCAACTTTTGACCTAGTTTTGAACTAGAGTTGACTTTTTGGACCCAGAGTTGACTTTTTGACCCAGATTTCACCGGTTTGACCCGTTTGACCTAGAACGACCCTAGAAGCCTATTTTTTAATTATTTTATATCTGTTTAACTCATTAGAACCCTGTTTAACCTTGCTTTTCGCATTAGGTCCTTGCGACACCAGTTCGGATCGCCAGTTGCTCAGGACGTCAGGCGAGTACATTATCTGATAGTTTTTATTATTTGATGATTATTATGATTCAGCTTTTAGTATAGTATCATCTGATTATTCTGGCACAACATGAGACACTGACTGATATTTCTGGATTCATTTACTTGCGACACGTACATTTCATGTTTCTGGCCTCTATTCTGGAATCACTACTGGCATCACCTACAGGCATCATTCATGTACAGGCTGGACTCATCTTGATTTGCGTGTCGGGTCTTGGATCCACTTGTATTAGTCGGGGCGGGGAAATACTCGAGTAGACATGTAAACATTCCTATCTGGCATCATCAGGCATCACTCCCTCTGGTCTAATCTGGAATGATAGCAGCCGCGCACCCAGTGCGCGGTGAGCCGTACTTACCCCTAGTCGTTTACATGTCGAAACAAGTATTTCAAAGACACCGAGTTCATTCTTTATAGTCTGGACTCTCATGCATTTCTTGACTTGTCTCACTTACATGTTTCTGGACTTGACTCACTACATGTTTTTCATGCTGGACTCACTACACGTTCATGTGCACAGACTTACTCTTAGTGTAGATTTCTTGTATCTTGCAGTTATTACTATCTTGCTCTGATATCCATGCATCTTTACCTTTATGCACCAGTGACTTACATATTATCTTGTTCATACTTGCTCTATTTTTTTTGCTACTTGCTATAACTGTTTTATAGTTTTTATCATTTAAATGGAACTGCTGTTAGAGATGTACTTGCTCCAGTCCTGACTGGACATATTTTTTCAGAGTATCCGGAGGATTGTTGTCCGACGTTTTATGGACCTGAGCCTGTCGATGGTGCAGACAGGGACCCTCTAGTTTAGGGGTAATTTTCGGGTTGGTAGCCGGGATCACTAGAACCTTGTTGTTGTTTTTATTAGCTTTTAGTACCGGATTTGTCTCCGGTTTGGATTGAGACCTTGTTTGTATATTATTTTGGATATTGTTGTATTATTATTTGATGTTGTGGTTGTTGTAGTAGTTGTTGTTGGTTAGACTTTATAGTTGTTAGATCTTTGTGTTATCTTATCGTGCTTAGATTCGTGATTGAGTACTTGATTATCATTGAGATATTGCTCCTCCGTTTGGAGTTGAGATCTTGACAGGTTTATATATTGTTTGTGTGGTTGCCCTCCTTTTGTAGAGGTCATGCCCGATTTTTGTGTGAGATTATTATCTAGATAGTTGACCTAGACAGCGTTCTACCGCCGATGCTGCGGCGTAGGCTGGACGTACCCACGACTCATGCCCGATTTTCCGGGTGCGGGTCGTGACACGTTTTCGGTGGCGGCCCCATGCAGGTCTCGATTCGCAATTAGTGCGATGTCGTGGTGGTACAACAACTTAGTTGTACTGCTGCGAGCCTGCTATAGGATCTAGGATCTAGGATGAGAGTGTACTCAATCACGACTAGGAACAATTCTAATCTAATTATTCTGAAATTGCTTTCTTTTGAAATATTACTGTCCTTCTTTGATGATATCGTATCTTGCGCCGTATTGACTTCTTTTGATCTGTGTTCAGGATGCCTCCGAAGATACGATCTCATCGTACCGTTCCAGCAGTTGCCTCGGAGAGGTCTGCTACCTCTCATCCAGCTCGTATTCAGGCAGCTGCTACCGCTCCACTCACCACTCCTGCGGTCGAGGGAGCATCTGCTTCTCTCGGGGATCCTCCTTCACCTATCGATCCGAGGACTACCCCAGTCGTTCCGGTGGTTCCTCCACCACTTCCTGCTCCAGTAGATGCCGCGCAGTTGTTTGCATTCTTCAGGGAGATGATGGACGCACAGCACCGTCAGGTAGATGTGATGAGGCTGGGCATTGAGAACGCCCACCAGGTGGCCATGACGGCAGTGGACAGAGTGGCACAGGTTCAGCCACAGGCAGATCAGATTCAGCATCCGAGGCCGGGCAGTATCATTGACTTCCAGAGAATGCGGCCCAAGGAGTTCCGTGGTACAGAAGGGATCCTGTACGCGGATGACTGGATAGAGCAGATTGAGGGGATCTTCAGGCTAGCGCAGATTCCAGACAGCATGCAGATAGAGGCAGCGGGCAGTCAGATGTTCGACCTCGCTTTGATATGGTATCGCACAGATACGAGGATTGTAGCGCCAGGGCTTACTTGGGAGGCTTTCAAGAGGCTTTTTAAGGAGAAGTTTTTCCCAGATGTGGCGCTTAGTGCTTTGGAGAGCCAGTTTGAGGCACTCGTCCAAGGGAGCATGACGGTGGATGAGTACGCAGCGGAGTTCTGCCGTTTAGACAGATTTGTGGATGGCTTGAGTGAGGCAGCTAAGGCGAGAAAGTTTCGCAAGGGCTTGGTCATGGCGGTCAAGTCTTTGACCAGGAGTGACCGCGAGGCGACTTTTGAGCAGATAGTAGGAGATGCTCAGAGAGCAGAGGATGACTTGGAGCTCAAGTCCAAGAGAGGCAGGGATGATTCAGGCAGTGCGAGTGGCAGTGCGGGACCAGCTAAGCGTCCCTATGTGCAGAAGACAGCACAACAGGGTCAGGATCAGAGGGTGCCCACTTGTGCCTACTGCAGGAAGGCAGGACACACCTGGGATGTTTGTAGGAGGAGGCTGAATGTGTGTTTGTTCTGTGGATCCGCTGCTCACCATATGCGAGATTGCCCTACTGTACCTCCATTGGGTGGAGCACAGGATCAGAGAGTTGGAGCTAGGCCGTCTGTGGCACAGCATCATGCCCCGCACCAGCAGAGGGATACACCCCAGCAGGGCAGGGCTTATGCGTTGACGGTCGAGGAGGCCGATGCTACGGATGTCGGGTTAGCAGGTCTGTCTCTTGTTTCTTCTTCCTGTCCTCTTCTATTCCTGTGGTGTGCTTCATTAGTACCTGTTAGATTTTTTTATGCTGTGGTAGATAGTGTAGTGACCCCGATTGAGACTGTAATGACACGACCAGTAGGACCCTGATCTTGTATGTTGTTTAGGTAGAATTTCTTGACTGTGATTGTTGGGGGTTTGACCTAGAGAGAGTGTGATTGACTTTAAATTTCGAGGACAAAATTTTCTAAGGAGGATAGGCTTGTCACCACCCCATTTCCAGAGCCGGGTATTTTTTTTATTTTTTATTTAGTTAATTGTGCATTATTTTTAATTAATTGTATTTATAATTAATTAGTGATTGCATTATTTTTTATTTGATTGTTTTAGGATTTTGGCTAGCCTGGACCCATGTCAGATCCTAGTGGACCCATGTCCGACCCAGCCCACACCCTTGTGAGAATTATTTTGGGGCTTAGAATATTTATTTTATTTTTAGGAGGTTAGTTGGAGGATTTGGAGCATTTTTGAGATTTTGGCTTGGGATTCCAACTCCCAAGAGGTAAACCCTAAATTTCCCCTTATAATTACTCTTTTATAGTGTAATTAATATTTTAGAACCTTCCTAGACCCTTAGGCTACCCGTGGGAGGAAGTTGGAACTAGTTTGGGTGAGTTTAGAGACTTTGACATTAGGTTTTGTGTCGAATTCGGATGGAATCCGAATTTGGCCCAATTTTGGGTGATGCCCTAGGTTAGATGGACCTAGGTAGACGTTGTCGGGTGTCTAGAGGGTAAGTGCGTGTCTCCGTTCGGACACGGGAAGCCGTGTCGCGGAGAAACGGGCGTTTCGGGCAAAATTGGGGCTTTTCGTCGTCGCCGATTCTAAGTGCGTGTGCGTTTCCGCCACGGGCCTAGAATCGATGCGGGAGCACATTTTCTAGGATCTAGACATCGTGTAAAGCGCGTGGGTAAATTTTGGGCCGATTCCGAGTTCGTTTGGTGTGCGTTTCAGGAGGTTTTCCGAGCCGCGCACCACGTGTTCGTCGAAATGACCGAACGGCCATTTCGACTTGGTTTCCTCGTTTCGGGCTTGTGCGCGTGTTGGGTTAGTATCAGGGAGTGTGTGCTAGAGTTTTCGAGTTATATTATATATATTTTAGGGTGTTGGTGAGTGTCGGGATCGTTGGGCGTGAGTGGGGCGTGTGGGTTGAGTGTCGTGTGCATGGTTGTGTTTGTATTTATATATGTCTATATATATATATATTTATATATATGTATGTGTGTTTATGTATATATATTTATATATATATGTGTGTATTTATATTTATGTACTTGTATATGTATATGTCTATGTGTATATATATATATGTATATGTGTAAGTGTGCTTGTGTGTGTATATGTGTATATATATATATATAGGTGTATGTATATATATATAGTTGAGAGTGTGTGTAGATATATATATATATATATATATATATATATATATATATATATATATATATATATATATATATATATATATATATCAAGTGTATATATATATGTAGCTATGTATATATATTTGTGTGTGTGTGTGTTGATAGTGTTGTGAGTGTGTGTGTGTGTTGATAGTATTGTGAGTGTGTGTGTGTATTAGTGCGTGTGTGTGTGCTAGTGTGTGTGTTAGAGTGTGTAGAGAGGTATATATATATATATATAGATATCTAGTTATATATATATATGTGTATATATATGTATATATATATGGGGGTGTGTGTGTGTGTATGTGAGAGAAGAGGGGGGGGGGGGCAGAATCTGGAACCAGCAGCTTGCTGCAGCAGCCACAGCAGCAATATGAAGCAGAGCTGCAGCAGCAGCAGCCAGGAGCAGTGGCAGCAGCATGGGCAGCAGCATCAGCAAGCACAACACCAGCAGCAGCAGTAATTTGAAGCACAGAGGTAGCTAGCAGCAGCTTTTAGTAGGTAGAGGATAGATGGATAGATAACTAATTAGATAATAGATATATATATAAGTAGATAGATAGATTGATAGATACTTGGATAGATAGATAGATTCATAGATAGTTAGAGAGATAGGTAGATAATTAGACATTTAGATACATAAATAGATTTGTTAGATAGATAGTTAGTTAGATAGATAAATAGATAATTAGTTAGATATATGCATAGATAGATAAATAGGTATATGTTAGATAGATAAATAGATAGATGGTTGATAGATAGGTAAATAGGTAGTAGATAGATATTTAGATAGATAGATAACAAGGTAAATAGTTAAATAGATACATAGATAGTTAGATAAATAGATTCTTAGATAGGTAGATGGATAATTAGATAGATAGATAGGTAATTGATAGGTAGATAGTTAGGTTTCTAGATACTAGATAGGTAGATAGCTAGATACTTAGATATATCTATCTAAGATATAGATACCTATATACGTATAGATATATATATATATATATAGGTGTATGAGTAAGGTAAAGGGTATTGTGTATATGTGTGTGGATAAATATATACATAGGTACATATATGCTTAGATATATATAAATATGGTAGATATCTATATTACCTAGCCTAGATTAATATCTAGGTATGTAATTATTAGTTAGATAGCTAGTTAGAGGGGTTTGAGAGCGGTATCTCAATACCTTGAGATACCGAGGTATCTCAATACCTTAAGATAACCAAGGTATTGGGTTTCGAGCGGGTTTTTTTAGCAATAGCCTAGAAATAATATTGAAGTGATTTTTATATGCTTATGTGTATATATTAACGCATGCTAGCATAGGTTTTAGCGGGTATAGGCGGGGTGTGTAGCCTAGGTTGAGGTATCGGATACCGAGGGTATCCCGGTATCTCAAGGAGGCGAGTTTGAGAGTTTTCTAGCTTAATGACCTCGGTTTAACCTAGAATTTCAGGAGCACCCTAGTTTGACCCAGACTTGACCGTAGTTGACTCGGTTGACCGCCAAAGTCAACTTTTGACCTAGTTTTGACCTAGAGTTGACTTTTTGGACCCAGAGTTGACTTTTTGACCCAGATTTCACCGGTTTGACCCGTTTGACCTAGAACGACCCTAGAAGCCTATTTTTTAATTATTTTATATCTGTTTAACTCATTAGAACCCTGTTTAACCTTGCTTTTCGCAATAGGTCCTTGCGACACCAGTTCGGATCGCTAGTTGCTCAGGACGTCAGGCGAGTACATTCTCTGATAGTTTTCATTATTTGATGATTATTATGATTCAGCTTTTAGTATAGTATCATCTGATTATTCTGGCACAACACGAGACACTGACTGATATTTCTGGATTCATTTACTTACGACACGTACATTTCATGTTTCTGGCCTCTATTCTGGAATCACTACTGGCATCACCTACAGGCATCATTCATGTACAGGCTGGACTCATCTTGATTTGCGTGTCGGGTCTTGGATCCACTTGTATTAGTCGGGGCGAGAAAATACTCGAGTAGACATGTAAACATTCCTATCTGGCATCATCAGGCATCACTCCCTCTGGTCTAATCTGGAATGATAGCAGCCGCGCACCCAGTGCGCGGTGAGCCGTACTTACCCCTAGCCGTTTACATGTCGAAACAAGTATTTCAAAGACACCGAGTTCATTCTTTATAGTCTGGACTCTCATGCATTTCTTGACTTGTCTCACTTACATGTTTCTGGACTTGACTCACTACATGTTTTTCATGCTGGACTCACTACACATTCATGTGCACAGACTTACTCTTAGTGTAGATTTCTTGTATCTTGCAGTTATTACTATCTTGCTCTGATATCCATGCATCTTTACCTTTATGCACCAGTGACTTACATATTATCTTGTTCATACTTGCTCTATTTTTCTTGCTACTTGCTATAACTGTTTTATAGTTTTTATCATTTAAATGGAACTGCTGTTAGAGATGTACTTGCTCCAGTCCTGACTGGACATATTTTTTCAGAGTATCCGGAGGATTGTTGTCCGACGTTTTATGGACCTGAGCCTGTCGATGGTGCAGACAGGGACCCTCTAGTTTAGGGGTGATTTCCGGGTTGGTAGCCGGGATCACTAGGACCTTGTTGTTGTTTTTATTAGCTTTTAGCACCGGATTTGTCTCCGGTTTGGATTGAGACCTTGTTTGTATATTATTTTGGATATTGTTGTATTATTATTTGATGTTGTGGTTGTTGTAGTAGTTGTTGTTGGTTAGACTTTATAGTTGTTAGATCTCTGTGTTATCTTATCGTGCTTAGATTCGTGATTGAGTACTTGATTATCATTGAGATATTGCTCCTTCGTTTGGAGTTGAGATCTTGACAGGTTTATATATTGTTTGTGTGGTTGCCCTCCTTTTGGAGAGGTCATGCCCGATTTTTGTGTGAGATTATTATCTAGATAGTTGACCTAGACAGCGTTCTACCGCCGATGCTGCGGCATAGGCTGGACGTACCCACGACTCATGCCCGATTTTCCGGGTGCGGGTCATGACAAGGCTATGAACCATTTGTCCTATCAAGTCAGGCTCAGCTCGTGTACTTCACAACTTATCTTATACGAAGGACACCGAGGTCGGATTGGTGGGCAGTATGCAAGACTAAAGCTAGAAATACCTTTGACGTTGACGAAATAGCTTATCAGGAGGACGGGGTACCTCTTGTAACAAATATTGTAGATGTTGACTCAACAAAAGTTACTCATTACACGACTAATAATGTATAAGATAAAGAATTATCCGAAGAGGAAGACGAAGACAAAGTAGATGAAAGTGAAGATGAGGAGGAAGATGAAGAGGAGGACGAGAAAGGCGAACAAGATAAATTTTCTGAAGATGATTGAAAATAAAATATTTTACCTATAGAATGTACTATATTTTTATTGTAGAATGTACTATTTTGACGAAGATATGTATTATATTTTAACTGTAGAATATACTATCCATTTAGACTTGTGACACCACTAGTTATTTATTGTGCAATTATATGAATGCTGTGAGATATGCATAATATTTTGACTGTAGAATGTACTATATATTTGTGTATTTCTTTATTCATCATATATTTTTATCAGGTATGACAAGACGAGGCAGAGGGTTCGACAGGTCCCGAGGTAGACGGAGTGCTCCTCCGGTACTGCCTACTGTTGGTTCTGGATCCTCGTCGCATAATACTCCAGTATATCGACCAGTCACATCTCCGACTGTGACGACTGTCACATCCCAGTCCCAAAATACGTAGGACTAGGAATACGTATCACACCCAGCCGTATGTATACGAACTCCAATATATGGAAATCATATACACACGTACGCTGTAAATGAATATGCAATCCACTAGTGGTAATATACTGTCACAACAAGTCACACACAATCTATATCTCATCCACAACACAAATAATAAGTAGGAACAAAGAGCTGAATAATAACTGAATATCCAAGATAAGTATGGGGTCTGATAGTCAGGTGGAAATAAATCCACTACAAAATAACTATATTGCAATAGTAACAAAATCTCTAAACAGTAGAAATAATCACAGCTACTCTGAGGGTAAGACCTCCTCAGTCTGGTAAGTAGAGTCAGGTCCAGGTCCGTACTCCTGTGAGTACTCCTGCTCGTCCATATCTGGAAAGGGACCAGGTCCTCAGAGGGACGTAACAAGATACATAATAATATGCCAATAAAGTACTAAAATATAAACATCCAATGGTCGTCTAACCGTTTAAGTGAATGCAATTTGAGAACAACTTTCCCAACACGTGGGCTATCTGGCCATAATGGGATTGGCATGATTCTCTTGGAGAATCAGGGGCCTACAAGCGTACCGTCTTTTGAACTGCAAAGTCCGCCTGCAATATGTAGTGCCTCAAATCCCGATCCGACCGGGATGTGCACTACGTAATTGGGCTTGTGGCTAGTCCGTTTGAGTCATAACTTAGAACTTCGGCATCTTCTTGCCACGGACGAAATGCGATGATCCTTTCCAACTCATGGAAAGGCCTCTATTGAAACGAGTCCAATAGTTTTCGTGTTTGGTTGCTTGGTTTTCTTGATTGCCGCTTTGGGATTTGATTTGGTGTTGCTTTCGATTTGCTTGGTTTTCGCTGCTGGTTTTATCGTTTAGAGCTTTGATTCTTGGAGAGTTCGGCAAGGAAGGATAGGCAGGATTCTAATTGGTGCTCGTGCTGTGCAGGTCCGCGTAACTGACGTTTGATCGTCGCTAGGCGGGAATCTTTGTTTCAGCTACCTTTTCCTTAACCAGTGAGTGGTTTGGACCCTTCTTTCCTACTTCTTCACGCCAATATCTTTAATGTTTCAAACGTTCACTCGATGATGCCCGGTTGGACGCCTAGGAAATCCTTGCCACAATGCATGCCAGCCACTAAGAAAGGAACAGGGGATTTTGTAGACTAATATTTCTATATGCTTGCACACCTTATAACTGAGTTTGTTTATAAAGGAAGAGTTGGTTGTTGGTGGCGGCCTAGTGCCTCGGATAGAGTTTTGAACTTATGGGATAACTGAATCGGAACACCGCGCTGAGAAAATATGAACTGTTGCATGAGATATATATTGCTGCTTAACTTCTTTTGTTTAATTCGATGCATTGTATGATATATGAATTGTTCATGCATTTGCATGGTCTGGGACAACTTGTGCACAAGGTTTGGCATTTCCTCGAAACGGCTTTCCGGGGCACTGGAACCGTATCGATCCGGAGGGAAATATTTGATTCGTGCTCGTCACGATGCATTGCGGGACCTCCAGCAGGGCTTGCTACCCGGGCTGATAGGGCGCGTCGCTAATGCTTGAATATGTCCCTAAGGTGTCGATCACACCAATGACCGCATAGACTAGAACACATGCTAATTTATTGTCTTGTGCAGATGGTAAGTATACTTGTGTTTCGTTGCAGGGAAGGCGTGCATCGGTTGAGTAAGCAATCGATGCACTGGTTGGATTCGATATTATTTTCATTCCTATCAAAACGTGCAACTGATATGAATTGAATTCACTTGCCTCTTTATAGAAGTCATCTTAATGCATGCTCGCCCCTAATAAGCTAGTGTCGATTTAGTCGAGTGGGTTTATCCCGCTCACCAGTATAAGTTGAGTACTGACCCACGTTGTGGGCAACTATTTCAGGCACTCAGACGGTGCAACGCTAGTGGATAGACGAGGAGGCGTTAGGAGCACCTCTATTTTGAAGTATAGTTGGAGTCAGATCATTTTGGAGGCTTGGACTTTCAACCTATACAAGGGCGTAATGTATGAACGACGTGGACTATCTGATGGAGCGCGCCCTGCCTTTTGAGTTTATCTTTTGTAATGCAAATCAAGTAGCCGAGAGGCGCATCAATGTAAACTCTATGTAAATTACTCTGAATTATCAATGAAAAAGCATGTTTCTTCCTGCACTGTGTTCAAATCTCTGTGAATGTGTTTTATAAATTGTGTTTCAAAATGGGTTCCTATAACTGCAAGTTTTTGCCTTGTACGAGCGCAACTCCAGGCTCGTACGGCATCATGTCCCAAGCGAGGACGAATCGGTTCCGTAAAGGATCAAGCGAGGACGACCGACCCTTTCGGGATCGGGGCGTGACATATTGGTATCAGAGCCGAGGCTTTACTTCCACGGGATTTCAAAAGATTATAAAGGAGTTTGATGCGCCTCTCAATTGAGTTGCGTTCGGCGTCCGCTGCATGGGAAGAGTCGCTTATACAATGAGCCCATAGATATAAAATCTGTCATTTTTGGAGTGTTAACAAGCTACTCTCTTTTGTAGCCATGGCTAAGAAGAACACTGCAACTGCCAGCAGTGCTCAACCCATTCAGAGCGATCCAGCAAGCTCTGGAGAATCCGGAGGAGCGGGTTCAACCGGAATGGCGGAACGGCTTATGCACCTCATGGAGGCGCAGCAACAACAAGCTGTTACCCAACAAGCTAACATACAAGCGCAGTTTGCTTCTCAACAGAAGCAAATGGATACAATGATGCAACTGATTGCATCCCTGGTACCGAGCAACGGGACATCCGCAGCGACGCCTGTCACGCCGCCAGCCGTGGCGGTAGAAGATGAGTCAGAAGAGACTCAGCCTACAGCAAGGAACTCCTGTCGAGCAGCTGAGTTTACAAAAATGCATCCCCCTACGTTCAACGGACGAGCGGAGCCGGACGTGGTTTTGGGGTGGATTGCTAAGCTGGAGGGACTTTTCAACCTGGTTGGCATCCGGGGATCCAAGCGAGTTGCCTGTGCATCGGTTCAGCTGGAACTGCGTGCGCATGATTGGTGGGAGGCAACGAAGCAAGGAATTTACGATGCCAATCCCAACTGCAAAATTACTTGGGAAATGTTCAAATCTGCCTTCATTGAACAATATATTCCCCGAGCCGTGCGTCAACAAAAAGAAGACGACTTCAGTAATCTGGTGCAAGGAAGTTTGTCTGTTGACGATTACGACTCAGTATTCGCTAAGCTAGCAAAGTTTGCTGGGCAATTCTTGCCTAATCAGCAGGCGTGGTGCTATCGATTTCAGAAAGGTTTGAATGACGATTTGCGTAGGGACGTCATCAACCAAAGATGCCAAACATATAGGGAATGTTACGAAGCGGCTCTGAACAGCGAACGGATCTTCGGGCGCCCTCTCCCAAAGACCGAGGTGTAAACCCCCCGTACCAATAACAATAAACGTCCTCATGAAACGGGAGGGTCTGGAGCACACAAGCGTTCGCATACGTCTGATAATAGGGGCCAATCCCAATCACTGAACTGCAGCCGGTGCGGCAAATCAGGGCATAAAGTGAATGAATGTCGGGTTCAAGGATGTTTCAAATGTGGTCGCCTGGGTCACAAACAGTTTAACTGCAGAGAGGGCAAGCCGAATCAGAATAATGGAAATCAAAACAAAGGGCCTCCAGCAAGTGATGCCAATGCTGTGCCAGTGAATCCACAACGCCAGGGTGCTCAGGGCCGAGTCTATGCATTGACTCGGGATGAGGCATCTGTATCCGACACTGTTGTAACAGGTACTCTACTATACCGAGAATTACCCGCTAGAGTCTTATTCGATTCAGGTGCTACGCATAGTTTCATATCTGCTAATTTTACTGTTGAGCATAAATTAGCTTCTACTGCTTTAAATATGAACCTTTGCGTAAGTACCCCTTCGGGAGTCGATATGCCCGCCCATGCGATCTGTAGGGATGGTTACATTTGCATCGGAGGTAGGAAGCTTTCCTTAGATGTCATTGTACTAGACATCAAGGATTATGATATTATTCTCGGTATGGACTGGTTGGGTGCTTGCCATGCAACAATCGAGTGCGCGGAGAAGCGAGTCGTATTCCGTCTACCCGGCGAGGCAGACTTCTACTATTCGTGCAGCGCTGCACCGAAGACGGCAATGGTGATATCAGCAATTTCGGCTAGGCGTATGTTGCATTCGGGCTGTGAAGGGTACTTAGCTTCTGTTCGAGACACCCGGCGGGAATGTGCAGATGCAGCTCAGGCTGAAGTCATTGCAGATTTTCTCGACGTGTTCCCAGACGAGCTGCCTGGAATGCCTCCTGATCGTGAGATCGAATTCAGCATTGACACTTTTCCGGATTCGCGACCGATATCAAAGGCACCTTATCGCATGGCCCCAGCAGAGCTTAAGGAACTTAAAGTTCAGTTGCAAGACCTGTTGGACCGAGGATACATTCGTCCAAGCGTTTCTCCCTGGGGCGCTCCGGTGCTGTTCGTGAAAAAGAAAGATGGATCCATGCGGCTGTGCATTGACTACCGAGAACTGAATAAAGCGACCGTGCGGAATCAGTACCCATTGCCAAGAATAGATGACTTGTTTGATCAGTTGCAAGGTGCAAGAGTTTTCTCTAAAGTTGATCTCAGGTCAGGGTATCACCAGTTGAAAATCAAATCAGAGGATATTCAAAAATCTGCTTTCAGAACCCGTTACGGACACTATGAGTTCCTCGTGATGTCGTTCGGTTTGACGAACGCCCCTGCAGCTTTCATGGATCTGATGAACCGCGTGTTTCGGCCGTTTGTGGATAAGTTTGTAGTCGTGTTCATAGACGACATACTAATCTATTCCAAGAACGAGGCGGAGCACAAAGAACACCTGAAGATCGTGCTGCAGACATTACGAGACCATCAGTTGTTCGCTAAGCTCAGCAAGTGTGAGTTCTGGTTGAACAGCGTGGCGTTCCTTGGTCATGTCATCTCGGCCGAAGGCGTCGCCGTAGACCCGAAGAAAATAGAAGCGGTGGTGGACTGGAAGCAACCTACGTCAGCCAGCGAAGTTCGAAGCTTTCTGGGCCTTACGGGATACTACCGTAGGTTCGTGAAGGATTTCTCTAAACTGGCCTCGCCTATGACTCGCCTTACTCAGAAAGGGATTGCATACGAATGGGGTGATGACTGCGAAGCCAGCTTTCGGGAACTTAAGCGGCGTCTTGTTTCAGCTCCGATCCTTGCACTTCCAGATGGGGTAGAAGAGTTTCAGATATACAGCGACGCTTCAGGACTCGGCTTAGGGTGTGTGCTCATGCAGAGGGACAAGGTAATATCGTACGCCTCCAGGCAACTGAAGCCGCACGAGAAGAACTACCCGACGCATGATCTGGAATTGACGGCAATCGTGTTTGCTCTGAAGTTGTGGAGGCATTATCTTTATGGTATTGCTTGCAAAATCTTCACAGATCACAAGAGCCTCAAGTATCTATTCACCCAGCGGGAATTGAACCTCCGGCAGCGGCGTTGGCTAGAACTTATTAAGGACTATGACCTAACGATCGCGTATACTCCGGGCAAGGGAAACGTCGTTGCTGATGCTCTGAGTCGGAAGCACGTGGGCTCGTTATCTATAGACAACCGTCTACTTCGAGATCTTGAGGCGATGGGCATCGAGTTTCGAGTTCGGCATCAAGGAGTGCAGCTGGCACCACTCCATCTTGAACTGGGTTTACGTGGTAGAATCAAATCAGCTCAGGAGGGCGATCAGTTCTTAGCGAAGGTGCGCGGATTGATCTCGGCGGAAAAGACGTCTGACTTTGTGGCAGGCGAAGATGGGGCCTTACAGATGAAAGGGAGGCTATGTGTTCCTAACGACCCAGAACTCCGAAGGGAAATTATGGCGGAAGCACACTACGCGAAGTATTCTTTACATCCGGGGAGCACTAAGATGTACAAGGACTTGCGCGGGACCTTCTGGTGGCACGGTATGAAGCGGGATGTGGCGACCTTTGTGTCACAGTGCATGGCCTGTCAACAGGTGAAAGCTGAGCATCAGAGGCCCGGCGGAGAACTGCAGAACCTCGCTATTCCCGAGTGGAAATGGGACAACATCACTATAGATTTTATTGTGGGATTTCCGAAGACGCCACGAGGGCACGATACGATTTGGGTCATAGTTGATCGTTTGACCAAATCAGCCCACTTTCTTCCCATAAAAGTTACTTGGAGCGTCGATCGGTTAGCACAAATTTACATAGATGAGATTGTCCGATTACACGGAGTACCTGCCTCAATCGATGCACTGGTGGGCCCGCTTTGCACCGAAAAATGTGTCAGGGTCAAAGGTCTCCAAATTTACCAAACTTAGTGTCAACAGGTCAGGAACGATGATACGAACCCAACGGAACTTCCAGAATTGGATTTCGATGAGCCGATCACAAAATCGCCCGTCGAGCGGGGCCTGTGGGGCCCACGACACGCGATTTCGTCAACGTTCTCAGAATCAAACCAAACTTGGGTCACAGGGCCAGCGTATCGCTACGAGTCCGATGGCGCAAGTTTTGTTTCGATCCGACGTGTACACAGAAAGTTAGGGTATGAAACAGAAAAGACGGATACGGGGCGGTGTCCGCGGATACGCGTTGATCCCGGTGAGCACGCACATCCGAATCGACTTTCGCGAAATCCCATACGTCCGTATCAACGCTGCGCACGTATCTGTGAAGACCGCGCGTGACCAAGTCGTCCCGTTTGGCGGAGCGTACCCAGTTCCGGGGTGAATCGGGTCGATGTTTTTCCTGTTTTTGGATCGCGGTGTGCGATCACCACAGGACGCGATGCCCCGAGCGGTTTGTCCGGGCACCGAGAGGGTCATACAGGCTTCGCAACATAATTTACGGAATTGAAAATGGGGCAGCGAGGAGAAAGATATGAGTACCTGAACATGGCTCTGAAACCCGGATTTTTTCGTGTCCGTGTCGTGTTCGACACGCCGACACGAAAAATTGGGAATTAGGGCTAGGGTTAGGGTTTACTGGACGTAGACGGCGGGGGGCGGTCGTAGGCGCGCCGGGGAGGGCTGGGGACGGCTCGCAGGGGCGAGGCGGAGGCGCTGGCGGCGGAGGCGGCGCCGGAGTCCGGGCGGAGGCGGCTGGCTGCTCGCTGCTGCTGTTGGAGGAGGCGGCATCGGGGCCCCTGGCCGGAGCAGCGGAGGAGGAAGGAGAGGGGAAGGAGGAGCAGCTGCGGTGGGCGGCGAGGTGGCACGGGCGGTGGAGCTTGCGGGAAGCGGCGGGCGGCGGCTGACCAGAGCCGGTGGTGGCGGATCGGAGGGGTGAGGGAGCCGGAGGGGGTGAGGGTTTTAAAGGGAAGGGAGGAGGTCGGGGAGGCCGGCCAAGGCGGAGGTGAGGGCCGAGGGAGGCGGCTGCGTGGCCGGGCCGGGCGCCGCGTGGCCGGGCGGGGCGGCGTAGGCGGCGTGAAACGCGGGCGGCCGGGTCGACTGGGTCAGGGAGAGGGACGGGTCGGGTGGCGGGTCGGGTTCGGCCGGGCGGACCCGACCCGACCCGACCCGACCCGTTAGGGTTAATGGGCCGCGGGCTGAGGCCGCAGGCCGGGCTGAAAAAAAAAAAAAAAAAAAAATAATAATAATAATAATTAATAAATAAATAGTTTTTAGGTATTTTAAAATAGGTCCGGGGTCCAATAAATTCCAGAAAAATTATCCTAAGTCCAGTTTTCCATTTTACACCCAAAATATTATTTTCATAATATTTTAATATTATTTATTAACAAATAAAAATCATTTAATAATTAAAAACCCTGATTTTAATTACAGAAAATTCTCAGAAAATTCCAGAAAATTGTGAAAAATCCCAATTTAAAAATTCTTGCAAAATCTGGGGGTTTACAGGAAGGGTGGTTAACAGTTTGCGGGTTTGATCCAATAGGAAATTTTATTTTCTCTATTTAGCTCATAATTACTATTTAATAATAATAATATAGAAATACAGTTTTCGGAATTAAGGTTCTTACAACGACGTTATGTGGCATCACTCCTGGGACGACTAGTTATAGGCCTGATAGTACTCCCTCGTCCAGCGTTCCTCCTGCTGACGGAACCATGGAGATAGATGAGCATATGGAGGAGGTCGTGCCGACGTTATCCCAACATCAGCTAGATCCTCCATGCGCACCTCCGGAGGAGACGAGGACAGAGATTTGGGACGACGGTACAAAGTAAGTCAATTAGATGATTTAGCATCATATATATCGTGTATTTCTTTATTCATCATATATTAACTTTTTCAATAAAAATAATTATCTTTGTATAGATATCATCTCTCGTCGGTACAGAGACGCATGTGCCTCTTTCTGAGAAACAACTATGGTGGCCCTCGGATCAACTACTCTGAAGCTCCGAAGGAGAGAAAGGCGTTCTGGTTTGCGCACTTCAAGGTAAAAGTATATTATATCAATTATTTAATTTATGCATATTATATAACTTACTAAATTACTTATTGTAGCAAACGTATTTCTATCCTCCGTACCGGAACGAGTTGATCGAGTAGATGTTTCATGTCGTTGCCGCCAAGCTGATCCATGATGCTTTGGATGACCAGAAGGCTCGTGAATGCGTAGAAAAACCGATCCAAGGTTGGATCACGCCTGAGCAGTGGACTGCGATGAGGGCTAGATTCGACGATCCGAGGTACAAGGAAAGGTTTGAGAAGGCCAAGGCGGCTAGGCAGAAGGCAACAAAGTGGTGTGGTGGCTCGATTCCGATGACGAAATATTTTCGTCGTTTGGAATATTTTTTATTTCTAGATATATTATTTTAATGTAAGTACGATAAAATGGTTGTAGGATAAAATATTTAATTTTAGTACTAAATAATATATTTTTAACAGGTACAGAGGGGTGAGGATGCAAACATGGTGACCGTCTTCCTGGCCACCCATCGAAAGGGCGAGAATCTCATTGATGAGAGGGCCTCGCAGACCTATGTAAGTATTACTTTACTTTGTGTTAATTTTAATATAACTTAGGCAATTATCGAGTATCCAAACTTTTTTAGGCCGAGTATCTTAGGCTGCGTGAGCGGGCGACTGCTAGTGCACCTACAACGGGAGAGGCCGGTACTTCCTCGCAGCCCTCTCCAACTCCGTCGACGGACGAGCTGTGGGTGACCGCCGCTGGTGGTCTCCAGAGGGCTACGTACTTCGGTACGGGATTCTATGGCGCCCTGGTTACGACGCAGTCATCTAGGGCCTCCCCGGCAAGTGCGCATTTTCCACAGCCCTCGCAGTCGTCGGCTCGAGTCCAGGAGACTGTTGACCGTCAGATTACGTGTCTCCGTGACGAGTTGCTGCAAAGGATGGAGGAGCAGCCCCTGTCCCAACTGCAGGCGGACGATGTGACGCTCATTGCACGATTTGATATGCTCGAGCGCAGCATTATGGAGCTCCGGGATATGACATCTGATCTTAGAGCATCGACAGAGTGCAGCATGCCGGAGCTGCATGCATCACAGTTGTCCATGGGCGAGAGGCTGACGATGATGTAGGATTCAATGGTTCATAGCAGCACGAGGCTGTTATCTACCATAGATTCATACAACCATCGACTAGCAGAGTTGGAGCAGATACGTCCTCCTGGTGCTCCTTCATCGACACAGACTCCACCGACGTCATTGCCTTCTCCATCGACATCGGTGTCGATTTCACGGGAGCAGTATGATCTGTTCTTATCCATGATGCGCGCCGGTGGTCATCCTTCTGCAGATCCGCAGTAGTCCTAGTTAGGATCGTTTATTCATTTTTTATGTTTCAGACCTATGATATTTGCTCATTTATGAATATTCTTTATTTTTGAGGCATTCAGACATTATTTCTTGTATTCTTTAGGATGAGGCTTTCAGACTCAGTTGTGTGGATATTTGTCTTATTTTTTATGACGAAATTTTGTCCTTACTCGGTTTGTAATCTCAATATTTCATTTTCTTTAAATTTTACTATATTATTCATATTAAATGTATGTTGATTTAACGATGTTGAGTGTTCAACCGAAGGGGTCGGCAAACCCAGCAAATTCAACGGAGTGTTGCTCCGGGTCTATTTGTACAAATTGTGAATTCATAAGCTGCAGGAAAAATGGTTTGGAAACAATTCAATATCCATTTTTTTATTTTTTTTCACTGTATCTTTTGCGACGTTTTGCGACGTTTAGCGACGTTTACTCACGTCGCTAATTACGTCGCTGAATACGTCGCTATATACGTCGCTATCCCCATCGCTATACACGTCGCTAAACACGTCGATGCCTGTTGTAAATTGCTGACATGGCAGTATTGTCCGGTCAATATAACGTCGTTAAATGAGTCGCACAACGTAGCTAAAAAAATTAGCAACATATAGCGACAAACTAAACGTTGCTAATTTAGCAACGTTGCGTCGCTACACGTCGCTGAAAAACGTCGGAACAACGACGTTTTACGATATTTTTTCGGTCAGCGACTAGCTTAAAGGCGACTTCAACGTAACGTCGCTACAAACGTCGCTAAAATTATTTAACGATATTTTTTGGCCATTTAGCGGCGTTTCGAGACATCGCTAATTTGACTTATTCTGGTAGTAGACCCAGCCTGGACCCATGACCCGGTCAGGGGAGGACCAGACCAAACCGATCTGGGTCCAGGCCGGTTCACGGTCGGTCCGGTCCGGCCCGATTATTATTATTATTATTATTATTTTACTTTTATTTATATTTTTTTATATATAATCTATATGATATAACTTATAAGTTATTAAGTTATTTTTGTATAATTTAAAATTTATAAGTTATATGTTTAGTATAATTTAAAATTTATAAATTTATTTGTTAGAAAATTGATTTAATTTCTTTCTATCAATATTTATATAACTTTAAGTATAAATTAAAATCTAAATATTTATAAGTTGAATTAAATTTTTTTTTTTGCAGTAACTTATAAGAAAATGTATAAATCTATTATTTGAATTTAAATATAAATTTATAACTTTAAATTTAAAGAAGTTATTTATATAGACATAAAGAAGTTAAATGTAAACAACTAACAAAATTAAGTAAGAACAAGCTAATTTTTTTTTATTAATGGCAATAAAATTATAAATGTATTATAACATTAAGTAACAAAAAAAATATAAACTTGTAAATAATATTTTATTTACATAAAGGTTGTAAAAAAATGTACAAGTTTTTAAAAAAAATTCGTCGTCCGTCGTTCTTGTTTCGTTGAAGTCTTGAGTTCCTTGTTCAGCACGGGTCTAATCTTGAACGCAGACACAAGCTTCTAAAATATCTAGAAGCAACCGACTCATCTTCTTGTTTAGCATCCTTGAGCCTACACTAAAACAAGATTTTGATGCTACGGTGGATATCGGAACAATTAGAATATCCCGTACTATAGAAGAAAATATATGATACGTTTTTTCGTGTTATATTTAAAAAAAAATTATATTCTAAAAAAATAATGTTATATTCTAAATTTTTTTTTATTTCAGTCGAACCGGACCTGAACCGGACCGGTAACCGGGCCGACCGAATTGAACTCGGTCCGAACGTGGGCGACAGCGGGCCGGACCGGACTTACGGGTCGGATTCTCCGACCTAGTCCAGACCCCGTGGGGAGGAGTGGGTCTGAGCGGACCGGTCCGTTGACCGGATCCAGATCGATCCGGACCGAATTTGATCGGACCGGACCCGAACTGGGTCCTAGGCCGTCCGTCCTTTTATACACATTGAATTTCAACTAATCGCTAGATCCCTTTTGTTATTATTATTATTATATATATATATATATAATTTAACTATTATGTGATATTTTAAAACTAAATAATTTTTTCTTTCTTTTTCCTATTCCTAAATAGATGATGGTTGACGATCACATCACAAAAACTTTGTCATAAGTCTTAAAAAACATATGTTAGTGGAGGTGTGGTTAAAGATTGGTGACAGAGACACATGGACACGAGGACAGAAGGAGATGAGGATGCGCGTGGATGACTCACGCTCTGTGTGGACGAGAGCCCTTTCCACAGCCAAAAGTGTAGCTGTGTTGATTGATATTTTATTTGTGCATGACACACGCCTCGCTCCTTCTTCATCTCTCTTCCATTATTTGTTCTCTCTTGGCTCCTTCTTCCTTGGTTGGTAATCACATGTAGTCCTTTGATTCCTATGGGATGAGAGACTTAAAGAAATTCTTTTGGAACCATTAAATGAAAGGGACAGATCGATGGAGAATAGGGACGGCCTCGGGCCTCAGCCCATATAGGACCACGTTTTAGCATTCAAAGACTAAAAGGACCTCGATATGGATATCTCTACTATATAACGCCAAAACTAGGTTTCACCGTGAAAAATTTTCGTTCCAAAAATATCCTTCAACATATTTAATAATTAAAAAGAATACCTAAAATAAATTTCAATGACAACTATTTAAGAGATGCAATAATGACAACCATTTAAGAGATGCAATAAATTCCACTGACAATCAAAGGGTTCATGCTAAAGTAAACTAACTCATCAACATCATTCACTCCAATATACGTGCAAAGCACGTGCATATATACTAGTATATATATATACGAAAATGATAGTAGACATGCGGTCACTGACCACGGGGCACACGTCAGGTCCCTATTAATTGGCCTTCCCTACTTATATGGATCCATTATCGAAAAAATAAGTCAATGAAAAACTGACACGTGACATGCGGTCAGATTTTGCGATCAGTGACCGCGGACCAAATAGCATCGTCCATATAATTCATTTAAAAATTGAACCGTCTAGATTGTTTATAAAATTTCTATTAGTTAATTTAAAAAAAAAATATTACGTAAAAAAATTGAACCGTCAAGTCAAAATTGAAAACGATTCAAATTGAACCGTCTAGATCGTTTATAAATTATCTATTAATTAATTAAAAATTAATATTACGTATAAAAAATTGTTAATATTTTAAATTTGTTATAAATAAGAGAACATGGAATCAAATCCAACAAATCAAAAAAATGACTCAACCTTAACCACATGAGTTAGAAGAAATATTTAGCTATAGTTAGATAATATTACGTAGTTAAACAATTAATTTTTTTTAACTTTTAATTGTGTGAGAATATATATATATATATATATATATATATATATATATATATATATATATATATATATATATATATAATTATTTTCAAGCTTTTTTTTATAAAGAACAGAGATATATCACTACAAAAATACAGAGTTTTAGCGACGAAATTTTCCGTCACTAAAATGCCTATTTTCGTCGCTATTTTAATCTAGCGACGGATTAGCGACGAAAATGTGGCGTCACTAATTTAAGTGTCGCTGCCAGATTTTCGTCCATAATCCGTCGACATGACGACGGATTTGCGACGAACTTAGCGACAAAATTATAGCGACGGATTAGTGACGAACTATTTACGTCGCTTTATTTGGTGACGGATTGACAAAAAAAGTGTGAGCCCATTTTTACCAAATTTTTCAGAAGCTAACCGACGAAATTTTCGTCGCTAATCCGTCGCTAAAAACAACGGACATAGCGACGGATATAGTGACTATGTCTGATACCAAAAATTTCATATTTTTTGGTACCAAACATATTTAGCGACGGATTTTTCGTCGCTAATCCGTCGTTGACCTAAAATTTTTGAGGTTTTTGTCGCTATTCCGTCGCTAAACATAAATATTTTTTTTTACATAATAGAATCACTTACTTTATGCTCCTGTAACATTACACAAAATCAAATCACTTATACACAAATACATTCAAACAAATTATCATACACTACCATAATCCAAAAATATATAGTTGTACACAAATAAATTCAATAAATTATTAAATTATCAAGAAAACAAAAATACACATCAAGTCGACGGTGGAGGCGGCGGCGGCTGTCGAGTAGACATGTACTGCGCCATAACCGCAGCGATGATCTACTGTAGATCCCCAGGAACGACATGCGGAGTAGCAGGAGGAGCCGAAGGAGCCATCAGAGGAGCTGGAGTGGCAGGAGGAGCAGGAGCTGCAGGATCACGAGACTCTGTCAGTTGTCTAACCTGCCTCTGTACCTCTAACTGTGTCGTCGTGATATGCTCCAAACTCATAGCACCAGGAGGAACGGGCTCTGATGGAGCTGGAGGAGCCGTCGGAGGAGCTCTGGAAAGAACCGACGGCTGTGATGCCAACGATCCAGTCCTATACACGCTGCCGCCTTTAACTCTCTCGACAACTTATATCCACCGATCGTTTCTCTCAGTCGGCGTACTGCTCTCAGCCCCACCCTCCAATATCTCATACGTCTCCTATATTTATTTATGTAAATAAGTTTAGATATCATAGGTTAGGATTAATCTTTTTATTAACTATAACTAAGATTAGGTTTAGAGTTAAGTTTAAATATCGTAGGTTAGGTTTAGAGTTAAGATTTTTGGATATCATAGGTAACAATATTAACGTTAAGGTTAAATTTTTAGAATAAATAAATATAGTTAAATTATAAAAATAATATAATTAAACTTCGTTGATAAAACTTATAAACACAACTTACGTATGCTTTTGCTGCCCGCTCATTTATGAGATTCCCATCCTTCTTCTTTTTGTGTGCCCATTGGACGATTACGGGGAAGTCGATGGTCTTCGGGTCACCCCCGGCTCTGATGGTCTCCTCGCACTATAAAAATTAAGTAATTAATTAATATAAAAAATAAGAATTATTAAAATTGATCTAGCAAAAAATTATAATACTAACCATCCGTCGAAAATGCTCGACGGTCGAAATGTATCCACCCGTGTGGAGACCACCCTTAACACGGGATGCTCTCGCCTTCTTGCACTTGGTAATATAGGACGGGGCCTCCATCTTCTTCCAGAACTCCTCCTTGAGCTACTCCTTGCGAAGATCCCCTGAATGTGACGCCAGCGCCTTCTGATCATTGATCATATCCCTGAATCTTTTACCGGCGACGGTCTTGTAGTACTTTCGGATTGCAGACTCTTTATGATCCGGCCACCAGTACTTCTTCTCCAAATTAAAAAAATATTTTTAGCATTTTTATCATAAAATTATATATTATTCTAAATAAAAATCTTATACATACCCGCAACATATCCAGTCAAATGAAACATCGATCTAGCGGGATATCAATGAAGTTGATATAAGGACCATGAAAGTTCTCCCGCATGATGCCCCCCAGATCATTTTCAGCCTTGGTCGGAAAGAACCTAAAATAAGTAAACAATATACAATTAGAATAAAAATAAATAAATGTGTAAATTGACAATAAGTACTTATGTCGCTCTATCGGCCCATAACTCGGGACGATCGATATTGGCTGGCCGCTCTAGTAGAGAAGGGGGGTCAGCAAATCCTGGACGACAGACATATACTCCGTGCTTCACCAGGAGGCCTGTATATGGATTTGCTCCTGTAGGAGCAACTAGTGGAGTAGCCGTTGTACTAATAGTCGCAAGAGTAGTGGCAGGGGTAGAAGCTGAGGGCCCGGGAGATGGAGTAGCTCCCCCTACCGATGAACGAGTACATGGCGGGGATAAACTATCATCGGCATCTATGAACTCATCCTCTGATGGTCGTGTGTGACCTGTATCCGGAGTAGCTGGAGGATGCTGGAAAGACGATCCTCTATGAACCTGTAGTCGTGATCGTCCTCGTCCCGCCATAGGTAAATCAGACAGTAAATAATACATGGTATTATGAAACAAATAAAAATAGTGACGGTGTTATGAAACAAGATTATCATCATTAATAGTAGGTCTCTCCATTTTTACCTCATCTCTAAAAGTACTATGATAGTAAGGAGAATAGTTAGAGCACTTTTTTTTCCAAGCATATACATAATTGAAATATGTAGCAAAGATGTGTCGCTTACTTCTCAATATCTAGCATCTCCTCAAGACCACTATTTAACAATATATACCAATGAGCGGCTTCAAACTCATCGTCTTCCAACCACCGTACTTTTGTAGCACTTGTAGTCTTGCGGATTACACTATTCGGTTCATCAACCCCACCGTCATCATTCTTTGGGGCTCTATTATAATTTGTTCTGACATGAGTATCAAAGTAGATGGAGCATAAATTTGAAACCTCCTCAATGATATATGCATCCCATATCGAAGCTTCCACATGAGCCTTATTGTCCACTTTCTTCTTTAGGTGATGTAGATACCTATTAATAATATATTGAATATTAGAATTATTTGAGTAAAAAAATTAATAGTACAAACTAATCAATTTATACCTCTCAAATGTATACATCCATCGATAATGGACGGGAGCACCGACACGTGCTTCGTATGCAAGATGAATCGACAAATGCTTTATACTATCAAAAAAACCCGGGAGGTAGCACCATTTCTAACTTGCACAATGTCAATACAATTTTCTCCTCAAGTTCTATTAAATATTGCACTGGCAGTTTCAACGGGAGCGGAGATAGTTCTTGTTTACCTACTCTAAAGTAATCTCTGTTCATTCTCCACGGATGAGACGCATGAAGGAACTAACGGTGACAATAAAAAAAGTATGGCTTTTTGCCATTCTGGAGACGAAATGTCTTACTCTTTTCCATACATATCGGACAAGACAAAGTTCCATGAGTACTCCACCCCAATAACATCCCATATGCTAAAAAATCATTGATGGTCTACATGAGTTACCCTCTCATCTGAAAGTTCTGCTCCTTCGATATATCATATGTCTGAACGTCGAACTGCCACAATTGTCTCAACTCATCCACCAACGGCTGCAAGTAGATATCGATATTTTTCTTTAGATTTTTTGGGCCGAGTATGATAAGTGTCAAGAACATGTAAGGATTCTTCATGCACATCCAAGGTGGTAGATTGTAAGGACTCAAAATTATCGGCCAACAAGAGTACTGAGATCCCACATGTCCGAAAGGAGTGAATCCATCAGAACATAAACCCAACCGTACATTCCTGGGCTTCGCAAAAAATTTAGGATGACACCGATCAAAATACTTCCATGTCTCTCCATCGGAAGGGTGAAATAATTCTCCATCATACATCTTTCGTTCCTTGCTATGCCATGTCATGTGTTTTGCTGTATTTGCGGACATATACATCCTCTGCAGCCTCTTTGTAATTGACAAAAACTGCGTGTACTTGTAAGGACACAATCTTACTTGGGTAGTTGACTTTTCTTTGCCTTAAATTGGCTTGTACCGGTCTGCGTGACAGAAAATATATCTATCTTTGTCATTGTTCTCCTTGTAGTACAACATGCAACCATTTTGACAATAATCTATATTTTCGTAGCCTAATCTGAGTTTTCGTATCATCATCTTCGACTTGTAGAAGTTTTCAGCCAACTCCTTTGATCCTTTTGGCAACAAATCTCTGACAAAATAAATTATCCTATCGTAGCATTCCTGTGGCAAGTTAAAATCAGATTTGAGGTTCAACATCCGCATTACCACCGACATGACATAATGAGAATCACAACCCGGGTATAACGGAGTATCGATATTCTTGAACATATCATAGAATTCTTTCGCATCAGAATTCGGATCCTCCGGATCAAAACTTTGACCGACCGTATCAAATACCAACTCATGTGCCATATTTTGCGGTCGATATTCCAAGTTATCTCCGATGTTGGACTCTTCTACCTCCGTATTGAAGGAAAAATAATATTGAGGAGTCAAAGGTTCTCCTTGAGCCGTCAACTCCTTGTAGTTCGGTACGAAACCCTTCTTGTAGAGATGCTCCCTCACGAGATCAACCTCTTTGAATGGTATATTATGACATTTGACACATGGGCACTTGATGAGACTCCCATCCATGAAATAAGGTTGACTACTGGCGTATTTGAGAAATTCCTCAACGCCCATCCTGAAATTATCTGTCAAACCAATCATACTCTCATGTCGTCGATTGTACATCCACGATTGGTCAACTAAGTATCGACTCATTGTTTTCTTATAGACTTGAATGATTATGCACGTACCATATCAAAAAAAAACATAAATAATTATGAGTGCCTAGTTAGGATACTTGCTAAAAGAAAATGCAAGAGGAAAATTTATCTATCACATATAATAGTTTTTTATTTTTGATACCGAAAAATTCGATACTCCGGTCCGATACTGCCGATATCGCTGATCCCGATATTTATAGTAATGGTCTGATACCAAAAAAAAACTAAGAAACAACACTAGAAATACTTAAAATTATGCATAAAGTCTAATATATATATATTCTAAAATGTTAATAATTTACTAATAGTTATTTGTTTTCGATACCAAAAAATTCGATACTCCGGTCCAATACCGCCGATAATACCGATATTGCCGATCCCGATACTCATAGTAATGGTCCGATACTGATACTCATAGTAACGGTTCGATACCGATATCACCGATCCTACATTTTAAATATTTTTTATTTTAATTTTTTTCAAAGAAAACCCGTAACTAGTATCCATATGACAAATTAGTAGCTTTCCAACAAGATCCAAAGCAAACATGTGTTTATACACCTAGTATTTATATGTGTCTTCTAGAGTCTTGTGGCATGTGTCTTCCCACAAAATTCAAATATATTCGACAATGTGTATAGTCTTTCCCTAAATAGATATGCAGAGGGTTAGGGTTTCAGAAGGGAGGAGGGGATCTGACGGAGTGCAGAGGCGGACGACTGAGGCCGGTGGAGGGTCTGGCTCAGATTCCTGAGGTCAGAGGAGGGGCTCGGGGGATGTCTCCGCCACTCGAGTCGAGTAGTAGTAGGAGGGCTCGGGAGAATGTCAGGGCTCGCCGGAGAGGGGATGGGCTGCTTGTCGTCAGAACGGGGGAGGGGGTCAGTGGAGGAGGAGGAGAGGGCGAGTGGGGGGGGGGGGCTGCCGGAGAGGGTTCGTGGTCGGTGGAGGAGGTCGCCGGAAAGGGGGAGGGGGTCGGTGGAGGAGGAGGAGGAGAGGGCGAGTGAGGGGGATGTCAAGCCCTGATCTCCCGTAGGAATCGGCCGTCCCCGCTGGGCACGAATCACCGCTCCAGCGCTCCCGCGTGACAATCTTTTCCAATCTGTACGTGATACCGCACGAGCATAAGCTGTGCCCGTACAAGGCCATGAATCCGAACAGGCGGAGAAATAGCTAAGCCGTAGAGTCGCACAGATAGTCCGAATGCAGCAGAAAAGAACGAACAGACAATTGGTAACAAGTTCACAGAGTCGTCAATAGCATTGAAATGAACATAAGTATAGATTTCAAACTAGCCATTTATTTATATTGAACAAGTATTACAAGCGGCGCTAGGCCGGGATTACAAGTCGCTCAAGTCCTCTCTCGAAACAATAAAAGCGTGCCAAGTGGCAACATTTGTGGAATGATATATAGGCGATGTTCCAACATTACGTCTTGTATATGCGCTTAAGCTCCAGACGCAACATTCTAAGGCTCCAGAGCGAACTCCACGCCTTAGCACGCACAAAGGGGTTTCCGCACCGAACGAGGTTATCCCGCACACTGCAAGCAATCTGGTGGGTTATCAGTACATGAATGCACTGGTGGGGAGGCTTCTCGCCTGCTCGATAAGTCCAAACACGTTATAAAGGTTTCGTGCACCATCAATTAACTTATCTTTCTAGTCTTGCCTTAGGATCAATTTTATGGCATAATGAACAAGCCTAACTCGTGTGGTATTGCGCCGTGCGATATAAGAGTAACACGACGAGACTTACCAACTTATCATTCATCCTTCCCTGTCCAAGGCAACCAAGTTAAACCAAGCATGAGTATATACATAATAAAATCCAAGGAAAATTGCATAAGCAAACACGAGTGTCACGAACAGTTTTCTGATTCGGGTGCATGAGTTATGCGGATACTTGGGTGTGTTGTAGAAGCTATTCTAGTGTTCAAATATGTACCATTGTGCACAAATGTCTAAAGTATTCAGATGCAGATATAAATATATATGGATAATGGGGGAAGGATTCGGTTCTCCATCCCATCTCTCTCTTCCTCACTCTTCATATCTCCATCTCTTCCTCCTTTCTCACTCTCTAATTGCTGCAGCCGCTGCTTTGTTGTTGATGCTGTCGCTACTTTGCTGTTGTTGCTGCCTTGCTGCTACTATCGTAGCTCTTGGTGCGGGACCGCCAGCGCCGGCCACCCCCATCCGGCCACCCCGCTCCGGTCGACCACCTCCACCACTTTCATTTTTCTTTAGGTATAATTCCCCTAATCTTTTGAACCTAGATTAGTTCATTACAAATGAGAATTTATTTTGATTATATGTTGTTATTTTGAGTCTTAGGCTATCAATTGGGAAAAAAGTAAGGAAATCAAGGATCTCTTTCAATCAAGAACCAAAACTAGGCAAGCCCTTTTCCTCTATATCCATCTTGCTCTATCACAAATTTCTCTTTGACGCTATTTTGTCAAATATTGGTACCAATATTTCATTAAGGGTAGAATATAAATCTAAAATCTGAAATTAATTTTGTGTATTCATATATGTTTCATTTGAATATGTTGGACGTATACATAAGGATGTAGGATAATCCATTCAAGTGTTGAATATTTTTTATTCTATTACAAGTGTTAAAATTCAGAAATTTAAATATGCGCACGAGTATGTTACTTTGTAGTACATATTCAAAAACTTGGCCACACCGGCATTAGAAGATTTGTGATAGTATGTTAAGGTTTAGTATCAAGTTTAGTGAATTATGGACGTATTTATATATGCGGTCTCTAGGTAGCAAAATTTCATAAAGTAGTGGAATTTGAAAGCCTATACACACATGAAATTCATACTTTGAATTAAAATACACTTGTAATTTCAATGTTTGTATGGAAAAGCTCTTATATAAATTTTGTATGTTTAAAGTTGTGTAAAATAGTTGTGATCTTTAGTGCCATATTATCTTGTTATTACTTGACACCAAAATATATGAAAGAGAAGTATCTAAATAAGTTCAGGAGTCCTACTTATATAAAACAAGATTTTCATAGTTAGTAAGACAAACTACTTGGTAAAGTAACTAATTATAGTGAGCATACATGTTGTCCACACTAGCAAATAGGGTTGAGTTAATGATCTTTCAAGGAATTAAGAATATTTGAGGAGAAAAATATAAGTAGGATTATATGGAAATTATATACATTGTAAAATAGATACTTTATGAATAATTTTGAGACAACCTTGTTTTCACATTAAAACTAATAAGTGGATTTCATACATTGGTTATCTAGAAGTTGTGTTTATATATGAACTTATTTTTTATTTCATATTATGAACTTGTTTATGTTTCTAACCATTTCCTATGGGTTCCAAGGATGGAGTTTGCTAATTTATTTGCTAAGGTAAAGAAATATTTCGGTAAGAAAGTTTCTTACTTGTTATTATATATATACCTGCGTGTGTTACCGGTGTTGAGAATTGCTCCACCGAAAGGGTCGGCGTATCCGAGAATTCTACGGAGGGTCCGGGTCTCTTTTATTAAATTGTGAAATTTCAGAGTCCAAAATATAAATGAGACTCTGCCGAAATGTCCAAGAATTTTTAGAGATAGTCGTTTCGAAAAAATTTGAATAATCGATTGTTCTCTAATATAATTTTTTTAATTTAGGATTAAATCCTAAAAATCCTTAGATTACGAATTTATCTAAATTTAGGACGCGTAGGACACTTTTGCACATGCATGAAAGAGCAACAAAATTATCATTGTTATATATATATTCCAAGGTGAGGAATATGATTTTCATGTTTTCGAAAATTTTCCTACCATTTGGAATAGTACCGTTGAGCGTGTTATCCCGAGTACAAAAAAACAGAATTTTATTGAATATTTGACGTTTTCGCGAAAGACGAAATGATTTATTAAAATATGAAATTCTCGCAAATGTGTAATCTCTGACACACAAACCGAGAATGCAAAGCAGGATTTTCTTTAATTCAACTTAATTTGATTGTTAGATTAGAAATTTATGTAATTTCTATAGATTGTATTGGGATGGGAGAGAACATTTGGATCACCTCGTCGGACTCTTAGCAATATTTATTTTAAAAACTGATAAGTAGTTTTCAGCATACGTATGGCCATACGATGACCGCAATGAGGCTTAGCTCACTTATTTTCCATTGGATCTGAATTTTGAAAGAGATCAAATTCGACAATTATATATGTCCAATGTTTGACTTATGTTCTGAATTCTAAGAAAAGTTCAAGATATTCGATAATTGATTTTATTATCACATGATCCGAATTTTTTAAAATAAAGAATAATTCGACAATTCTTATATCATGTGCTTATCGTATTTTTATGTGATTCAATATTAATATTGTTGACACAATGATGTCAAAACACCTGTGGGGATTAGAATCTAAGCACCATCCGCCAAAAAATTGTCTGATCTCGGGTAAATAGAATTATTACCGGGACAATAGGTGTTGATGGTGATCCGAAAGCGTTCTCTAAAATTTGCATCTGCATATAGGAATAATTGTACTATCGTAAACTATTGAATCTATCTCAAGCATAGCAATCCGTATCATGTGTGTGCCGGGTCTGTCTCGTTGAATGACTCTATCGTTCAATTCAAGCTCTGATTCGATCTCTACTGCGCCTTAGCGCGGAACATATATCGCTTAACGCGGGGTACCGTATGATCCATCTTGAATGATGATCTAGGGCCGAGGCAAACTTATCCAAGTCAATATTCTCGTTCATGCGAATCTAACACATTTACTTGCACTAGCATTCGAGATCCGCATATCGCGAGTCTGGATTGTGCACATATTCAAGGCGTTCCTCAAATACATGCATGTCAACCAACTTAGCAATAGTAAAGTCTTTGCACTCGAGTTCAACATATCACAGAGTCTTGGATCGTGCATATGTTTAAGGCATCCCTCAAACCTATGCATTCAACCAAACTTAGTGATAGTGAAGTCAGACAAGTTACTTGTGAAAAGCCTCAAGGGTTCTCGTCTATGGTTTACCATGATTCCTCAAGCAGGGTCAATCAAAATCCAAGTAATTTCTATTCCAACCAAAAATTAAGCATTGTACTACCGTTAAGGACGATCTATCCGATCAACCGACTAGCGTCCATGACAAGCCTAGCAATTCACATAGTCTATCTCTTCAAACATGTTTGATAGAACCCATATAACTATTCTAAGTCTAGACCACCAAGTCATGATTCAACTTTAAATCTTTGATCATAACTCCAAGTCGTCCAAAAAGATTCATGTATCCGTTCACGAAACCATCAAGCATGTCTTACTCTAGGTTCTAGACTAACTCATCCATGAAACACTTCTGATTTACTTGTATTCTTAAACTCGTCTTATCGTATCGAGCCACTAGTCAAGACGATCCTTCAATTGTCATGCTCCGATCTCCCGTAAGTTCGATCACCACGCCAACGCTCCCGCTGGACGTGAGATCATCACGCCAACGCTCCAACTGGATAACCGTCCTAATCCGGGCGTGACGCATGGAGTTACGCTCGCACAAGACAAGAACGTCAAACGTTATGGTTTTCATCGAAATGATCGAGACACCTTATCATTACACTTCGCTCCAACCAAGATATATATATATATATATATATATATATATATATATATATATATATATATATATATATATATATATATATAATCCTTCAAGTCATGTCCGTTCATGTCGTGATCATAATTCGTCTAACAAAATTATCCAACTTCAATGTTACCGTTTGATAAATCCATAGTCTACTTCTAGCATTCCTCAAGCAACTAAGTTCAAATCCTTAAGCCAAAGTCTATCCACTTCTTTTACGTTCCATTCATCGAGTTCGTTTGGAATAATTACCGAATATGTTCTCGCGAGTTCGATTACCCCGTCGGGACGTGAAATTACCACGCCAGCGCTCCCGCGGGATAATCGTTCTCGGCCGGGCCTTATTGTTGAGGTTTATCTTTCGAACTAGATTCAAGATCGTTCTTTCAAACTCCAGGTCGAATCCATTATTGCTTATCTCTTTCATCGAACAACAATATTATTTTATCGGGCTAACTTCTATCGAGCGATATCATACTCAAGTTTCAATCCATTTGATTCAATTTAAAATCTTTCGAACGATCCACCAAGTTTTTTTGACCACGATATAGATTTTATTACCTTGAATCCCTATTCGATATAAGCCTTATCACTTATTCAAGATATTCTCAATCGTTCAAACCAACTATCGCACGAGACCTAAAAATTTGCTTGAATATTTCCAAAATAATCCATACACCATTCACGAATTGAGTTACCCAATTAAATCCTCAATAGCATATTCACCAAGTCGTTCCTTAGAACTCATGCACGATACCTAAGCGTCACCTGATAAATCTTAGTCTCGTATATATTCCTGTTGATAGTCATCCAAGTAACCATATTTGATTTGTATCTGCCGACACGAAATACCGTCCGAGTTATTTCCCAAAATCAAAGAACGATTCTCTATATTCGCCTTAGCGATAAACTGCTAATATTTCTATCGTTTGCCATTCTAAGATTGACTTATCCTTATATGAATGATATCCCAATCTCGCTTGCAAACTTGCTCGTACAAAAAGGGTCTTGGCGCACAATACTCAACACAACTTAGCCGAAAGACTTGGTGCATAGCTAACCGTCCGAACGATATTCTATCTCGTACACTAACCAGCTTGGTAATCATGTATAGGTATTTGGGTTCACACGTAACTTGCAAATTCTAGCATGAGTCTATTCCCACAAAGTCTAACACAGGTCGGAACAAGGGTCTTCGCATAACTATCCAGTTCAAGCAATCATATCAATCACATGCACTTTTTGAAATTAGTTAGACTCATTGTATGGAATATCCCAACGGGTCAACAAGAGAGAGTGTATGCACATAACCCATGAACGAGCTTTCAAAACTGAAAAAATCGATAATAAGTCTAAAGACGTAAAGCCGATGCTCTGATACCAATATGTCAAGCTCCGATCTCCCGCAGGAATCGGCCATCCCCGATGGACACAAATCACCAGGCCAGCGCCCCCGCGGGATAATCTTTCCCAATCTGGACGTGATACCGCACGAGTGTAAAACCCCTAATCCTAAAAACCGTAATAAGTATTTAATTAATTATTAATTGAATTATAGTAATTAGTAGCTAATTAGAAGAAATATAATTTATTTAATTTTTATTTTAGGTGTTTGTGCATTTAGGGGATTTATGGAGCAATTATAAATTTTTTCTAATTTATTTCATGTAGGAGACCCTATGGACAGTTGATAGATTAATTGTACGCACTAATACAAATTTCTAGAATTTCTACATACACACACACACACACACACACACACACACACACATATATATATATATATATATATATATATATATATTTATATATATATATATATATATATATATATATATATATATATATATATATATATATATATATATATATATATGCAAGGAGTTATTAAAAAGAAAATAGAAATTGAATTAAAATAGAAATAAAGAAAGAAAAAGAAAAGAAAAGCAAATGGATTTAATTCCTAATGGATCTAACCCAAACCTGTGTCCTACCCACTATCCGTTAGCCCAACACCCATTAGACTTAAGAAACAACAGCAACGACAGCTCAACAAACCCTCCCCCCCCCGACCCGCTGGGAATCGACCCCCCCATCTTTCTCCATCTCCCTATATATATATATATATATATATATATATATATATATATATATATATATATATATATATATATATATATATATTACGTTTTACAAAACCCTAACCCTAAGATCATCTCCTCCTTCCCTACGAGACCGCCACCGAGCCACCTGACCGCCGCCTCCAGCCGCCTGGACAACCGCACGGCCTACAGCGACCCCGCGCACAACCCTACGACTGCAGATTTGATCCACAGCAAAGTACCTATGTTCAAGTCCTATTTTTTGTCTCCTCGCTCGACCAAATTCGACACCGTCTTCACCGGTACATTCATGATTTAACCCCCTTCCATACCTGTATGTTAGTTGACCTCGAACAACGTGTTAACCTAGGCAAAAATAGCGACCAAGTTGGCAAAAAATGATAACTTTTGGGAATCGCAGAAAACTGCGACAACTACCTATGTTCACGGACTCGTATCTCCCACCAGAGAGATCCGAATTCAGTTTTTCTTTTTGGTATGCGAAGACCACCTAACCTAGTTTATTTTCTGTCAAATACAATAATTTATTAATTGCTGTGTGTAGAATTAAATTAGATGGAAAACCCTAAAAATATACTTTTTTTTAAATTCCAGAAATTGTGATACGGAGCGCGCCCAGCCAAACGGGACCGCCTCATCGTGTACCAAGTGTACCAAAAGGTGCGCACAGTATACCCGGACTTGTGGATTTTTGCGAAAACTAATTTGGAAGCGTGTGCGCGTCGAAATCAGCCCGTATCCGAAGAAAATCTTCCGTGTCGTAACTTTTGCAAAAGCCCTGCGCATTTAGTGCACGCTCGTCAGAATACGAAAAAACTTGTACCACTGGACTCATGGTATCACGCTGGTCCTGTGACCCAATTTTTATGCAATTCTGAGGCAGTTGACCAAGTCGCTAATTGGCGGGTCCCACGGTTGACTTTTTGGGCGAATTTGTGTTCGGCTCATCGGAATCCACAATTGGACATACCGTTGAGTTTGTACTGATATTTAGAGTTGGTTTGGCCTATTTAGAGACCGTTACCCTTGGCACACTTTTTGATGCAAGGTCACACGTGGACCCCACTTTGACCCAAAATTACCGTTTTGCCCCTGTGTCCAAATTGGACGAAAGGAAAGTAATTTTTAGCTATTCCGCTTATTCTGGGAACGTTGGTGATGTCTATTTCAGCATCCGGAGATGTTTGTTCTGAGACCATAGCTTCTGATCCTGTGTGTTTGACATATGGACGTTACATTTTGCAGCTCTCTTGCCAGGCAAGTATACCTTGTCATTGTACTGTTATTCATACTCCATATGTTGCATGCATCTTTATTTTCTACCTTTAGTTCATATATTTTAACTGCTATATAAAATGCACGTCCAAGGAAACTTGGATGCAACGACGGTGTCGTTGTGATATATTTTTATTATGTATATGCATTGACCTTGTTTATGAGACTGTCCTATTATCATGTAGCATCATTAGGTTTCATTGGCCATGACACAACTATTACACGAGTGTGAGTCTCATATAGATCACGGACTGTGTGACAGGTCTGGCCTCCTGTACATATGGGATGTGCGTTAGGGATAACTGCTGATAGAAACTTTGCATGCTAGAAGACTTAGCAGTTATTAGTGGTCCATGGACATAGCCTATTGTAGTACGGTGGTCCAATCCTTGTTCTTGTTTGGTTGCAGGATTGGGCTATTGTACTAAAAGTAGGCTATGAACCAAATCATGTCATGAATGTGACATGCTTAGAGCATGGGGTGGAAAGAACAACAAGTAAGGCATTTGGGCTCCTTTGCACTTTTTTCCTTGTACGTCCGGATTCTCCGCCGAAGAAACGGGTGGTGATGACCACTATTTATTATATATTATCAGGCGGCCTCTGCCGTTCAAAAGACAACATGCTTTGTAGGCCCCTGGATCTCCAAGAGAACCATGCCAATCCCATTTTTAGCCAGATAGCCCACTTGTTGGAAAGTTGTTCTCAAACTGAATTCACTTAGACAGTTAGACGACCCATTGGATATTTATTTCAGTACTTTATTGGCATGCTTCAATGTATCTTGTTATGTCCTTCTAAGGACCTGATCCCTTTCCAGGTGTAGATGTTCATGAGTATTCGCAGGAGCGCAGATCCGGACTTGTTACTTATATTTGAGGAGGTCTTCCCTTCGAGCCTCGTGGTTATTGGTGATGTACCTATATTGTGTTTATTTTATATTCTAGTTCGGTAGTGGATTTGTTTCCATCCGACTATCATCTTTAGATACTTCATATTGAGATCTAGTGATGTAGATGTTGGTTATTTATTTATATTTGATTTTATGTGGATGAGATTTAGATTGTACCCTACGACTTGTGATAGATTTATACCACTTGTGGATTGATATTCATAATACAGCGTACGTATGTGTTATGGTTTTCATATATTGGAGTGCCATAACCATGCGGCTGGCATGCTTACATGTTCCTAGTCCTACGTATTTTTGGGACTGGGGCGTGACAATGAGCACAAGCTGCGCCCGCGCAAGGCTATGAATCGGAATAGGCAGAGAAATAGCTAAGCCACAGAGTCGCACAGATAGTTCGAATGTAGCAAAAAAGAATGAACAAGCGATTGGTAACAAGTACACAGAATCGTCAATAGTGGAAGCATTGAAATAAACATAAGTATAGATGTAAAATAAGCACTTTATTGATATTGAACAAGTATTACAAGCGACGCTAGACCGAGATTACAAGTCGCTCAAGTCCTCTCTCGAAATAATAAATGCATGCCAAGTGGCTACATTTATGGAATGATACATAGGCGATGTTCCAACATTATGTCTTGTATATGCGCTTCAACTCTGGACGCAACTTTCCAAGGCTCCAGAGCGAACTCCATGCCTTAGCACGCACGAAGGGGTTTTCGTACCGAACGAGGTTCTCCCGCATCCTACAAGCAATCTGGTAGGTTATCAGTACATGAATGCACTAATGGGAAAGCTTCTGCCCGCTCGACAAATCCAAACACGTTATATAGGTTCCATGCACAATCTATTAAGTTATCTTTCTAGTCTTGCCTTAGGATCAGTTTTATGGCATAATGTACAAGCCTAACTCGTGTGGCAGTGCACCGTACGATATAAGAGTAACACGACGAGACTTACCAACTTACCATTTATCCTTCTATGTCCAAGGCAACCAAGTTAAACCAAGCATGAGTATATACATAATAAAATCCAATAAAAATTGCATAAGAAAACACGAGTGTGACGAACAATTTTCTGATTCGGGTGCACGAGTTACGCGGATACTCGGGTGTGTTTCAGAAGCTATTCAAGTGTTCAAATATGTACAAGTGTGCACATATGTCCAAGGTATTCAGATGCAGATAGATTAACAATTCTAGGTTATTACTAGATTATCAATTATTAGCAAGTTAAAACTATCAGGTTAAGTCTAGGGTCACGAACCAACGGGCACGAACTACAGAAATGCTAGAAACGAAACTACAAAAACTTACTCGCATTAGCTAATCCATGATTCTGTGCGTCTTCCACAGTCATTGTGAAAGCTTGTCCGCGCCCTTGAGGTGGTGCCTTCTGCTGTGGCTGGGCTTTCTGGTAGGGTGCTGCTTGAAGTACCAAGGGTGGCCTTGGTTGATGTCCTCCTGGTGCTGGTAGAGCTTGTTGGTTTTCCCTTGGTGCTCCTTCTCTACGCTCAGGGCAATCCCTCACTGCATGCTGTCTGGATCCGCAACCTAAGCACAGTCCGAATTTACGTCTACACTCCTTCTCAACATGGCCTATCTTGCCGCAGTAGTAACAAGTAGGAAGAGTCAGGGATTTGGATGCAGCTCCCTGTGGTGCTTGATACATATGAGGTTTCTTGGCAGCTTCTCCATTCGTTGCTCTGGCTGGTGCTGATGTGGAAGGCCTCTTCAGATTGGATTCTCGTCTGATGACACGCTCCATACGTCGAGCTGCAGCAAGGACGTCTGTGTATGAAGTAGGTGCGACGGATCCGATCATTCTTTGTAACTCGAATTTTAGCCCATCAAAGAACTTCTCAGCCTTTTCTTCTTCTGTTGGGATCAAGGTAGGGGCGAAGCGACTTAGACGAATGAACTCAGCGTTGTACTCATCCACCGTCATACTATCCTGAATGAGGCTATTGAACTTGTCCCACAGTTCTGATCGAGCGATAGCCGGAATGTACATCTCTTGAAAGAGTCTGGAGAACTCTTCCCAAGTAACTCGGTCTGGTCCGAGCCGTCTCTCTTCAGATAACCACCAGTGATGAGCATTGCCCGTCAATTGTATTCTGACGGCAATCATCCAACGTTCCCTTGGTAGCTCAGCTGCTTCTAATTGATGTTGTATGTTGGTGAGCCACTCATGAACTTCTGTGGGCTCCTCCTTGCCTGAGAAGGTACGGGGCTTCAGTTGGCAAAAATCAGTGATAGAGCCCGTCGGTTGCCGTCGAGCTGAAATCTAGAAGCTTGCTAATCTGCTTGGCTGCTTCGGTGAGTAGAGGGATCTCCACTCAATGGCGTCACTTCATCTTCTCCGTAGGTGGCTACATCACCTATTGGTATTCTTGTTGGAGTTCCGTCGTTTGCTCGTGAATCCATTACTCTGCAACAAAAATAAACTATAAGAGGCGCACAGGAATCAAGGCAAGATGCAAGTCAAAAATTAGTTCAAATACGATATAGATATAAAAAACGATTCAAGCAAGTGGATGAGATCCTAAAAACTTATCCTATTCTTATTGCAGGCATGTTTGGTCCCTAAGTTGAAATCGAACAATTTAGTCGCTGACCTGCATGGGCCACCACAAAAACCTGTCACGCCCCAGTCCAAAATACCAAGGGACTAGACACGTGGCAATGGCCAGCAGCACACACCGATGGACAAACCCAATTTAATGGATCCATCGGGACATACTTAAGCTGTAATACAATAGTCAGGGTTTACTATTCTTATCCACAGATTAAACACAGAAATATCAATAGAAAGTATTAAACAACATCCAGTCAAAAGTAAATAAAATCGGGGAACAACCCGATATTAAGTCTGTTACAAATGTTCTCTAAAATAGGAAATAAAGAGTTTAATTGCTATAAAACTGAGCATGAAAGAAGCAGATGTTCAGGAGAAGTCCACAGCGATCACCTCGTCCTCAGGTTCCGGTACTGCTCCGAGAAGTGCTCATGTTCCGTACACCTCAGGGTAGATCTCGTCTGCTAACCCTGGGGACATAATCCGGATCCAGGTCCTCAGGGGACATAGCAAGGTACAGATAAAACAAGCCAAAATAAATGTAGTATAGAAATAAAGGAAACAATAGGGTAAATAAATAACCAGCTAAGTAATAATGCAAATGAGAGTTTTAGTCATACTCAGGCTGAGACTACTACATGATCAGTGTCGAAGAAACCATAGCAGTATTTTCTCGAAGGGCCAGTACGGTACCAAAGCTCTGTGTCAGAGTCTAAGGCACATACATTAAGTATTATATATATATTCAGCCTTTTGTATGGTAAATCTCTCCCCACCCAATGTATTCTCACGTCTCATGTCCATGACACGCAGGATCAAAACTAATGCAGCAAGTCAGGATAAAATCTAAGCATGTAAAGTTATCATAAACATGTATCCTATACAGAATCACCTTGAATATTTCAGGAAGATTCTGTCTCATGATTCGTGTCAGGTGTCTTGGGTGTAATGTACTTGATATGGCAAGTACGAGAATATAAATGTCACGAAATCCATCTCTAGGTGACCTTACACAACCCCGCGTACGGTGTTGGCACCCGACTATTAATCGGAAGCTAAGTAAGTCACACGGCCCTAGGTTTGAGCATGTACAATAGTCACAGGAATAAATCAAGAGAACAAAATAAATTAATATACTGCAATTTATGGCAATGTACACTTGCCTGGGTTTTCGGCTCCAATTGTAGCTCTGGCTTCAGCGGAGATTGCAGGCAGTACTCCGGTTGCTAAAATAGATATCACCATCAGATCCAGAAAATATTAATCAGCTAAAAATGCCTGTCCATGAGTCCAATTTGGAGTCAAGGGCAAAAATAATATTTCGGGTCAAAGCGGGGTCCACATGTGGGCCGCTTTGCACCAAAAAATGCGTCAGGGTCAAAGGTCTCCAAATTCGTCCAACTTAGTGTTAACAAGTCAGGAACGATGATACGAACCCAACGGAACTTCCAGAATTGGATTCCGATGAGCCGATCACAAAATCGCCCGTCAAGTGGAGCATGTGGGGCCCACGATACGCGATTTTGTCAACGTTCTCAGAATCGAACCAAACTTGGCTCACAGGACCAACGTATTGCTACGAGTCCGATAGTGCAAGTTTTGTCTCGATCCGACGTGTGTACACTAAGTTACAACGAGATTCAGAAAGGTTGGATACTGAGCATTGTCGGCGGATACGCGTTGATTCCGGTGTGCACGCACATCCGAATCAACTTCTGCGAAATCCCGCACGTCCGTATCAACGGCACGCACGTATCGGTGAAGACCGCACGCCACCAAGTCGTCCCGTTTGGTGGGGCGTACTCGGTTCCGGAGTAAAACAGGGCATTGTTTTTCCTGTTTTTGGATCGCGGTTCGCGATCGCCACAGGACGCGATGCACCGAGCGGGTTGCACGGGCACCAAGAGGGTCATACAGGCTACGCGATGCAACTGACGAAACGAGAAACATAGCTACGAGGAGAGAGATATGAGTACCTGAATAGGGCTCCGGGAAATCAAATTCTTCGTGTCCTCGTCGCGTCTACCGTGTCCTGGACAGTGTCTAAGCCGTGTCCGAGCTAGGGCATCAGTGTCCGGCTGCTGGGAGTGGGGGTTCAGGTCAGCGGAGGTCGGCGAGAGCTCGGGGAGGTCCAGGGCAGCCGGGCGGCGAGGTCCGGAGGCGGAGATGGGGCTCATGCGGCCGGTGCTGGGTCGGCTGGAGTCGGCTGCGGGTTCTGGGCAGTGGCGAGGGGCTGCGGGCCACGGGAGGAGGGTGGCGCTGGTGGAGGAGCCGGGCGCTGGGGGAGGAGCTGGAGGAGAGGAGGATAGGCTGGTCGGCGGCGAGGTCGGGGTCACCGGAGAACGGGCGGAGGAGGAGAATGACGGGTCGGCTAGGGCTTATATAGGCGGAGAGGGGAGAGGGAACGGCGGCGGTTGCGGGGAGGGGAACTGGAGGGAAAGGCGGTCCGGTAAGGGAGAGAAAGAGGGAGCGGCCGGCGGCGGACGTTCCGGTAGCCGGAGCGACGCGGGCGGCGACGGCGGGAGGTGAGGAGTCGGGCGGCTGAGCGTTTTGGGAGAGAAAGGGATAACTGGTCGGGTTCGACGGGTCGGGTCGGGTCTGGTTATGGATCCGGCCCGATCCAATAGAATAAGGGTCGGGTCGGGCTAGTGGGTCGGGTCTGGGATAGACCCGGATCCGACCCGCTAAGGATTTGGGTTTGGTTTGGTTTATTTCAAATAAATCCGGTTTATTTTGGTTTAATTAATTAATTAGTTTTTAGGGCTTTTAAAATGCTTCCGGGGTCCAATAAATTCTCGAAAAATTATCCTATATCTAGTTTTTCATTTTACACCATAAAATATTATTTTCATAATATTTTAATATTATTTAATAATATTTAAAAATCATTTAATAATTAAAACACCTGAATTTAATTACAGAAAATTCCAGAAAATTACGAAAAATTCAAATTTAAAATTTTTTAAAAATCAGGGGATTTACAATCTACCCCCCTTAAGAGGATTGCGTCCTCGCAATCAAAGAATAACCGGTCAATAGAGATGACACTGTTGCAAACATTGTTCGAAGCACATCAAAATCAAGGAGAATCAAGGTTGAGAGTAACACCTAGGAAAAATTATTTCCCTAAGCATTAAAAGTTATGAAATTTTCCGAATGAAGGAAATCTAGAAAATTACAGTTTTAGAAAACCAATTTTATCCTTTAAAAACTTATCAGTTTAAAATTTATAAAATATTCTAAATTATTCTTTAAAAACATAATAGATTAACAATTCTAGGTTATTACTAGATTATCAATTATTAGCAAGTTAAAACTATCAGGTTAAATCTAGGGTCACGAACCAACGGGCACGAACTACAGAAATGCTAGAAACGGAACTACAAAAACTTTCTCGCATTAGCTAATCCATGATTCTGCGCGTCTCCCACAGTCATTGCGAAAGCTTGTCCACGCCCTTGAGGTGGTGCCCTTTGCTGTGGCTGGGCTTGCTAGTAGGGTGCTGCTTGAAGTGCCAAGGGTGGCCTTGGTTGATGTCCTCCTGGTGCTGGTAGAGCTTGTTGGTTTGCCCTTGGTGCTCCTTCTCTACGCTCAGGGCAATCCCTCACTGCATGCTGTCTGGATCCGCAACCTAAGCACAGTCCGAATTTACGTCTGCACTCCTTCTCAACATGGCCTATCTTGCCGCAGTAGTAACAAGTAGAAAGAGTCAGGGATTTGGATGCAGCTCCATGTGGTGCTTGATACAGATGAGGTTTCTTGGCAGCTTCTCCATTCGTTGCTCTGGCTGGTGCTGATGTGGAAGGCCTCTTCAGATTGGATTCTCGTCTGATGACACGCTCCATACGTCGAGCTGCAGCAAGGACGTCCGTGTACGAAGTAGGTGCGACAGATCCGATTATTCTTTGTAACTCAAATTTTAGCCCATCAAAGAACTTCTCAGCCTTTTCTTCTTCTGTTGGGATCAAGGTAGGGGCAAAGCGACTTAGACGAATGAACTCAGCATTGTACTCTTCCACCGTCATAGTATCCTGAATGAGGCTATTGAACTTGTCCCACAGTTCTGATCGAGCGATAGCCGAAATGTACATCTCTTGAAAGATTCTGGAGAACTCTTCCCAAGTAACTCGGTCTGGTCCGAGCCGTCTCTCTTCAGATAACCACCAGTGATGAGCATTGCCCGTCAATTGCATTCTGACGGCAATCATCCAACGTTCCCTTGGTAGCTCAGCTGCTTCTAATTGATGTTGTATGTTGGTGAGCCACTCATGAACTTCTGTGGGCTCCTCCTTGCCTGAGAAGGTACGGGGCTTCAGTTGGCGGAAATCAATGATATAGCCCGTCGGTTGCCGTCGAGCTGGTAGGTTGGCCTGCTCCAGTGCATTTACTAGACTGTTCCTCAAGTAATCAGCCTCGCGACGCTGAGCCTAGTGTTGGACTTGTTGCTGGGCTTGCATCATTGCGTAGATCATTTGGAATATTTATTGCCCGTCAATTGGCTGCCCTTGAGGGAATACAGGCATCGGTGGAACGAACTGCGACGGAGGTGGAATGTCATCATGCCAAAATCTAGAAGCTTGATGATCTGCTTGGCTGCTTCGGTGAGTAGAGGGATCTCCACTCAATGGCGTCACTTCATCTTCTCCGTAGGTGGCTACATCACCTATTGGTATTCTTGTTAGAGTTCCGTCGTTTGCTCGTGAATCCATTACTCTGCATCAAAAATAAACTATAAGAGGCGCACAGGAATCAAGGCAAGATGCAAGTCAAAAATTAGTTCAAATACGATATAGATATCAAAAATGATTCAAGCAAGTGGATGAGATCCTAAAAACTTATCCTATTCTTATTGCAGGCATGTTCGGTCCCTAAGTTGAAACCGAACAATTTAGTCATTGACCTGCATGGGCCACCACAAAAACTATGTCACACCCCAGTCCCAAAATACCAAGGGACTAGACACGTGGCAATGGCCAGCAGCACACACCGATGGACAAACCCAATTTAATGGATCCATCGGGGCATACTTAAGCTGTAATACAATAGTCAGGGTTTACTATTCTCATCCATAGATTAAACACAGAAATATCAATAGAAAGTATTAAACAACATCCAGTCAAAAGTAAATAAAATCGGGGAACAACCCGATATTAAGTCTGTTACAAATATTCTCTAAAACAGGAAATAAAGAGTTTAATTGCCATAAAACTGAGCATGGAAGAAGCAGATGTTCAGGAGAAGTCCTCAGCGATCACCTCGTCCTCAGGTTCCGGTACTGCTCCGAGAAGTGCTCATGTTCCGTACACCTCAGGGTAGATCTCGTCTGCTAACCCTGGGGACATAATCCGGATCCAGGTCCTCAGGGGACATAGCAAGGTACAGATAAAACAAGCCAAAATAAATGCAGTACAAAAATAAAGGAAATAATAGGGTAAATAAATAACCAGCTAAGTGATAATGCAAGTGAGAGTTTTAGTCATACTCAGGCTGAGACTAATACATGATCAGTGTCGAAAAAACCATAGCAGTATTTTCTCGAAGGGCCAGTACGGTACCAAAGCTCTGTGTCAGAGTTTAAGGCACATCCATTAAGTATTATATATATATTCAGCCTTTAGTATGGTAAATCTCTCCCCACCCAATGTAATCTCACGTCTCATGTCCATGACACGCAGGATCAAAACTAATGCAGCAAGTCAGGATAAAATCTAAGCATGTAAAGTTGTCATAAACATGTATCCTATACAGAATCACCTTGAATATTTCAGGAAGATTCTGTCTCATAATTCGTGTCAGGTGTCCTGGGTGTAATGTACTTGATATGGCAAGTACGAGAATGTAAATGTCACGAAATCTATCTCTAGGTGACCTTACACAACCCCGTGTACGGTGTTGGCACCCGACTATTAATCGGAAGCTAAGTAAGTCACACGGCCCTAGGTTTGAGCATGTACAACAGTCACAGGAATAAATCAAGAGAACAAAATGAATCAATATACTGCAATATATGGCAATGTACACTTGCCTGGGTTTTTGGCTCCAATTGTAGCTCTGGCTTCAGCGGGGATTGCAGGCAGTACTCCGGTTGCTGAAATAGATATCACCATCAGATCCAGAAAATATTAATCAGCTAGAAATGCCTGTCCTTGAGTCCAACTTAGAGTCAAGGGCAAAAATGATATTTCCGATCACAAAATCGCCCGTCAAGTGGAGCCTGTGGGGCCCACGATACGCGATTTTGTCAACGTTCTCAGAATCGAACCAAACTTGGCTCACAGGACCAACGTATTGCTACGAGTCCGATAGTGCAAGTTTTGTCTCGATCCGACGTGTGTACACTAAGTTACAACGAGATTCAGAAAGGTTGGATACTGAGCATTGTCGGCGGATACGCGTTGTTTCCGGTGTGCACGCACATCCGAATCAACTTCTGCAAAATCTTGCACGTCCGTATCAACGACGCGCACGTATCGGTGAAGACCGTACGCCACCAAGTCGTCCCGTTTGGTGGGGCGTACTCGGTTCCGGAGTGAAATAGGGCATTGTTTTTCCTGTTTTTGGATCGCGGTTCGCGATCGCCACAGGACGCGATGCACCGAGCGGGTTGCACGGGCACCAAGAGGGTCATACAGGCTACGCGATGCAACTGACAAAACGAGAAACAGAGCTACGAGGAGAGAGATATGAGTACCTGAATAGTGCTCCAGAAAATTAAATTCTTCGTGTCCTCGTCGCGTCTACCGTGTCCTGGACACTGTGTGCTAGCCGTGTCCGAGCTAGGGCATCAGTGTCCAGCTGCTGGGAGTGGGGGTTCAGGTCGGCGGAGGTCGGCGATAGCTCGGGGAGGTCCAGGGCGGCCGGGCGGCGAGGTCCGGAGGCGGAGATGGAGCTCAAGCGGCCGGTGCTGGGTCGGCCGGAGTCGGCTGCGGGTTCTGGGCAGTGGCGAGGGTCTGCGGGCCACGGGAGCAGGGTGGCGCTGGTGGCGGAGCCGGGCGCTGGAGGAGGTGCTGGAGGAGAGGAGGATAGGCTGGTCGGCGGCGAGGTCGGGGTCACCGGAGAACGGGCGGAGGAGGAGAATGACGGGTCAGCTAGGGCTTATATAGGCGGAGAGGGGAGAGGGAACGGCGGCGGTTGCGGGGAGGGGAACTGGAGGGAAAGGCGGTCCGGTGAGGGAGAGAAAGAGGGAGCGGCCGGCGGCGGACGTTCCGGTAGCCGGAGCGACGCGGGCGGCGACGGCGGGAGGTGAGGAGTCGGGCGGCTGAGCGTTTTGGGAGAGAAAGGGATAACGGGTCGGGTTCGACGGGTCGGGTCGGGTCTGGTTATGGATCCGGCCCGATCCAATAGAATAAGGGTCGGGTTGGGCTAGTGGGTCGGGTCTGGGATAGACCCGGATCCGACCCGCTAAGGATTTGGGTTTGGTTTGGTTTGGTTTATTTCAAATAAATCCGGTTTATTTTGGTTTAATTAATTAATTGGTTTTTAGGGCTTTTAAAATACTTCCGAGGTCCAATAAATTCCCGAAAAATTATCCTATGTCTAATTTTTCATTTTATACCATAAAATATTATTTTCATAATATTATAATATTATTTAATAATATTTAAAAATTATTTAATAATTAAAACACCTGAATTCAATTACAGAAAATTCCCAGAAAATTCCAGAAAATTACGAAAAATTCAAATTTAAAATTCTTAAAAATCAGGGGGTTTACAAGATGACTGCCCCTAAGAATGTGCATTGTGTGTCTAGCTTTACATCTGACCCTGGAGTCGCACAAGACACGCTGCGCACACCCTGGAACATGAACGGTTTGCTTGCTTGCATATTCAATATGAAACTCTGTACCTGAACGTGTTCAAGTAATAAGTCAGTTTGCCCCGCATCAACGATTGTATTCTGATGGTTCATCTCGTCTGCATACTAGAGTTTATTTGATAGTGTTTCATGCATTCGCATGCGGTCGGACAATAGCTATTGGTGAAAAGCTGAACTGCATGTGTCACGGCTGCTACAGAGATAGTGGAAAGCAACCATGAGTCACAGCTGCCTCTAGCATCAGATAAAGAGTCATTGGTATGCTGTACAACCAGCTGTCAATCCTGAGATACTCGGGGATCGTCCTGCATATAGCTAAGTCATTGTGTTGGCTTGGATAGATGACTGCCCCTAAAAATGTGTATTGTGTGTCTAGCTTTGCATCTGACCCTGGAGTCGCACGAGACACGCTGCGCACACCCTGGAATATGAACGGTTTGCTTGCTTGCATATTCAGTATGAAACTCTGTTTCCAAACGATGTAATATGACTCTGCTAGACAACTGCATGAAATGAACCTAGGTAAAACTAGAAAGATCACTAGTAATATAATATTTTATAACATGATTACTTAGTGTTGGTTTGAGTCAATGCTTGTTTCTATTCAGTTGTTTTATCTCACCAGTACTTGTATAAAGTGCTGACCCACCAACAGCTTACTTGCTTGCAGGTACCGGATCGTCCGAGGGAGCGATAGGCGTGCCACAGTCCCTAAGACCCAAAATCCTGGTTTCGATTGTTGCCCCGAGAATGCTATCGTATAAGGGGGCATAATGTAGGGAACAAACGTGTGCCTTTGCTAAAGGAAACCCAAGTTGCCTCGATTGTCCCGAACACTCAGTTGGCTAAATGCATTACATTGCAATAAGTCCCTTTCCGCTGCTTACTCGATTGATGCAATGATAGCCAACTATCAACTTAAACGATTGGCCTTGCACGGGCGCAACTCCAGGCCCGTGCGGCATCACGTCCCCCGAAAGCTTGAACGGGCCATTCCATTAACTCCTTTCCCTTGCTCGCACCCGAGGGACGGGCGCGGTGATTCGCGTCCGGGGCGCCGAGGCACGGTGATTCGTGCCCGGTTCGTTAATTTCGGCCACACGGGGCGGGGCAAGGCGGAGCGGCGGCCCGGGCGGGTCCGGGGCATGACAGAATGGTATCAGAGCGAAATCGATTCTTCTGGCCTAAAACCGTTGCTATGACTCTGAGATATTATCGATATGGTATTGCAATAGAGCGTTCCATACAATAAGTCCATAGATATTCTCAACGTGCAAATATTTTCTTAACTTGAATTGCTTGACTGTTTCGATTGAGTACGGCGAGGGATGGCACTATCGCTGCTCGGAATATCGAGAAGTTTATCCTTGAAGTTTCGAGGACAAATTTTTTTTTTTGTTGGTAAGTATGTAACGCTCCGCTCCGCGTCGGCGTTATGTATCAGATGAGTGGGCAGAACTTCGTTCTCTAATTCTTGCACGCCTTAATAATAACCTGAGTTTTTGCTTGCAATATTTTCATAAGAGAATGATAGAACCTGCCTTGCATGTTAATGAACGAACTCACCTAGCTTGTCTTTGAAACAAACTCTGCTAAACGAGAATTCTGAAACGCTTGCTTAGAATGCATGAACATGTTCACTATCATCTATACTTTGAGAGAACCATACTGTGCCTGAACGTGTTCAAGTGATAAGTCGGATTGCCCCGCATCAACGATTGTATTCTGATGGTTTGTCTCATCTGCATACTAGAGTTTATTTGATAGTGTTCCATGCATTCGCATGCGGTCGGACAATGGCTATTGGTGGAAAGCTGAACTGCATGTGTCACGGCTGCTACAGAGATAGTGGAAAGCAACCATGAGTCACAGCTGCCTCTAGCATCAGACAAAAAGTTATTGGTATGCTGTACAACCAGCTGCCGATCCTGAGATACTCGGGGACCGCCCTGCATATAGCTAAGTCCTTGTGTTGGCTTGGATAGATGACTGCCCCTAAGAATGTGCATTGTGTGTCTAGCTTTGCATCTGATCCTGGAGTCGCACGAGACACGCTGTACACACCCTGGAACATGAACGGTTTGCTTGCTTGCATATTCAATATGAAACTCTGTGCCTGAACGTGTTCAAGTGATAAGTCAGATTGCCCCGCATCAACGATTGTATTCTGATAGTTTGTCTCGTCTGTATACTAGAGTTTATTTGATAGTGTTTCATGCATTCGCATGCGGTCGGACAATGGCTATTGGTGGAAAGCTGAACTGCATGTGTCACGGCTGCTACAGAGATAGTGGAAAGCAACCATGAGTCACAGCTGCCTCTAGCATCAGATAAAGAGTCATTCGTATGCTGTACAACCAGCTGCCGATCCTGAGATACTCGGGGATCGCCCTGCATATAGCTAAGTCATTGTGTTGGCTTGGATAGATGACTGCCCCTAAGAATGTGCATTGTGTGTCTAGCTTTGCATCTGACCCTGGAGTCGCACGAGACACGCTGCGCATGTCACTGCCCAATTCTAGAAAATAGGGTTATTTTTTTATTTTTATTTTATAAATTGTGAATTATATTTAATTATTATATTTATATTTAAATAGTGATTGTATTATTTTTTTAATAATTGTTTTAGGGTTTTGGCTAGCCTGGACCCATGTCAGACCCTAGTGGACCCATGTCCGACCCAGCCCACACCCTTGTGAGAATTATTTTGGGGCTTAGATTTATTATTTTATTTTTAGGAGGTTAGTTGGAGAGATTTGGAACTAGTTTGAGCGCATTTGGAACCCGGAACCCAAAACCGAGTGAGTAGGGACGTTTTGGGAATATGGAACTTAGTGGAACCCCATTTATTAGCTTGGCTGGCCCCCTACCAGCCCCACACCCGTGAGCATCCAGCAAGGAGCAGCCACTTCTCCTCTCTCTTCATTTACTTCTTCTTCTTCATTCCTTCTTCTTCTCCACTTCTCCTTTCTTCTTCCTTCCTTCTCCAAGTAAGCTTTTCTCCATCTTTCTTCTTTCTTTCTTCCATTTCTTCTTCTTTAAGCTAACCCTAACCTTACATTTTCTCTAACCTAGGTGTGAGGAGCTTAGATCTAGTGTGAGAGCTAGAATTGGTGGCTTGGAGCTTGAGGGAGGTGAATTCTAGGGATTGTGAGACTTTGGCCTTGGGATTCCAACTCCCAAGAGGTAAAATCTAACTTTCCCCTTCCTAATTATTTTTGTGTAGTGTAATTATTGTTGTAGAACCCTCCTAGACCCTAACCCTACCCGTAGGAGGAAGTTGGAACTAGTTTGGGTGAGTTTAGAAACTTTGACATTAGGTTTTGTGTCGAATTCGGGTGGAATCCGAATTTGGCCCAATTTTGAGTGATGTCCTAGGTTAGATGGACCTAGGTAGACGTTGTCGGGTGTCTAGAGGGTGAGTGCGTGTCTCCGTTCGGACACGGGAAGCCGTGTCGCAGAGAAACGGGCGAAATTGGGGCTTTTCGTCGTCGCCGATTCTAAGTGCGTGTGCGTTTCCGCCACGGGCCTAGAATCGACGTGAGAGCACATTTTCTAGGATCTAGACATCGTGTAGAGCGCGTGGGTAAATTTTGGGCCGATTCCGAGTTCGTTTGGTGTGCGTTTCAGGAGGTTTTCCGAGCCGCGCACTACGTGTTTGTCGAAATGACCGAACGGCCATTTCGACTTGGTTTCCTTGTTTCGGCTTTGTGCGCGCGTTGGGTTAGTATCGGAGAGTGTGTGCTAGAGTTTTCGGGCTATATTTTATATATTTTAGGGTATTGGTGAGTGTCGGGGTCGTTGGGCGTGAGTAGGGCGTGTGGTTTGAGTGTTGTGTGCGTGGTTGTGCTTGTATTGATATGTGTCTATATATATATATATATATTATATATGTATGTGTGTTTATGTATATATATTTATATATATATGTGTGTATTTATATTTATGTACTTGTATATGTATATGTCTATGTGTATATATATATGTGTATATGTATAAGTGTGCTTGTGTGTATATGTATATATATAGATGTGTATATATATATATATATCTTAGAGTGTGTGTGTGTAGTGATATGTATATATATATAATTGTATGTGTGTATATATATATTAATATAGGTGTTTATATATATATATAGCTATGTATATTTGTGCGTGAGTGTGTGTATTAGTGTGTTTGTGAGTGTGTAGGTGTGTGTGTTAGTATATAGATATATAGGTGTGTATATATATGTATCTAGTTATATATATATAGTTATATATGTGTATGTATATATATATATAGGGGGTGATATATATATATGTGTATATGGGAGTGTGTGTGTGTGTATGTGAGAGGAAGGGGGGGCCAGCCACTGGCAGCAGGGAGCAGCTGCTCCAGCAGCAGCAAGCTGCTGCACCAGCTGCAGCAGCAGCAAACCAGCAGCAATAGCAGCAGTAATGCAGCAGCAGCCGCAGCAAGCAAGAGCAGCAGCAGCAATATGAAGCAAGGGCAGCAGCAGCAGTATGAAGCAAGGGCAGCAGCAGCAAGGATTAAGTGCAACAGCAACAACAGATGTGCGGCAGGGTAGTTTGTTAGATAGTTTATTACATAGATAGCTAATTAGTTAGATAGATAGCTAAGTAGTTAAATAGATTAAATAGATAGCTAGATAGATGGATTGATAGTTAGTTAGATAAGTAGATAGCTAGTTAGATAAATAGATTAGATTCATAGATAGATAGATAGATGATAGTTAGATGGATAGATTTATAAATAGATATACTAGATATAGATAGTTAGCTAGATAGATATCTATATAAATAGAATAGATAGCTAGATAGATGGGTTAATAGTTAGACGGGTAGATAGATAGTTACCTAGATAGGTACATAGATAGTTAGACGGGTAGATAGATAGTTAGATACTTAGATATATCTATCTAGGAGATAGATATCTATATGCCTATAGTTATATACATATATATATAGATATCTTGATAGGTAATATATATATATATGTTATGTTGGGTAAGGTAATGGGTATTGGGTATGTGTGTGTGGATATGTATATGTATATAGGTAGATACCTACTTAGATGTATTAATAGATAGTAGATATCTATATTACCTAGCCTAGATTAATAACTAGGTGCATAATTAATAGCTAGATAGCTAGTTAGAGGGCCTTAGGGCGAAACCTCAATACCTTGAGATACCGAGGTATCTCGATACCTTGAGATATTCAAGGTATTGAGTTTCGAGCGGGGTATTTGAGCATTAGCCTAGGAAATGCTTGGGAGTGATTTTTATATGTTTATATATATATAATTACGCGTGCTAGCATAGGTTTTAGCGGGTTTAGGCGGGGTGCGTGGCCTAGGGCGAGGTATCGGATACCGAGGGTATCCCGGTATCTCGATTAGGCGAGTTTGTGAGTTTAGTGGCTTAATGAGCTCGGTTTGACCTAGAATTTCAGGGGCACCCTAGTTTGACCTAGCTTTGACCAAATTTGTCCTCGTTGACCGTAAAAGTCAACGTTTGACCTAGTTTTGACCTAGAGTTGACTTTTTGGACCCCGGGTTGACTTTTTGACCCAAATTTCACCGGTTTGACCCGTTCGACCTAGAATAGCCCTAGAAGCCTGTTTTTAATTATTTTATATCAGTTTTAATGCTTAGAACCCTGTTTAATCCTTGCTTTTCGCATTAGGTCCTTGCGACACCGGTCCGGACCTCGATCCTCATCAGTTGCTCAGGACATCAGGCGAGTACCTACCTCTGATAGTTTCCATTTCATCATAGCGTTTATATCACCTGTTCTAGAACTGTAATACTTGATTCTGACACTTTATTACACGAGCTGGTACTAGTGGATCCCGTCATGAGGTGCTATCTCCCTTACCGTGTTCAGCGGGTACTCTATCACGTGTATTTCATCATGTGCTTCGGGTATTGATTATCATGTGCTTCTTGTGCTCTCGCCTTCGTGTGCGCGAGCTATTATCATGTACGTAGCGTGTTATGGTTGGATCCAATGGTATTAGTGGGGGAGGGGAGTAGGAGTTGGTTATATGATCAAAGCCAAAACAGTATTCATGTGTATGTCGGTTATGCAACTCACGCATAACGGAGTTATCGTAGTGTTCTTCATGTGCAACCTAAGCCGATCATATAACGAACTTGTGCTCAAGGCACTTAGCTAGTATTCATGTTTCTCACCTGCAGTTACTTTTCCACTACTTGTATTTGTTCTCCAGTTTATATTACAGCTATTTATTGTGCTCCAGCATATATTTATTTCCTGTGCATCTTGATTACTTTTCTATTGCTCGTCATATACACCTTACCATGCATTTGGAGTTGCTTTCAGAGTTATGTACTTCGCTCCAGTCCTGACTGGGCATATTTTTTCCAGAGGATCCTGAGGATTATTGCCCTACGTTCTACGGGCCTGGTGTTGACGACTGTTGTGACCCTGAGATCGAGGAGTGCGCCGAGGAGACGCCGATAGCACCCTAGTTAGCTAGGTGGGTTTCCTGGGTTATTTCCAGGGGTTTGTATTTTGGATGACTGTACTTATTCTTTTGTTGCTTGAGATGTTGTAGCTATTTGTAGACTTGGACTGTATTATTTTGGATTGTCTTGCTCTCTTGGTTCTGGTTTTCTTTGTTTATATCATATCGTGCTTATTTCTTCCCCTAGATTTTGTGATTGAGATTCATATATATATTGCGTGGTTTTGCCCTCCTTTTGGAGAGGTCATGCCGGATTTTTCAGTGAGATATAGATAGATATGGTTGACCTAGAACGGACCTTTACAGCGTTCTACCGCCGATTCTGCGGCGTAGGCTGGACGTACCCACGGCTCATGCCCGATTTTCGGGTGCGGGTCGTGACAGCGCACACCCTGGAACATGAACGGTTTGCTTGCTTGCATATTCAATATGAAACTCTGTTTCCAAACATGTTTCCAAACGATGTAATATGACTCTGCTAGACAACTGCATGAAACGAACCTAGGTAAAACTAGAAAGATCACTAGTAATGTAATGTTTTATAACATGATTACTTAGTGTTGGTTTGAGTGAATGCTTGTTTCTGTTCAGTTATTTTATCTCACCAGTACTTGTATAAAGTGCTGACCCACCAACAGTTTACTTGCTTGCAGGTACTGGATCGTCCGAGGGAGCGATAGGCGTGCCATAGTCCCTAAGACCTGGAATCCTGGTTTCGATTGTTGCCCCGAGAATGCTATCGTATAAGGGGGCATAATGTATGGAACGAACGTGTGCCTTTGCTAAAGGAAACCCAAGTTGCCTCGATTGTCCCGAACACTCAGTTGGCTAAATGCATTACATTGCAACAAGTCCCTTTCCGCTGCTTACTCGATTGATGCGATGATAGCCAACTATCAACTTAAACGATTGGCCTTGCACGGGCGCAACCCCAGGCCCGTGCGGCATCACGTCCCCAGAAAGCTCGAACGGGCCATTCCATTAACTCCTTTCCCTTGCTCGCACCCGCGGGATGGGCGCGGTAATTCGCGTCCGGCGCACCGAGGCACGGTGATTCGTGCCCAGATCGATAATTCAGGCCACACGGGGCGGGGCAAGGCAGAGCGGCGGCCCGGGCGGGTCCGGGGTGTGACATCAGCGACCGTCCACGGAACTGGATTCAAAAATTTACCTTGTGCACAAGTTGTCCATTAACATGCGTATCCTCAAGTTTTTAGATTCTCGTAGGTACAGATACAGTTACAGGTTTAGATTCAGCCAGAATCTATCAGGTACAATATCGACTCCCCGAGCTGTTAGATTTAGTACATAACGAATATTGATTTTCAGAGATGTCATGATGTTATCTTGCTTAACCTTCATAGTGCAGTCCTCTAGTCCGGGAAATGCCTTGGCGGTCTAACTGTCCCGAATACTTTCAATGTTTCTATACTTGGCTCGGAACGACTATCTTGATAACCTTCCTCAACTAAATGAATCATAGATAGTGAAGTACGATAATTTGTGGCATGTATATAAGTGACAAGCATTTAAAATGAGACAAACGAGTACAAGTTACAATGTAAGCAGGCAATCATGCATCTGTTGGAAACATAAGCATAAGAAAACATATTATATAGTCTATCTTAGAACATAAGCCTTTACGTTAGCACAGATCTAAGGGGTAGTGCGAGGAGTAAAGCCATACAGGGACATATCAGACGACATAATCCATAAGACAAGCAGTGTAAACAAGTGAAGCAGTGCACTACGAGGAGTATATAATGATCTACTCGAGGCAAAGCGGGATATACTTGCACGAAGCTAAGCTAGCATACGAGGGTCCAACTATAAGCCAAGTTTTATTTCCATGTTCTAACACAAGCAATACAAGGTAGAATTATTCTCTTAGCTAGGTGCGTTGTATTCTTTATTAGCATGCAAGGGGTGATTCACCTAGCGACTAGAATGTATCGTCCATATTTTAAGTGTGCTGGCTAAGAAAAGACAAGATCACCGTAGCCACCCACCTTAGCGATGATTCGCCTCGGTCGAGCGATACTCCGAGCGAGCCTTTAAAAGTCTAAGTCTGAACTCCTGAAGGCCCTAGTCTGGACTCCTTTGTCTCAAGCAAGTCATCTCGCTGAGCAAAGCGGGTCAGATCGTTGTGCTTATGCCGTTTGAATCGGCCATCTGCTTGAATGAAATGGGTCGTTACAAGGGAGGGGCTGCCGGAGAGGGGTCGGGGGTCGGTGGAGGAGGAGGTCGCCGGAGAGGGGTAGGGGGTCGGGGGGGATTGAGAGAGAGAGAGAGAGAGAGAGAGAGAGAGATTGAGAATGGGGGAAATGAAATGGGTTCGAAATTTTTATGTTTTTGCAGCGACATATATTTCCGTCGCTATTCCTTCGCTAAGATAACAACGACGGATTAGCGACGAAATATTGACAAAATATAATATATTTGGTTTACATAAATAATTTAGTCATTATTCCGTCGTATTTCCGTCGCTGACTCAGCGACGGATTAGTTTCCGTCGCTGAGATCCGTCGCTATTTAACAATATTTTTGTAGTGTATCCGTAACAAATTAAAATTAAAATACAATCAAATCTATAACAAATCCTAATATATATATCTATCTATATCTATATCTATATCTATATCTATATCTATATATATATATATATATATATATATATATATATATTAAATTTAAATTCAAATATATTTAAATATTTAAATTATTTTACAACAATATTAGGAAAAAATATATTTCACGTGTTGCACGTGAATTTACTAGTTTAGAATAAAACAATAATGTAATATGAACCACACTTAACTAAAAAAAATTATGGTGTAGTGGTTATTATGTTATACTTACACACTAAAGATCCTTAGTTCAATTTTGGACGACAACAATTTATTTGTTATATTTTCTTTTATTTTAATAATTTAATTTTTTTTTACATTATGTATATGGGTCTATTTCGAAGGTTCCGGACCCCCATGAGCTCATGGCCGGTTGTAATGGAGAATGAATGTGGTTAGCCAACTGGTCTAACTCCCCATAAAAAAAAATTCTTTTTGTATATACAAATATTGTATTGTGTCACGTGAAGTCGTACTAAATTTGTACTTAAGTGCTAAAACTGTAAATGTAGTCAAAACATAACAAGGTGTAGCTAAGCAGTACAAATATGGGGAGTACCAAGAGCCATTATTAAACTATCGGTGATTCATAGTATATGACAAATGTGGATACAAAAGGTAACTTTATAATCCAATTAAAATAACTAAGAAAATAAAGACTACAAATAAGCACCATATTCGATCTGAACCTTCATGTTTGCCCATTCAACTAAGAAAATAAAGACCAATGATACTGATGCTTTTGCTACTATCCATCATTTGATCAGTCGTCCTGAGGTTCAAAGTGAGTTACTTGAAGATTTTATGTTTTAATTAAAAATCGCAAATTGGTATCGTCTCGTTGATTCGAGCCATCCCGACATGAATCTATTTCACCGAAAGATGTGTACAGTCATAGTCGACGTGTGAAAATTGGTAGAATTCGAATTTGTCTACTGTGCGCGACAAAATAGGTCTGTATTCGTCAAATTTTAACGTATCGATGTTATCCAATAATTTGTAATTATATTCTTCGTGCGCTCTTTGGATCGCGACCAAACCTATGTCATTGGATGCACATGACCTACACCACGTACGTGCATTCGTTAGGGCCTATTTAGATAGGTGAGAGTGCATTGAAAGTGGCTTGAAACTGTCACTTTCATTGCAACTGATCGTTGGTGTAGGCAATTTTAGTGTTTGAATATCTCTTCTAACTTCATTGCAGTAGTTATGGCATGACATTTCATTGCAACTGAAAGCGTAATTTTTTTATTTCTTAATTGCAGAAAAATGTATTGCAACTCCATTGCAAATGGCTATGATATCTACTTTTCTAATTTTCACATATACTTTTATGTTATCCAATCAAAATGGTTTGATGCTCCTCAGTTGAGGGGAACAAAAAACTATGTATCTAAAGATATTTTAAGAAGTGGTACATTTACACTTCTATTACAAGTGCACTGCATTACAACATGTTAAAAATGACACTTTCACACTTACAAGAAGCTATAGGCAGAGGAGCATCCTCAACTAATAGCTATCACACGACACAAATTCATGCAGGGTCGGCCCTGAGCTCATGAGGACCCAAGAAAATATACATTTTGGGTGATAACAGTAAATTTTGGGTGATAACAGTAAATTCATCGAGCCCTCTCCCGCTATCACCGGGGCACATTTCGACCAATGGAACGACCGACACGTGTCTCGGTTCACATGTCTCCAACCCTTCCCCTCACGGTATGTAAGGAACCGCTGGATAAGCTTCGCACATAACGTAGCAGATCACACGCGTATCACTCTACTTCCAATTAAAGGCATAATAGAGAAGGTTGGTCTTCGAGACCTCCGAGAATGGCTCATCGGAAATTTTTCGATAAAGTCTCTCCAGTGCTAAAATTAGACCATCTCTTCACCGACTCTGGCGGCACATATGTTTTTTTCTCGAATCAGTTAATTAAAATTTTCATATCATCAAAGATGGTTCTGGTTCAGGACAGACTGGACAACAGTTCAGAACCTAAAAATGGAATATATACCGACATGGACGTATATAAAATAGAACCAGGATAATTTAAGATGATGGAAAATTATTCCACGTCTGTTGCTGGCATAGTAGATGTGTTAGGATTAATAGTTTCAGACATAAGTTTAAGACGAGTGCTTTCTGATGTAACCAGGTAGAATATCAAGATCGTTTGGCTAATATAGATATCATCCAACTAGATTCATTTGAGAGAATATTACAGCTACCATGTTAACATTTTGGGTATTTAATTATGTTTTTTCTCATCCATGTAACAAGAAAAAAAAACTAAATTATAATTTGATATTTTCAACTATTCTAAATGTTCAACTTAACATTCTTAACTTTGATAGGTACTAACTGAATATCCTCTCTAAACTAATATTTTCAACTTGGCACTCTCCGTCACCATAACCGTTAGTTTTAACGTTAAAAAAATAAACTAAAATAATTAATTCATAAACTATCCTCCTCCCCTCCCCCACCTCCGCCACACCGCCCCTCCTCCGCCGCGTGTCGCCCTCTCGCGCACACGGGCGCGTCTCCGCCGCATGCCGTCCTCCCACGAGCACGCGCGCAACTCCGCCCGTGCGCGCTCGCTGCTGCTGCTCGCGGCTGTGCGGGCTCCCCTCCGGCTACCGACATCGAAGAAAGGGGGAGGGGAGAGAAGAGAGCTGTCGGAAAGAGGAGGAGAAATGGTATTTAGATCATTCTCTAGTTCAGTTAACACCATTAGGAGAAAGAATATCAAATTAATGTCAAGTTAAAGGTATTAAGTTATAATTAAGCCAAAAAAAAATTCTACTCTCTTTGATAACGATTTGAACGTCTAGATTGCACCAACGTTTTGGCTTTTATTAGGGGATTCAAATTCCTGTCAATCAAAATTTCTGATGACAACTCTTCCACCCAGCTAGAATTAGAAGCCTAGAATAAAATTACAAAACATTATGTGCCAGCAGCACAGGCTACCAATGTGTAGGGATCCATAGAGTTGTCATGTTTGTGGCCTTTCTATCGTTCTTTGTACACGTAAGAAATTCCACTCTTCTATGTCTTACTCAAGTAAATTAATTTTTTTCGCCACTTTTTGTCAACACGCACTTTTAATTCGATTGATTGATTGATTGACTAGCTACGTGTGTCATTTACGTCCAGTCATTCTGATTTAGGCAGATTCTTGTTCTATGTTCTTTATATAAACTAGATGTGAACCTGATTTTTCTTTTGGCTTACAAAATGTGTAGCCCCCTGATTGGTATTCGTGTCCACTTCAAGATATGATAACCTTTTTCATATTTTATTTCTATTTTCTTTTTCTCTCCACCTGCAACTTTTTGAGATTTTGGGAACTATTTATAAGATTGTACAGACTTTCACCCAAAAAAAAAAAAAAAAAAAAACTGAGAAATCAAAACAATTTCATATTTCTGGCTATTCTTGGATTAAGAATCACAGAACAGTATTCCAAAATCATGCGCTTTCTCCGGTACAGTGAATTCAAGATCCGTGTGTTCGGTTGGCATGGATCTTGAATGCATTTGGTTTTGTGAAACCATGCGATATGGATGAAATGAATTTTATTTCCCTTCGTAGCAGTTTGTCAGTAGAATCCTATATTTTCCGTTATCTCACTATGAATCCATAATAGTGCGATAAGAAGGCCTAACTTCAAGTTCCTCAGAAAAAAAAGCTGGAATGACCGATCGACTTAAAGCACATAGAACATCCTAACCTAAGCCTGAAACTGACCCATTATGATTGTGGTGGTATGGGAGGAGGGTGTTGAGACTTCCACACCACCCGATCGCTAAATTATAACTTAATACCCTCAACTATTTGAAATATTCAACTTGATACCCTCAATTTTAATAGACATCAACTTGATACCCTTCCTCCTAACAATGTTAACCGAATTAGAGAAGGACCAAAATATCATTCCCAAACCCCCCTCTCCGGCAGCCCCCTCTCTTTCTCCTACGTCGGCAGCCGGAGAGGGGGGAGGAGACGCACAGCGGAGCAACAACAACAACAGCCGTCGCGGCCTCCGGCAAGGAGCGCGCGTGGTCGGCGGAGGAGCACGAGCGCGATGGCAAAGTGCGCGCACGCGAGGACAGCGCGCAACGGAGCCCGCGGTGTCTACACGCTCCGGAGGCGCGCTCGCGTGGGGGCGACACGCAGAGGAGGCGGTGGTGTGGTTGGGTGGGGAAGGAGGGGCTGCAGTAGGTTTTTTTGGGGGGGGGGGGGGGGGGGGGGGGTTGAGGGGCTACATTAGGGGAAGGATAGTTTAAGAATTAAAATTTTACTTTTTATTTTTTTAACATTAAAAGGTAACGTTTAGGGTGACGGAGGGTACTAAGTTAAAAATATTAGTTGAAAAATGATATTAAGTTAGTACCTATCAAAGTTGAGGGTATTAAGTTGAACATTTGAAATAGTTGATGGTGTCAATTGGTAATTTAGCCTAACCAAATATCACTTTCAAGTCCAATAAACTATCATTTTCACATGTAACCTTCCAAGAACTTTGTTCTGAAGAGCGGCTGTGTGGACCAAACCGACTTAACACTTCAATTTGATCAGGCAAAACAACTTGCTTGTGTTGGTTACGGCCTGTGAAGTTGTGACCTCGGTGCAGATTTATCAACTCAAGATGAATCAATACAACAGTTTGAAATGATACCTATGAAACATTGCATCAAGTTATTATAAAGGCTGCATCTCAAAAAAAAAAGAGTTATTATAAAGGCTCAGTTGCCTTGCAAAATCAATACCAACTTGGACAATAGAAGTTTAAACAATGTTGATCATCAAACGACTTCACTATGTTTTATAGAATCCCAACTCAAACAACCGCAAGTTTTTAGAATTTGTCTTAGATTTAACATATACAAACTGTCACAAATACCAACCCCAAGTTGCTCACATCACTGCAGAAACGATAAAACCAGAATGCATCAAGTTTCCACAAGACAAACATCCTTTGGCTCAGCACATTTACACATATTTACCAAAACCACTAACAGTATCTCAGCATTCTGATCCATATCATTAACAAAAGAATCATCCGATAGATAGGTTGAGTTAATTTGCCTCCTGCATCCATTCTAATTCTCACTGAAGGAAAGCAGAAAATAAAACAAACAAAAACAAACTCCCCATATATATATATATATATATATATATATATATATATCATGGGCACAGGTTACATTTTACCATAAATACTTCTAACACCCGCGACCATCCTGGAAGTCAAAATGTCAAGTATTATTTGTGCAAAGAGAGAATAAAAAGTACCCAGAGGTAATATTTTTGTTATATCATGTAAAAAAATCAAGCATCCTCATCTCTTTGACGAAAATGGGAAAACAAACATTAAACTAACGGTTTACTAGCATAGAAGCAGGCTTTATATTGTAACGGATAAAGTTTTATTGTGTCAAACAGTAAGGTACAACAATTAGCACTAGCATATAGAAGCTATGTCAGAAAAATCAAGATAACAACAATCAGCACTAGCATTGGTGTAGGCTACCGGAACAAATCAAGTTTTACTATGTCAGAACAATCAACGTAACAATCAGCACGGTTAGGAGGTGGTATGCCGATAAACTGGCAGCTGTTTGAAAAGCTTTATATATCAACCAATTTTGTTCAAATGACCAAAAAGACATTGTTTTCAAAAATTGACAAACAAATTTATAAACTTCTACGCTAAGATGCTTCATTATGTGAGGTAGGAGCCACAGTTGGCTTCAGCTCCAACAATAGCGTACCTTGTTCCAATTGATACCAAACTGCATGTGTTGGCAGCTGCTTTTTTGTTTCAAATTTAACAGTTTAACCGCAGTAGCGTAGTAGACTTAACCTTCGATTCACTGCAAATGGAGGTGCAGGTGGGCTTCTTGATGATTATGACGGACAATTAAAGATTTGATGAGTTGGTAGTTGCATTTTGCAACATCAACTGCTGCAACGCAGCGTGCACAAAGTCCTGTGAGTATCACCGGGCATCTCAAAAAAAAAAAAAAAATGCTGCAAGTAAGATTGCAAGTATACTTGCATTAAGGAATTGTTTGGTCGTATTGAAGTCAAGCAGCTAGGCAGCCTACTTGAGGCAAATAAACCAAGCTAACAATTTGGTTTATTACAATTGCAGTTACAAGTTGGGTTGCAACTGTAAATTCATCTATTGCAATTAAATAAAGGCCAAATTGACCATAGATTTACTTGCAGCAGTTGACGTTGCAAAATGGAAGTGGCCAAATTGACCGTAGCTTTATTTGCAGCAGTTGAGGTTGCAAAATGCAAGTGTTAACTCCCTTTCTCTAATAGCCTGCAGCTGTGTCATCAACAGAAAAATCCTTTTGCCAGACACTAGCAATCATATGCATGCAGAATCAATTGCAGCAACTGAAGCTCCACCCCTATCGGAACTACATTGGAGTCTAAGACGTCTAGTTGCATGCAACTAAACCTTATGCAGAGACACAACTGCAACTCCAACTGGAACTGGAATCTTTGCTAAATTGGAGTTGAATGTCGTTTTACTAGCAGCAGATCCAAAGCCCTTTAGTGAACATCAGTAGAGTGCATCTTACTAGTGCTCCAAGTTAATCATCTAAGAAAAGCCTAAATCCCTTATGTTGGAGGGGGGTCTAACATCCCCAGTACAACCTATTATCCATCTCTCCTCTTTTTTCAAACGATATATGAACTGCAAAACCCTTTTCATCAAAGTTCAACATAATTCTGTCACCTTGGAGCTTCATCTCAAGGCCAAAGTAATATCAAGTATATTGGGCCTGTGTTCGAATATGACTGAAGGCATGGTAATTGCTATCATTACCAACGGTAAATATTTTGGCAACAATAGAAATTCAAGATATTCATTGAAATGGCATTCATAAATCACCGCCTGCGATCTCTCCGATATTATCATAATTTTGTGTTTCCTCTTAAGTTCTCAATGGACAAAAAAACTAAAACGTAAGTATATTTCCATTCTAACAACATACGTGAGAAGACCTAGAATAATAACTCTCCATTCAATTTTCTTAGTTGCTTCATGCTTGATTCTTCTAGCTTTCCAAGAATTCAACCATCTCTCTTGCAGGGTGATCCACTATAGCATATGCCAATCTAGACCACAAAAACAGAGGACATAAATATTATGATATCAATTGTCAGGTTGCCGCAAACATTAGGTTTGACGCATTTCATCCTTCACTCACATGAATGGTTATATACCACGAGTTCAGAAATCCTTCTAGCTGATTTAAGGCACAATTCTATGCTCATCAGGCATATCAGCGGCTTGCCACATGCCACCAGTATGCCATTGGAACGCGCGGTTGTTTTGAGTTTTGTGAATGGTTCATATTTAAAGGCCCACTTTTGATGTCAAGATTGCTTCTGAATTATGTTGAGGTTAGGGGATCCTAATTAAGGACCCTCATCAACCCTAGGGCTGGTTGGCAAGTTGCTTGGAGTCTTAGGAGCTTGAGATTGTTCTTGAGAAGAAGGGACTTTCTTAGGGTTTTCTAAGAAGCCATTAAAGGAGTCATCAAGAGGAAAAATGAGAGAGCTTGTTGGAGATCTCATAAGGATACGGTTACGCATTATGATATTGTTTGTGTAATCCTTGTAATGTCTTCCTTGTTGTCGTCACCTACCGTCAACCTAGATCCAAGAATTTGAAGTCATGATGGTTCCCTTAGCGATGATACTAATCGTTGTGAGTTCGTGCACACGTGGAAGCAATACGGAACAACAATAACCTTAACAACGAAGAGTAAAATAGCGAGGCACAATTGACCGAATAAATAGCAACAAGAACCACACATATAGACACGCAATTTTTAACATGGTTCGGTCAAAGATGACCTATATTCCTAGATCGAGATTCTCAAAACGTTCGTTAAGGTTCGAGGAGAAATTTTCCAATTTCAGAATTTGGGGATGACGATTAACAATGTTAAAATAGAAATAAGTTCAAGGTGAAAAAATTCAACGGTAAAAGAAACTTCTCTTTGTGGCATAGAAAGGTCAGGGCTATTCTTATGAAAGAGGGTGTTTAAGACCATCGTTGATAAGGACAAAAGCATGTCGATATGACGGGAGATTCATGGGATAAGGATCATAAGGCATAGAACATAATAGAGCCTTGTCTGGTAGATGAGATGATATACAATGTTAGGTAAGCGACGACTGATTTATAGTTGAAGCTAGAGGGTTTCTATATGACAAATTCATTGTCTAACAAGTTGTACCTCAAAAAACAACTCTACAGTTCATGAAACCCAAAATTTTGACCATATAAACAACTTCAATAAGATTGTTAGTGACTTTCTGTGTATTGAAGTAAAGCTAAAGGAGGACAAGGCACTTTTACTCCTTTCTTCGTTGTCGGGGTCGTATGACCATTTCGTAACAATAATCATTTATGGGAAGAAGACTCGAGAGTTTGAAGAGATGCAAAAACTCTTATTAATAGTATATTATGAAGAAGCCAAATCCAATCGATGGGTCATCAGGGGCATCTACAACTCACACCACTCTGGCCTACCCTGTGAGGTCATAATGAGCTCAACAATCAGCCCTTGGCGTTTGAGGGGGCTTTCGTTTTTGCGAGAGAGCGATATAATAAGAAGTAGTAAGGATAGAGGCAAACGTCGACGGGAGTACAAATCACCAGGGTAAGAGAGCGATACATGTTTTTTTACAAATAGTCGAGACACATAAAGAAGCATTGTTCGAAGTACAAGTATTGGTAAAAAAAAAAAGGCTAAAGACGTTTAGTTAGTTTAAGCGATCAAGGTCAAACCAATATGGACCAAGAGTCGAGGAGTTATTGTGTTAATTTATTTACGGTGCATAGCGGGAAGGACAATTTCTTCGAAGCTTGGATTCTTGACGATGGGTGCCCATACCATATATGTTCGAACAATGAGTGGTTAAGCACCCACATGGAATCCAACGGTGGTGTATTATCATAGGGAAGAAATTGTCGTGCAAAACCATTGATGTAGGAAACATCAAGCTTCGTATATTTGATAGTGTGATGCGAACACTTGTGAATGTAAGACGTTCGGATCTAAAGAAGAGCATTTCTCTGAAGCATTGGGCACGACACTTTTTAGTCAAAGTCGATTTACTAAATATATAGTGAAGGGTAACCTGGTGGTTATAAAGGGAATAGATTACAGTCAAACTTGTATCAATTAGGCAGAAGTACGATTACTAGTTGTGCAGTTGTCGTTATAAAGAAAGAGGTGGAGGATACTGCAAGACTATGACATATGCGTCAAGGCCACACGAGGAAGAGGGGTCTTCGTGAGCTGGAAAGAGGGAGTTGCTAAATGACATAAAAGGGTGCAAACTAGATTTCTGCACACAATGGGCTATTAACATAAAGTTGGCTTCAAGTATGCAAAGAGTCCTCAATTATATTCACTCGGACGTATGGAGGCCATCAACGGTTCGATCAAAAGGAGGTGTCGAATACTACGCCAATTTGTAGATGACTTCTTATGGAAAGCATGGGTTTATTTCCTCAAAAATAAGTCAGATGTATTTGCTAGATTCCGAGAGTGGAAGATGATCGTGGAGAAGCAAAGGGCAAGACGGTAAAAGTATTTACGGACAGATAATGGAGGCGAGTACACCTCAACAAAGTTTCAATACTACTGTAGAGACCAGACAATAGACAATTCCGCAACGTCCAGAGCAAAATTGGGTAGTTGAGCACATAAACAGGACACTACTAGAGAAAACCAAAAATATGCTATTGCAATCTGGTCTTACGGAGAACTTCTGGGTAGAGACAATGAGTCATGATTGCTATTTGGTTAATAGATCACAATGTACAACCATATATCTTCATATTCTGGAGGTATGGGCAAGAGAGCCGATCAGTTATGATACGTTGCGTGGTTTGGGTGTCTTGCTTGTTAACTCGTGAGTCAGAAGAACAGAACCAAGTTGGAGTCGAAGTTGAAACGATGTGTTTTCTTAGAATTCGAACAGGGAGTCAAAAGGGTACAAGATGTGAGATCCAGGAAACAAAAGGGTGTTCAAGAGCTGTGGTGTGATCTTCGATGAGGCTTCTAGGTTGAAAAATGTAGAAAAAAATCTGAGGCGAGTGACACATTAGTTGACAATTACTCGGTAGAGGTTCCTGACACTCGTAAGTATACGGACTTCGAAGTACCCTACAGCCTATCGGTACGAGAGAGGACTGACAATTTACAAAAATGGATGATGAGGACCAACCCGATGAGAACCAACAAAATTAGCATTAAAGAGATCAAGACGTATACACAGGGCACCGATGTTGTAGGGTTTCGAATACATTGTTGCATTTGGCTTAGTCACGGATACAGGAAATCCAATCGAATATAAGACCATTGGGCAAGAGGACAGAAATCATTAGATAATTGTCAAGACAGAGGAGATAAAGTCACTTCGGAAGAACACTACATAAAACTTGGTCGAGCTACCGAAGGACAAGAACTAATGGTTGAAGAAAATGGGCAATGAGTAATACAATGCACGTTTAGTCGCAAAATGGTATGCTCAGAAAGAGGGTGTCAACTACAACGAGATATTCTCGCTTGTGGCAAAGCATACTTTTATTCAAGTTTATTGGTATTGACAATAACTCGCGATATGGAGTTGGAGCAAATGTATATCACAATGACATTTCTGTACGGAGAGTTGGAGGATCTTCATGAGACAACCCGAAGGATTTATGGAGCCCGACAAGAAGGATCACGTGTGTGAGCAAGTTCTCCATATGGGTTCAAGTATTCTCCCCGAAAGTGGGACAAGCGCTTTGATTCCTTTATGGTGAAGACCAATTTCTATCGATGTCAGTATGACAGTTGCGTCTACTCAAGGAGGCTCAAGGATAGCTAGTTAATTTATCTTTTTTTATATGTTGATGACATGTTAATTGCTTCGAAGAATATGACGGAGATAAGGGAACTCAAATCTTCATTGAGTACAGAATTTGACAATTTACCGAGAATTTGCTGAAACAGAAAAGTTGGAAAGCTATGGTTATCCCAAAAAAAAATATAGAGAATGTGCTGGAGATATTCAATATGAAGGACGCGAGCTAGGTGCACAACCCGATCGCTGGTCATTTCAAGTTATCCTCCAAGGAGTATCCTAAATCATAGTTGAAGAAGGTAAAGATGTCTAAGGTTCCGGATGCGAGTGTATGGGATCGTTAATGTACGTCATTGTGTACACTCAATTGGGAGGTCGTAAAGATACTTCGATGTCTTAAGGACTATAAAGATCTTGGTATATTCTTTAACAAGCAAGAATACAGATCAAGGTAGTTGCTGCTATGTGGATGTTGATTACGCTTGTAACTTGTACAAGAGAATATCAACTATAGGTTATGTATATAGTTGAGTCGATACTTCATAATATCACGCCACTTTTCACTACGGATTCAAAATACATGACGGCAGTCGAGGCATCCCATCCCAGGAGATCATGTAGCTAAGATGTCTTATAAGCGAGTTCAGGTTCGAAAAGATACAAGTTCATGTATTTTGTAACAGTCAAAGCATGATTCATCTAGCTAATAATTCAATATACGACAGTCGGAAGAAATATATCGACGTATAGTATCACAGATACGAGAATTGTACAATAAAGATATTGATCTTATGAAGATTAATACTAAGGTGAATCGACATGCTAACAAAGGTGATTCCTACAGAGAAGTTCAAGTCTGCCCTGACTTCTATTCAGGTACTCTTGTTGAAGCATGGTTCTTGACCTCTGTATGAAGGTCATGGCAGTTTTGCGGTTATGGGGCAAAGACTATGTTAGAGGCAGTTTCTCATTTCCGAAAAAAAGATCATGTCAGATTTAGTTTTTTAGTTCTGAATAAAGACTGTGTTAGTGGTCGTACTTAGTTTTTGGCACGTGGCGGTGGTTAGTTCGCGATTCTAGTGAAAGCTCATACAAGCGGGGAGGAATCTAAAGTGGGAGCACAAAAGTTAAGGGAGCACGAGGTATTAGCAACAATCTCATGAGGTAGTTGAACGACAAGCCAATGTGGAGATTGTTAAATACGGTTTGTGTTCAACTACGGAGTGCCACAGGCGTCGTCCAAGTAATCAGAAAAGTCCGAAAGTAGTATAAGCAATGTATCATGGGTGAAGCAATGTATCAGGGGCTAGAAACAATCACAAGTATAAGGACATAAATGATGTCGATATACCATAATTTAAGAAATCCTTCCAGCGGATTTGAGGCACAATTTTCTGCTTATTTGGCATGTTGGCAACATTACCGCCGATATGTAGTTGGATTAAGGTTGTTTGAGTTTTGTAGGTGGTTCACATTTAAAGGCATGCTTTCGACAGTCAAAATTGCTCCTGAATTAGGTTAACGCTTGGGGATCCTACTTAAGAATCCCATCAGCCCTAAGGGTGGTTGGCTAGTTGCTTGGAGTGTTGGGAGCTTGATATTGCTCTTGAGAAGAAAGGACTTTCTTAGGGTTATCTAAGATGCCATTAAAGGAGTCATCCAGAGCAAGAAGGAGAGAGCTCATTAGGAATCTCATAAGGAAAGAGTTTCACATTACGGTACTGTGTGTAATACTAGTAAGATTTCTCTTGTTGATTCAGTAAAATTATTTCTCCCCTTGTCCCATGGAGTATGTCAAGCTTCACCGAACCACATTAAATACTGCGTGTTTGTGCGTGAGGTTCATGTTGCTATTTATTTGGCCAATTGTGCCTTACTATTTTACTCGTCGACATTAAGGTTATTGTTGTCCCTTGTCACTTCCGCGTATGCATGAAGTCACAACATCATCCTCACCTCAGTCCTATTGGAAACCAGATTCTCTATTAGAGAGAGAAAAAGTGAAACCCTCACCAAGGCATAATCAATGCTCACTAGTGTTTACAACCCATAGGCATCCTTCTCTGTCCCCCAAAATAAAATGGCCCAGATATTCAAATGTCTGATGTCACCCGAAGGTTACCCATACATGAAGAATCCTCCAAGGTATAACTGTTAGCTTCTCCAAGTATACCTACTCCAAAAAGTTGATTATTTTATTCCCTGGTTTGATTACTTCCAGAACCAGCTAGCCAACTCATAGGAACTTCTATCAGATCCTTCCCTCTATGGTGTCTATTAATTACTGTCAAAAGAAATCTTAATCCTTTATAATCCTTTATATTAGCATAATTATATTTAAAAAGTAATCTTATTTCTTCATTTATCACAATTATATTCTTCTAGGAAAACAACAATCTTATCAACTATCATGTTAATGATGGTTACACAAGTTATTTTATTATAGGTTTCACAATTTTTATGAGGAAATTATATACAAGTCTAAATTTACATGATATGGGATGTGAAATTGAGAATACAATAATAACAAAAATCCTTTAGCCATACTATAGTCTAAATTCTATTATAGGTTTCACAATTTTAAAAATATCGAGGAAGTAATACACAATAGTCTAAATTCTTAACATGATATGGGAAGTGAATACAAAAATAACAAAAACCTTTATCCCAAACAGGGTCAGCCATACTATAGATCCTTTACAACAGCCCCCACCCCCCCCCCACCCAAAACAGGGCTATATCACTCCCTATTTTCCAACTACCATATCCTTCTTACTACCTCTATCAGGTTCACTACCTCTCCTAGCCATTCTTTACTCCCAAATCCTATTTGATGCATCCATTGCAAAGCACATGTACAAATTGTGTACAATAAGAACAATAAATCCTTCGCTCAAAATGGTATGCTATATTAGACCCTTTTTCTTCATTCAGCTCTCATGAGTGTCATATCATACGTAATTTTCTAACTACAGTATCCTTCATTACTACCTCCATCTCGGTCCATTCCCTAAGTACCAGCAGCTCCCTCCTCCATTATGGACCCGCCTCTTCCAACTGGTGCACCCATTGCCCTTCCATGCACGTGTGAAGACGAAAGTGTTCTCTCTCACCTAGTTCTCAGTGGAGCATGAATGTACTTCTCTCTATCCTATCTTTTATTATATTGTTTTTCATCATCTTAACACTTATGTTTCAGCTACACTAGATATTGGACACGTTTATTGATTGCCAGAAAAATCTGATCCAAAAGCAATAAGGCGGTCTTATAGCTGTCAAATAAAATATATCCTTAAATCTAAGGGTATTCTATGGTAACAGTACTCCACAAGCACTTATCTTGATTCACTTCCACTATCTTGCTCTAATTCTAGGAATCCTACTCACCTCTCCACCACCCTGAATGACTGATTGAAATTAACAAAAAATATCAGCCTTAGGTATTATATATGGACCACCATGTTAACTGCTCCCTCGTTTAAATATTAAATTTATGAAGCTTATTTTCACAATTATATCCTAGAAAGTAGAAACCATGCCTTCTCTAGACAACAGGAGGTGGAACCACATGTGGTATCTGCCTGGTATAAGGACGATCTGCCAAACCATTGATAAAAAGCTAACTATATACATTTCTTCTCTAATTATTCTCGTGCCAGTGATTGCAGGATCATACATGTAAACTCCAATGATCTCACTATGACCCCCGCATCTAAATCAATAAATAACTATGTAAAACATCTCTTCTCAAAAAAGAAATGTCTTAATAAGTAAATGTCATCTATTATGAAAACAAATTTACAATTCAAAATATTTATTTCTTTTCTTAGGAGGACCTTCTTGATAATTGTATTTTCACCGGCTTTGGGGTGTTTTTGAACAGACCATTTATGAAATCCTTGCTTGTTAATTTTTTTGAGGCACTGATTTTGGTTGGCTCAAAAATCATCCAAAACCGGTTTAATGTATTTTTTGGGTGTCTTTATAAATACCCCAAATCGGTGGATTTTGAGAGATTTTATTATTTTATTCCATTTATATCCTCACAAAAAAAATAATAATAATAACTACTAATAACTAACTCTATTTTCTCTTTCTCATCTCATATGTGTTTCTCTCACGGCTACTCTTCCCGTGGTTACTCTTCCAGATAAAATTTTAACTCTCTCCAACTTTCTTCCAATATATTTCATATATTAAATGTTCCTCCTCCACCTATTCTTCCGTTCGTACGTATGCTCGCATCTGCATGTAATGGACGCCATATATACCAAAATAGATTGGAGGAGGGTAGGCATGTAGCCACTACCTAATATAGATTGGAGAGGGTAGTCGACATGCAGGCATGTAGTGTAGCCATGTAGGCAATGGCTTGTACTGTACACATGTAGGCAATGTGCATGGAAGGATTGTTTTGTTCTTATTGTACATAGTTTGTACTGTCTAATATAGTATACCATTTTGAGTGAAGGATTTATTGTTATTATTGTACATAGTTTGTACATGTGCTTTGCAATGGATGCATAAATTAGAATTTGGGAGTAATGAGATAGTAATAGACGGATTGGCTAGGAGAGGTAGTGAACCTGATAGATTGGAGCAAAACATTTTTTTGATTATCTTAACTTAGTAATTTGCAGCAACTTTAATTACTTATCCAATTGCTATATATATATATATATATATATATATATATATGAATTCTTTTTTTTATCTGAACTTTTATTTGTTATTGTTTGCTTTAAATTGCTAATTAATTTTGTTGTTGCTATGTTTGAGGAAGTGTATGCGATTTATACAATTTGGATTTGTTAGATGGTCAACCATCGTGATTTGACCCTGTACACCACCATTTGTGAACATCGTATCCGTATGATGTATCTCGTACTAGTTGGATTTATTTATATATAGACATAAGTGTAATTTTATTCTTGTAAAAAACTTTCAGAACCGCTCGTTAATGAATTACCAAGTATGGATTGGACTGGTTTAAAAGCCGTTACTTAAAACCACAAAAAAATCGGATCCCTCATAACCGTTCATAACCGGTACTCTAAAAATACTTCATAACCGCCACTCCCACAATTTTCAAGCAGGCCTTTAGTGTTTGAGAATTACATCCTCCCACAACTTCATTGTATGATAAGAGTTTGGTTTCCCGGGAGTTCGTAGAACTTTGTAGTTTGTATATCTAGTTTATTCTTAGAAATAGGTCACAAAATGCTCCTACAATTGTTAGGCATTTCCTTTATGTGTAATCGTGTTCAGTAGGTAAGCCATATTTACCCTCTCTCTCACAAACACGCATGCCATGAACCACAATAGAAATATTATCAACTATGTTTAACGGACACATTATCAACTATGTTTTCACAGGCACGGTATTGAGGGATTCGTCTGTCACAGGCAAATCAAATACAGATGCGAAGGCTTGGGCAAAATTCGACCGAACACAGTCCAGATATGGTCCAGGCAAGGTTCAGACCAACTCGATAACAAATACGTGGATTCAACCAAGTCAGCACAAGATTCCTGAATAATAACACTTTTGCTTTTGGGGAGGGTATGGACCTGACTAGTGGGCCAAAGTGGACTCATGAACAAAACCCTAATCTTATTTCATCACCCCCATTTGTCGTCGTATTCTGCGGAAAAAAAATAATAGGAGAGAGAGAGAAAGAGAAGGTTTGACCTTGATGTCTTCTCCTCCACGACATCAACTCCAACTTGCCATGCATCTCGACACCGATATCCATTGTTATTCTCCACATGTTGTCCTCCTCCAAACACAGAAGGAATCAGTTAGACACCTTATCCTCCAACTATCATGTACATTTTAGGAGGTAGATTTTATTTATGTGTACTACTCCTTAGCATGGGCTATTGGCTGAGTTGAATAGCCAACTCAAGACTCTTTTCTCAGAAACTATTATTACAAGTATGGATACCTATAATGTAGGTGGATACAAGATACAGAAATTTCCAAATCATTTAGATATTTTGGAAATTTCTGTATCTTGTATCCACCTACATTATAGGTCTCCATACTGTAAGTTTCTGAGAAAAGAATCTTGAGTTGGCTATTCAACTCAGCCAATAGCCCATGCTAAGGAGTAGTCCACATAAATAAAATCTACCCCCTAAAAAGTACACGATAGTTGGAGGATAAGGTATATATATATATATATATATATATATATATATATATATATACTGAAAACTTCCATATCATGTATCCATATTGTGCCCATATCCATACATGTGTTTGTATTCATTCGCCATAGATTATCAATATTGCACTATTACTATTTCTAGACTTATGTTAACTGCATCTCATTTCCTAGCCCGTTTTGCTCTTACAGAGGATCATCCGAGGCCGTTAGTCTTTAATTTTTATTATTGTCATGTTAAAAGAAAGGACCTCCCAGTCCTAGGAGGCTCCTGCTTATGCAAGGGCAGAGGAGGTCAAAAATGTGCGAGACCTTGCCCCATATATATAGAAAGGTTTGTCTCCCTTGCTCAAACTTGCATCCTCCAGGATGTAAGCAACATACCTTAACGTCGCACTAAGTGACACCCTATCATGAATGTCATGTTCAAGCACATAATCATTGTTTTCCCGTGTTCCGTGATATATTGCTGAAATCAACCGACGGCACCAAAAACATATCCCTTTGGCACAATTTTCAGATTTGTCGCCTGCCATAAGTGATCTGAGGTTGTCCAACAGGAACTGAGAGTCGTGTTTTTTTTTGTGTACTCAACATGAATGTAGTTATTTCTTTGTCCAGATACGAGACAACTCCGTACCTACAAGATTTTGGAAGAATGTTCCTTGATAGCATGAGCTTAAATCATATAATTAGTTAATTAAGTTTTCTGATCTGTCAACCAGCCACCTAGATTATTAAAGCCGCTCAATGACAGACTCTGCAGCATTATGTAAGACAGCATTATGTAAGACGGCTGACATAAAGTTAGGCAGCTCAATTTAGACTTTAATAGTTTTATCGATTTATTGAGCCAGATTAATTTGCATTTGTCTGTAAATATGATATATGAATAATTTCCTCTACAGAAGATTGTGGAAGAAGAATTACCTATTTCAACCTATATGCCAAACTCGAAACCCAAATAATAAAAACAACAATAACATAAGAATGAATATTCAGTAAAAACGATATCTTCTTGTAGGTATTGTCAGAAAAAGTACTAAGCACAAAACAGTATACTTCTAAAATTCTGTAAAATGTAACAGAACCAAGTTCATGTGCATCCATATGAACCATACAATAGTCTCGGTAACTTAAAAAGTAATTAACAAAAGGCATATGGACATCAAAAGAGCCAGTAATATTCTAATACAAAAACCTCAAGCTGGAAAGGTAAGTTCTACACCGACATGACTTTGAGCTTCAGCCTTTTATCAGTGAGCATGCGATTGCTGAATGTCATACAAACTGTGGGGAGCAGCTGCAAATCCATATTGAGAACCACTATTAACACCTACCTGTAAATGCCAACAAGAAATGTTTTCAATATTTATTAATATTATATAATGAAGAAATTAGACAAATATAAAAACATGGAAGCTTTAAGATGTAAATGTTCATTACGTTTTTCCACTCACAAGCACATTAAATACCATAATCATTGTGTAATGCATGTAATTCATAATTCAAGGGTTCATAACTTCATTGTCAGGTAATTCGCACTTCGCAGCATCAAAAAGGTACAGATATACATCACAAACATGCAGGGCACATATTTGGTTGTAGATATTTTACATAGGGAGGAGCTTTTGTTAAGATATTAACACAATATTCATAAATAAAATTAGCATAACATATTACAAACCTGATGTGAACTATAGGCATCAGTATATGAATTTCCCCCATATACCATCTCACTATTTCCATAAGTTTCAGCATATCCCTGACCTGAAATAAACAGAACTTGGGTTAATGAAGAGGAATTGTAGTCATGTTGAAATATACAAGAATGATATTGAGAAACAGAAAAATAGGTATGTGCTACAGATTGTAGAGATCTTCTGGTGAGGCAGATTATCTTCATAATATGTTTCACTCTAGACTTTGACTTTCGTTTGACGTTGTTAACAAGCTTGTGAGAGGACCTAATACCTGGGTTAGCGGCTGCAGCTGCTGCTCGTGCTCTCTTTTCTGCGTTAGCAAGTTCAGCACGCAAATTTTCAACCTCTCGAGCCAAGGAAAGCATGTTTTTCTCCATAGCCTGACTTTGTTCAAGATTATCAGCATGTGCCTTCTTCTCGTACTCGACAGCAAGCCTGCCAATTATTGTTAACTTGTGAGGGGGGTATGAGTTAATACTTAATACTAAAATTAGGCCACTACCCTGACGAGAGCGATTGAAATCCAGGCTGATGTATACATCAACATATTCCAATGAAAAGCAAAGCACGGAAGCAAAAACATGAAATAACACAAGTACAAGAAAAAACCAAATATGCTCGGAAGAAAAAGATAATTGGCCAAAAAAAACTTTAATGAATAATTTATTTTGTTGATGCATATCAGTTTTTACTATATATCCAGATAGGCACAACAACAAAAATTTTGATCTGCACATGTATCGACGAGTCCCATACAATATTAATTATTATAGAAATCCAGGTCAACAAAATAAGAAATAACTCGCTCCGTTCTGTTCAAGCACTGCTGCTATATTATGGAAGCTTGTACATGGTTATTTAACGAGGAACTATACGAGGTACTCTGGTACAACTGTCAGAACTGGTTGTTAAAGAGTCCAATCTACAAAAAGCAGATGCAGCAGCATGAGAAATTCAGAACATTTTTATATGTAGAACCCATATTCATTGAGATCCTGAAGTACAATTCCTCATAGATAAAAAAAAAGAAGATAATATAGTTGAGCAGTAAACTAAGGGGGGAAGGGTCACTTTAGCAGTTACAACAACAACAACAAAGTCTTTATCCCAAATTTCTGGGGTCAGGCTGTTTGAATCCTCGTTTTCCATTTGGCTCTTTAAGGGACACAGTTCTTCTGTAACGCTAAGAAAATGCATATCCTTCTTTAACACTCCAAACCATGTCTCTCTAAACCTACCTTCAGCCCTAGCGACTCCATTAACAATAATTGGTTCCATTAACTACTATATTATCATCACTCCTTACATGAGCATCTATTGGTCTGTGTTGCACATGTCCAAACAACCTAAGTTGATTTTTTCTCATCTTGTCCTCAAATGGCACAACCTCTAACCTCTCATGGATACACTCATTTCTTATCATATCCTTCAAATGTATTGTCACTCATCCATCTTAGCATTCTCATTTAAGCTACACTAACTTTCTGAACATATTGTTTCTTGATTGCCAAATACTCTGATCCATAAAGCATGGCTTGACTCTGATCCATTTTCAATCTAGATGTTACAAGAACATATCCAAGCTTTCCATCAAATACAAACACGTTTTCGCTAGATCATAGTAAAAGGGCAAAACTAAAAATGATCATTCAAGACTCCAAGTACGCTTGTCTTGCTGCAGAAGCAATATGTATAATCGCATTTTTCTCATCAGCATTTGGTTGCTAAAGATACATTCTCTGGATGTCTTGTTTCAAATTCACTGGTAATGAAAACTGCAATAAGAAAGTAAGGGCATCCAACAAATATATCAAATCACAAAATAATTCAACATCGAGTGCCACACTGGCCTGACCATAACTTCAATGTACAGGTTTAGCACCCTTTAAAGACTCAAGCACAGATATGTGGCTTGATCTAATTCTAGGTTGCATAGTCACGGACAAGGATTTGGATATGGACACAATATTCACGTCCCACTCCGATAATTAAGTCATTGGGTCGCAATGCCTCACAAGCCTAAGTTGACTTGTACGAGGTAAGGAATAATCAATTCTCAATTCAATCATAAGCATAGGAAAATTAGTATAATTAGAGTCAGCTGAAACGAAATTACTTTGCAGTGGAATAATCAAGCTAAAGAAACAATATAATCATGTAAGTCTCAAGAGATTACAACCAACTTATTGTTCCATACATTACATCCAAATCATAATTATAAAACACCTTCTAATGAATAAAATAATTCCAAGGGTACGCTATCGCCACAAGCTCCTATTTCGTTTCCCGTACCTGAAATGCGAGGGTCAATACATGGGATGTACTGATGAGTAGCAAAACTGCACCTACCTAAAAGCAAACAAAAATATTCATGTGAATCAAAAACATCTTTTATTATAAAGTGATCTTTCTTTCTTTTTTTCCCCTTATTTTCATTGCATGTCAATACTTAACCAACTAAGTAACATTCCATCATCCCATTTTGAAAACCATTAGAGCCATTCTATTATAAATAAATCATATTCTTAAGCATTCATTTCTACTTCATCAAGCATAGAATTCAATACTCCATTTTTACTTTATACTTGGGGACATTATTGCACCTCTTGGGACAATAAGCAAAACGTAATAACAACATATAGAATCAAGTAACGCACTTCTCAACGCCGGATCTCCTCCCTGCAAAACAAGGGATTAGAATACGAATATCTTTAGGATTCCGTGAATCTCGACTCTGCAAAACGGAGGTTAGAGATTGAATTTATAGGCATCCTGATCTGTCTCTACAAACAATTGGTTAGAGCCTGCAAAAAAGGTTTCATTAGCATGCCTTTATATCCTTTGTACAACAAGGCCGCCTTTCTATCCTTCATACGGCAAAGCCGCCTTTCTATCCTTCGTACGACAAAGTCGACTTTCCATTCCAATCATATCAACATTGTTCCCACAATAAAACTCCTTCCTTATGTAAACAGTGTTAAAGCTCAGTACAACATCACATAAAGATAAACATTCAATAATTCATTGGAATATAGAGTTCTTTCTACCATTTAATCAAGCAACAACTCTTATCAATTATAAAATTCTCTATAATCCTCTTCTAGTGAGTTATTTATCATCATTACCTTGGGGTCTTTAAAGAGGATATCGATTCTATATCAATCTCATTATATCGATTACCCATTTCATTCTTTGCGGAAAAAGCATAAATCCATTCTCTTTATTCTAAGTTATTCCGTACTTCCATTATTATAAGTGTTTTAGAATTCATGAATCAAAATAAACAAATATCTACACACTCAAATTTGGTATTCCATATAGAAACAAGTGAATGCAACTATCAAGAATTACCAAGAAAACGAAAACAATCCATCTTTAAATCTCCCCCCCCCCCCCCCCCCCCCCCATTTAATACAGTAGGAAGTTCTGTCAACTCATTGTACGATGAAATGAATCATCGTTGCATAGAACGGATCTCCTACTGATAGTCTTTCTCATACTCATCTTTTCCGCAGCGGTTGGTTGCTTTCGCATGAGCCTTCTCTTCTTTCTCTCAAAATAACAGAAATTGAAAAATGGTGGAATGAAGAATGAATGAGTGGGGGAGGGTCTCTTATATAGGCTCCCTAGGTAGTTATACCCTTAACCACCATCTTATCTCTACAGATGTCAATATCATCCATTCAACCGATTCAGTGAATGTAGCCACAATTCTAACTAAAAAGATCTTCTCAAAATATATCATCCCAACCGATCTCCAAAGATTTCTAAGGATATTCTTAACCGATCTCCAAAGATTTCTAAGGATATTCTTAAGCATTAAGCTAACTTTCCATAAGTTATCAACCAACTTCCCATAATTCATTAAGCCAACTTCCCATAAACATTTAGCCAACTTTTCACAAGTTACTAAGCATTTTGAGTAAGTCTAAGAGGACCAAGTCTAACCCAAGACAACTAGGTCCAAGTTGAATCCAATCAAGTGAATCAACGGAACTTATGTAACCAACTTAGCACAAAGGCAACTAGTCATAACTCATAAGACATCAATTCCAAGTTTAATCCACAATCCTATTTGATTTAAACATTGAACCATCAAGTCTTGCCAACTCCAATATTTATTCAGTAAAAATTGAATCTTCCAAATATTATTGTTCAAATCAAAGCCAAAGCTAATCACAAATGAACCCAAAATCAAATCTAACCAGAATAAGTCCTATTAGGATATGGGGCATTACATAATACAGGTCGAAATACGACAATTAAGAAAAAATTGGAACGGGCATGACAAGGATACAGGGGTATATACAAATGAAAAGAATTTATGTACATACTATGCATATTAGATCTTCATAATATCTACATTTAAGCATGTTATCGAAAATAACTAGGTTCCGAAAAGCTGTAGATAGGATTAACTACAAAGAACTTCTCATATCTCAATTGTCCTTGGCGCAAATTCGACGTGCCAAAGTCACTTCATGTTTTGGGCCTTTGGAACCTAGACAATGGTGAGCAATATTTGATACTTGACAGGTGTGTCTAAAAAGTATTGTATAAAATGTGTTGGATACGGGCTCGCATACGGGCCTCTCAAGGAGTACCAGTGCAACATAGGTCTAATTATAAGAAAAACTAGACCAAAACTTGGGGGTTGTGCTTAATCCCCATCGAGCTTCTTCACTTACAGCTGATGTCATCTAACGAATTTCCAGCTGCCCTCCTAATAATGACACTGTCAAAACAACATTTTCCAACCTGTTTAATCCACTGCCAACTATATCAATTTCTCCCCTAAATCTGCAACTCAAATTCCTGGATCATCATTACTCAAAGTCTTTCATCATCCAGATTGGTAAAGTCTGCCTCTACAGCAGCCTACAACTCTCCCACAGCACATCACTTCTGTCACAGACACCAGCTTTTGACTCAATAAGAATGGCCACTGGCCACACTTTGTTCAAGGTCTCCACAATGAGCAGACTACAGGAACACACACCCAGTCTGTCAGATTCCTCCAAACACTACCTCAACAACTTCACTATTATTAACAGCATCTAGCAAAGAGAACAAAACACTGTGGCTTCTACCCACCACTGATGCCTCATCAGGATGTACCATGTCTCATCTCCCTAGCTTGATCCAGCACACCCAATACTGGTTTTCGTACTCCAAAGAGATGATACTTAGCCTCAAAAGGATACATAGGTTCACTCTTTTAAAAATCAGAGGATATATAAGAGGTAAAGAACATTTCTTAAAGCTGTAGGTTATTATTATATTCAGCAAGACAGATTTCCGTATCACACAAATTCCCGAGGAACAAAACACCAAAAGCCATCAACCATCATTCCTACAAAACACTACTTGTAACTAGTACTTAAGGCAAGGTTTCTAGCCTTCACCAATGGTTAATAAGAGACCATACAGTTATGCAGTCATGTATTTAACTTCACGACTGCAGAACTTGGCAGCAGACAACAATTCTAACACAGAATTCATGAGAGAATTACCAATATATTGTTTCATATTTTGTTGCTCTCTATCCTCATGAGATTTTTCTTCAATGTGAATGGACTTGCATCCAGCCAAACTGAACCTCATTGTTAGACAAGAAATAGCATCCTTGTAGGGTACAAGTGTAAAATATAAAGATCGAATCATTATATCCATGTATAGAAGAGCTATAAGTGCCACTGTTCCCTGTTCCTTCGACCATCCCATGCAATTGGCCTCCCGGAATGGGCCGAACAGCAAGCATGGAAGACTAACATACAGGGTATGATGAAATTAGTGGGGTTAGACAAAGAGTTGTCAAAAAAAACTACCAACTTGTGTGCATCAAATTAGAAGAATCCCAATGTCTGTATATATCCATCCTTATTTACTATATACTACTCATGGCACTTGTTTCTCCTACATTGTGGTCAGAAAGATGAGGGTGCACAAAAAAAAGGAATGTAGTGGAAGAAGTAACCCTAATGCAAAGGTATTACTCCAAACATGAACAAAATGAACTGGCTGAGAATGAGATGTATCCCAGGAAAAGGTCCAAACTCAAGTTATTTTCCATCTTCCCACATGACCGGGTTAAAACCAGTACGCTAGAAAAACTCTCTCAATCCGAGCATGACCCATTTAGTAACCGGAAGAAGTTAACAAACCTGATCCCCGCCTGGACATTCAACCATGAAACATGTAACCCATTTAATACTCAGGTAGGGTCTGGCCTCTTTGGAGTGACACATTTTACCACTTAGTCAAACTATCTGGCTTTCCTACTTCTCCAATAGTTACAAGTTGAACATTGGCATGTAGATAGATCTTGGTATGTAGATTAAAATATTAAATATTAAGAACGCTACATTGTTCTTGTTGTTTTTTAACATGGTTTCCTTTGAGGGAATTCTAGATAGGACATTGGCAGGGTTGTAAGTGTACCACCACGATCCAAAAATCAAATGAGTACAGCCATATTATGTGGACGAAACCTACCCCGCAACAGGCAAGTTTCGTATGTTGGTTTCAGGCATGTCATTGTTGTGTACCCTACAGCGTTGCTTGTAAAATTAGATAAGCAATGATTAGGGGTCATAAAGGCATTTAGAGGGTGGTTAAAATATGTCCAATTAGAAGATTCTCCTACGACATGGCAAGCAGTTTGATGAAGATTTTCTTGTCAACTGTCCATCTTCCATGTCAATGCAAACATGTGCTGAACATGTCAATTTAACCACACCTTTGGGTATGTTTCCCAACCATAACCAATCCTTCCGTTACAAATTAAATCCATTGATATTCGTATTGATATGTCATAATATCCTAGTTTCCGTTAATAAACGTTCTTGTTCAGAAAATTCTCCCGCTCATCCAAAACTTAAATTCAAGACCATAACGTAAGACACTTCACCAAAAACTTTGTTGTGGAATATGCCAAAAAAGACCTCGGTATTACCATATTTTTTTTACTGTAATCAAATAAAATTTACAAATAAAAAAATTTCAAATTACAATTTTAGAATGCTTAGAACAAAGTTGATGTTGAGCCCTTATTAGCTAAGGACCTATGACAGACTCATAACAAGACTACCGCCTCGGGTCATTACGACTATCAAGAGAGATGCACTTGCTGCAAGCACAGTGAACACTCTCTGTAATTGCTTTGGCAACACTATCTCATTACTTACCAATTCTCTATAAATAAATAATAAACGTCTCTAGGGTTTCGATTTTGCATGGTCTCTTATGATGCCGGTCCAGACCTCAAGCATTGGTTGAGTAGGATCACTTGGTTTTAATATCCAGGCCAATAGAAAGATACAATTTGATATTTGGGGTACTCGGATCATGAGAGGAAACTTGCCACAAAGTTCGATTGCTAACTATTGATGGCTAGCTCTAAACCACATTGACATTTACATAAAAGTAAAATGGCATCAACGAAAATAGCAAGCAGTAATAATTAAGAAAAGCAAGGATCCAATAATAATTAAGAAAAGCAAGAATCTAATACCTGCCCCTTTCTAGCTCCTTCCGCATCATCTCAATCTCCGCCTTGATCTCCTCCGATCGTCCCATCTCCTCTCTAGCCCTCCCCAGCTCACCCTTCAACTCCTTCAACTTCTCCAGCAACTCGTCCCTCAGCTGCCCCAGCTTACTCACGTCAGACCTGACTTGAACCAACTCCATCCTCATGCCATCCACCGCCCTGACCTCGTCCTCCGCTCTCATGCACCTCTCGTACACTTCCCTGACCTGCATAAATAGACATCTCAAAACCTAATTTCTTTGTATGCCAATTACTTATATTATCACGATAGTCATCCAAGAGAACGATTTTCAAAGTAAGCCTCCTAAAAACCCACCCCACAATCGGAAGCTAATTTCCATTCTCCACTTCTTCCTTTCTCATCTACACTCCACTCCATTCCATTGCTCCCTTGGGCAACATTGTACTCTAGCTAACATATAATTAGTGTTTCGTAAGGAAGAAGAAGAAGAAGAAGAAGAAGAAGAAGAAGAAGAAGAATGCAGCAATTGAGCAAGTAGAACATGGAATTATTTGGAAATATAGAAGAAATTTGATGGTTTACTTATATTAAAACGATAGCCATTCAAGAGAACGATTTTTTAACAAGCCTCCTAAACACCCAGCCCCGCAAAATCAAAACCTGATTTCCATTTTGCAGCTATTCCTTTCCCAACTCCATTAACTATAAGTCACCATTTGGAAATATGGAATAACTTTGAGGGTTTAAGTGAAAAAAAATGCAAAATTAGGGATTCAGGAGTGCATTGGCAGTTGAGAAAATTCCAAAATTTGTGTACAGAGATACAAATACCCACCAAAAAAAGAAAAGAACAATTAGGACCTTGCATCAAAATAGAAGGACCTGGACAACTATAAGATGAACTGCTTTGAAATATAGAAGGATTTTTAAGGTTTATATGAAAAAATGCAGAATTAGCAAGTCCCTTGTTAGCTAACGGAAAAAATTCGGAACTGCAAAAGTACGAGTATAAATCTATGCAGTGCAAGTAATAAAATACGTTAAAATATTCGGTTAAATATTCGTCAAATGGAAATATTGAGGTTAGAAACTTCACATGCTTAAACAAGTTCTCAAATTTGGTTAATTAAACAGGTTGCCACCATATTTTTTGTGCCAAATTTTTTAATAATTCATGCGAAACATGTTTAAAAAAACTTCACATGCTTAAAATTCACGTACTGACTCCGAATCCTTCAAAAGTAGGCCAGTATTATAAGTTTCTAAAAATATATGAAAAAACATTCCCGTATAATATGAGTTTTATTCAGGTGATTGTTAACAAGGTTAGCAACAATTATAGGGGTGAAGAAAAAAAGATAGAGAGGAGGAGGACCTGGGTGTCTCTATCGGCCTTGGTTCTGGCGGCGGAGTCGGCGGCGAGGCGGAGGTTGTGGCGGGAGGAGGCGAGCTCCTGCTTGAGCGCGGCGTGGGTGGCGGCGAGGCGCTGGTTGTCGAGGAGGAGGGTCTGGGTCTCCCTGTGCTGCGCGGCCAGCCGGTCCTCGAGGACCGCGACGACGGAGGCCGGATGGTGGTGCTGATGGTGGGGAGGAGGAGGGAGGTGGTGGTGGCGGAGGTGGGGGGGAGGGGAGTGGTCCTCGAGGTGGAGGACGTGTGGCGGGAGGCGGCTCCGTCCGGCCATTGTGAAGGGTTAGGGTTAGAGAGAAGGGGTGATCAGAGTTTATTACGGTTTCTAGGCTAGGGGAAAATTTGGGTTTTCAAATGGCCATTTCTACACGCACATCAAAAATTATTTCAGTCTAGTCCAGTCTAGTCCTTCCAATAGATAGAACTGTCAAAAATAGTTCAGTCTGCCAAATATTTTGACAGTCCTACCTATTAGAAGGACTGTCAAATTTGGTTGACAGTTCTAAATCTTTAGTCCTGCCAAATATTTTGACAGTCCTTTTAATAGGTAGTACTGTCAACATTTTTGACAGTTCTATAATTTAGGACTCTCAAAAATGTTGACATAGGACTGTAAAAAAATTAACAGTCATAATGGAAGTTAACACTTGTAGTACTGAGACGGATTGAGGCAACAAGTAAAAACAATATGATTTGAGATTTTTGTTGGAACTTGTGCACGAGTTATAGAGAGTGTGTGGACTAATCGGAACATATAGAAATCAAGACGGGCTAAGAAATGAAACAAGAACAAGAATTGTGGCGGATGAACTTTTGAAGATAGCTAAACGAGAAAGCAACGTTGGAGCAAATCATTGTACTGCTCGAGCAGGTTGAACGTGCACTGTGAAACATGGCATACGGATAAGAATCGGAGCAAGTCTATGATTTCGGGAATCATTGCAAGTGGTATTGCGAGAAGTCGAACATGGCAGTTCGGAAATTTTGATGGATTCAGGACAGAACGGCGGAGTGATGGAAGACGGTTTCAGCGATCGCAGTTTGATGATTTATGGCTTGGATACATAGTGAGACTCTAGGTGTTTAAGCGATGTTTGGTTGATAGATCGTCAGAGGTAGTGCATGAAGTTCTCGGAGTAAGAAGTTCGTTCGGATGGAATGGTTGGATTATGGCTCAGATTTGCAGAGGAGATATAACATTTTTCGTAGTAATCATCCATCGTGATGACTTACAATTATCGAGCATAGCTTCGGGACAGCTGACCCTAGCGACTTAACCGCCAAATCAGAAATGAATATTGTAGACCCATAGAACGACCTTTGCGGCGACGCATTTGGGAATTCGTCGAGGGTGGATGTTAGTGGTGTATGTGTAGTGCCCCGCTCCGCGTAGGCACTATGTACAAGTGATATCGCTTTGCTTGCTCGAGTGAAAGTCTTCTCGGAGAGTTCCCGACCGAACCACAAGACGATTGATCAATGTGAGTGGGCAGAACTGCATTCTATGATTCTTGCACGCCTTAATAATGAATCTGAGTTTTTGAATGCTTGTTTGCTTAAGAAGATAGTTTCACAAGAAGAATGATAGAACTTGACTCTGCATGCTTAATAAGAGAACTCGTATAGCTTGTCATCGAAACGAACTTGCTTGCTTAACTAGAAAACTTGTATGCTTGTTTGAAATAAGATAGAACATTGCCATGCTAAGTCAAGAGTATAAGAAATATTGCATGCTTAGTTACACCGACACAGCTATCGAACGAACCCTTGTTATGCTAAAAAAAGATAAGTAAAAGAATTGTTTGAATAAGTCCCTTTGTAACATGCTAAGAAAGAGATAGATATTGCAGGCTATATATAAAATCGAAATCGTGCTTGCTATTATATGTTTTGCTTATTTGTTTTGCTATATCGAACTGTTATAAGTCTTTGATTCGTATAAGCATAGACTAATAGTGCATCCTGAGGATACGGCCCGCTGGAGGTCTAGTGAGGTGTGCTATTAGATATGTGAGAGATGTGCTTTGTTTGACAAGATATGTTTTGCTAGACCGTATATATTTTGCTTGATTATTTGTTTTGCTTGCATTATAGATGCTTCATGTCATTGCATTGGTCTCGAACTAACTTGTGCACAAGGTCTTGTCTCTCAAACGGTTCCTGGGGCACTAGAAATCGCTCGGTCCGGAAGAGATTTTTGGATCGCCTTGAGGATACGGCCGCTGGGGTCTAGTGGGGCGGTATTTGTCTATTATTATTGTGCGGAACCCATGATGTCACAACTGCTAGTATTCGGGTGTGTTGGTGAAGAGCTGAACCTTGAGTCACAGCTGCCGACACCCATGCGTGCTAGTGAAGAGCTGAACCTTGGGCAACCGCTGCTAATCATGGGGCTACCCATGGACCATCATATAGTTATGGCGCATGCTAGGCTAGCCTTCTTGCATACCTAATTGTTTGATACAAAGGCGGACAGGAAACTAGATAACCTTATACATATATGTTTATGCAAATTGTTGCTAACTTGTATGTCTGTTGTAGGGATAATCGTTCGGCTAGGGGGTAAGAAATACAAGTGTATACAAATAACTTGCTTGTTTATTTTTGTTTGCATCGTAGAGTTTATCTGATAATGCTTCATGCATTCGCATCGGTCGGACAATGGCTATTAGTGCAGAGCTGAACCTTAGTCCCAGCTGCTATTATGTTAGTGAAGAGCAACCATGAGTCACAACTGCTAATAGCATCAGAATGTGAGTCATTGGTTAGCTGGATTACCGCTACCAATCCTGAGTTTCACGGGGACCGAAATCATATAGCTAGTTCTTCTTGTGTGTGCTTGAAGTATGATAGTCCACTTAATATTTGCTTTGATTTGAGATGATTTAGTCCACTATAGAGCTTTGCCCCGAAGAGTTAGATTATGATGCACAATACATGATGCGCACTGCACGATAGAACAATGTCCCGATCGTATGCTTATTGTTTGAATATGCAAAACTGTTTTCAAGCAATGTTTTCAAAAGATGTAATCTGACTGTAATCCTGAGCTGCATGAAATAAACTTAGGTAAAAGTAGCAAGATCACTAGTAATGTAATATTTTGCCACATGCTTACTTAGTATGGGTTTCAGGGGGTGTAGCTTATGTTCAGTTGTTTTATACTCACCAGTACTTATAAAAGTGCTGACCACCAACAGTTTGCTTATTCTCGGGTGCTGGATCGTCCGAGGAAGCGATAGTCGTGCCTCATCCCAAGGAACCAGAAATCTGGAGTCGATACCTTGAGCCGTATCGAGTTTGCTTTAAGCTGCTTTTGTATAGAGGGATATAATGTATGGAACGGCGTCATTGTAATCGAGAGATAGAGTGATTGAGCGATCTGTAACCCCGTCCAAGCGCCGCTCGTAACACTTTTGATTTTCAATAAAGAGCATGTGTTTCATATGCCATTGTGTTCCTTACTTTTCTACAATTTATGTGCCACTGCTTCAGTATGGAATAGCTTACTTGCCCTTGTTCAAAGCTTTGGTCTTGTGCAAGTGCACTTTAGGCTTGCACGACATCACGTTCGTGCGACGACGATCGGTTCCGTAGGGACCAAAACGAGGACGAACGGCCCTGCGGGATCGGGGCGTGACAGTATGTTGGAGATTGGCATTAGTGACTGAGTGTTGGATTTGAGAGATCCTTGGGATAGCCTTCAGCTGAAGATGCAGCCGAAAGATCGAAACGATGATGGAAATGGCCTAAGTCAACTGATAAGATTCGGAGTCGCAAATTTTTGAAGATGGCATTGCCTCTGACTCGTCGTGTCCCAGAAGGGAATAGCATTCATATGAATTGACGACTGTGAAACTAGCTTGTGAAGTTAAAGCAGCTGCTCGTTTAGATAAAATTCTTGCAGTACTGGAAGGGACAAATGTGCCTCAAATCTACAAGATGCATCAAAACTTAGTCTGGGATGCGTGCTCATACAAAAGACGATGGTGATATTCGTGCTTCAAGACAGTAGAAGCAACGCGAAGAACTATTTCATGTGCGACCTAGGAATTATAACGAGTGTGTCCACGTTGAAATTGTGGCGACACTATCCTTATGGCGTGGCGGCAAAATCTTCGTGGATCACATGAACCTCAGTATAGATGTTTACCCAGTGAGGTATTAAGATTTGAGGAAGGGGTGTTGGGGCTGAGCTGATCTAAGAGCATAGTATAATGTATGGGTAAGTTGCCTAGCAGGGGTAGTATCAATTGTGATAATCGTTCAGAGCATGAGATGATATTTGGAGATAGTGCATACGGAATATTGTGCGATTAGAGTCATGCTAGAGTTTGGTTGTTTGAGTTTGGACGGTGCTAGTGTGGATTCAAAAATAGTAGGATGGATTGAGTTGGAACACGAACTGATTGGGTCAAGTGGAGAGATCATCAGTAGGAAATTATCGTATTTGAGAATAATACTTGTGTGAGTGAGTTATGGAATGAACTTCAGGATTGGTTCAATCGGGAGTGAAGCGAATGAATGTCTCAGACATGAAGATACCCTTGTAACTTGCCCAAATTCGCTATCGCTAAGCTCGACTGAAATGCATGTATTTCAGGAACGTTTTAAATATGTGGATGATCCAAACTAAGGGATATGTAGAATTCGAATTGAGATGCAAGGAGGATGTAGGAATATAGAATTTGTGCGAGTGTTCAGCACGAGCGAGAAGTTGAGTCTGTATCAGGAATGTAAGTTGCATGGAGCAGAGTTATGAATTAGGCAAATGGCATGCGAGTAAGGAATGGATACTGGTTTAGTTCGAGGACGAACCTGATTCTAAGTGGTATATTATGTAATGCCCCACAACCGTACGGTGCATTATGCTGAGTCGGATTGAATGAGGCAATAGCTGGTTACATTTTAATTTATGGGATTTGTGAGCAAGTATTGATTTGAGTTAGTTTCATGTGCAGATCGCAAGCAGAGTTCGATGGAATTAGGTGTTCATTCAGAGCAGTACTGGGATAGCAGGATTGGAGCGATAATGTCGTCTTCCTTAGTCCGATCGGTCGGATGATTTGGAGAGCACGACCTGTCACGTCCCAGTCCCAAAATATGTAGGACTAGGAACACGTAAACATGCTAGACGCATGGATATGGCAACTCCAATATATGGAAACCATAACTCATACGTACGCTGTAATATGAATATAAACTCACATGTGGTATATATAATGTCACAAGTCACAGATATGCTAATCTCATCCACACAACAAGTCATAGAAAAGAAATACTAAACTAGAATAAGGAGTCTAAAATATCCAAAATAATAGACGGGTGGAGACAAATCAACTACCAATGACTATATCCAAAACTAAAGTGAGAGAGGAGTATAAAGTCTCCAATATAAAATAATGTGAAGACAGAAGTGTATCAGCTAAAAAGATCCATCGCTAGATAATCAACGATGCTCAAAAGGTAAGACCTCCTCGGCAGAAAATAATGCGTCAGGTCCAGGCCCGTACTCTTGCAAATACTCAAGAACAGATACACCTGGCAGAGGACCAGGTCCTCAGAGGGACGTAACAAGATACAGAAAAGGAAACCAACTTGAATACAGTAAACATGCATATAATTTGAAAATAAATAAGTACGCTTGTAAACACCCTAAATTTTCAGATATTTTAAAATCAATTTTTGGGAATTAATATGCAATTATTCAGGAATTTACATAGGTCCTGTGGTGAGTTTGTAATTTTTAATTGCTAATAACTAACATTAAACTGAATTGAAAATATGATTTTATGGTGTAAAATAGAAAACCGGACTTAGGGTAATTTTCTGGGATTTTATTGGGCTTCAGACCTATTTTTAAAAGCCTAAAAACTATTTTCTAATTAAATTAATTAATTATTAGTTATTATTACTATTATTATTATTATTTATTGCTGTTTATTTTTAGTTAGGGCCCGGCCCGGCCCAGTGGGCCGAGCCCGTTAGCACCCAGCCCAGCCCCCTTAGCCTAGCGGGTCGGGCGGGTCGGTCAGACCCGAACCAGCGCCCGACCCGATCCGGATCCCCCATCACCCTCTCCCCCACGATCTCCTCCGGTGACCGAATCCTCCGCGCCGCCGCGTTTTTCGGCCGGCCCCGTCCTCCTCGCTGCAACCCACGCCCCACGACCTCCCCCAGCCCCGCCTAACCCGGCCACGACCCTCCCCCGAGCCTCCCTTTAAAAGCCCCTTCTTCTCCTCCTCCGCCTCACTACCTCCTCCCCGCCGTGACCTCGCCGTAACCCTAGACTACCCCGCTCGCCGTCCCCGACGAACCCGGCCTTCCTCCGCCCACGTCCAGCCTCGCCCGGCCCTTCCTCTCCTTCGCCTCCCTCCTCCAGCAGTGGCCGCCCGAGCCAGCCGACGCCACCAGAGCCTAGCTCCGTCCGGCGCCGCCCTGAGAAGCCACCGCCTCCACCAGCAAGCTCCAGCCGAGTCGCCTCCGCGCCCCAGCCTCTCTCCGGCGAAGCCGACCGCCACGGATCCGTCCAGCAGAGCCCAACCCTAACTAAACCCTAGGACACAACTCAGACACAGGATTCGGACACGACAGTGTCGTGTCGGACACGAGGTAAACCCTAACTTTTCCTACTCTGTTCTGGTACTCGTAATTTCTTCCTCGTAGCTCGGAATTCGATTCCGTAAATTGCTACGCGAAGCCTGTATGACCCTCTCGGTGCCCGGACAAACCGCTCGGGGCATCGCGTCCTGTGGTGATCGCACACCGCGATCCAAAAACAGGAAAAACCAGACCCTGTTTCACCCCGGAACTGAGTGCGCCCCGCCAAACGGGACGACTTGGTCACGTGCAGTCTTCACAGATACGTGCGCGTCATTGATACGGACGTGTGAGATTTTGCGGAAGCTGATTCGGGTGTGCGTGCACACCGGAATCAACGCGTATCCGCGGACATCGTCCCGTATCCGACTTTTCTGCAATTTACCCTAACTTCGTGCACACACGTCAGATCGAGACGAAACTTGCGCCATCGGACTCGTAGCGATACGCTGGTCCTGTGAGTCAAGTTTGGTTCGATTCTGAGAACGTTGACGAAATCGCGTGTCGTGGGCCCCATAGGCCCCGCTCGACGGGCGATTTTGTGATCGGCTCATCGGAATTCAAATCTGAAAGTTTCGTTGGGTACGTATCAGCGTTCCTGACCTGTTGACACTAAGTTTGGTGAATCTAGAGACCGTTGACCCTGACACATTTTTCGGTACAAAGCGGGCCCACCGGTGGACCCCGTTTTGGCCCGAAACTGCCGTTTTTGCCCTTGTCTCCAAATTGGACCCAAGGACAGGCGTTCCTAGCTATTTGACACCTTCTGAGCGTGATGGTATTGTTTATTTTAGCTTTCGGAGACATCTCTGGAAATTTTCGAAATCAGGACCTAAGTGGAATCCAAATATCAGGCAAGTGCACATTGCCAAACTTGCAGTCTTTATTTTCATATTTCCTGTAATAATACTTTGTTGGATGTCTTGTGTAAATTCATATAAAATTGTTTAAACTGCTTAACCTAGGAAACGCATGACGTACCTAGTGTCCGATCATAGTCGGGTGCCAACACCGTACGCGGTGTTGGGTTCGTCATTTAGAGATGGAATTACGATTCCCTTACTTTTGTACTTGTCCTATCAAGTACCCTACAACCCAGGACACTTGACACTATACATGGACAGAATCTTCCTGAGATATTCGTGGTGATTCTGTATAGGATACAGGACTGGACAGAGATATTTTATTTATAGACATTATGACTTGTTGCATTAGTTATAATCCCGCTGACATGGACATGAGACGTTATGGTCATTGTCACGCCCAAGTCCCAAAAATGTCGTGGGACTAGACACGTGGCAATGGCCAGCAGTACACATCAATGGACATCCCAATTTAATGGATCCATCGAGCATACTTAAGCTGTAATATAGGTCTACAATATCATATCAAAAACTAATCTCATCCACACACAGAATAATAAGAACAACAGCAAATAAAAGAAAGTACATCAAGTCCAGTCTCCGCAGAGTATGTCGAGGAACAACCCGACAAGAGTCTAAAACACTGGTTCATCTGACCAGAACAAAAGAGTCCAAAATAAAGTATCTGAAGAGTACAAATAACATAATCTCAAGTAAAATCTTCTGCCGTCACCTCTGCTTCTAGGATAGGTTCTCCTTCAGCAACAGCTCCTGGTATAGCTTCAGCTCCTGTCCCGTAAACCTCGGGATAATGTTCTTCTGCTAAACCTGGGGACATCATCCATAATCCAGGTCCTCAGGGGACATAGCAAGGTACAAATAATACAAGCCAGGAATAAATGCAGTGAAATAGTAAATGAAATAAGCAGGGTAACTACATAACCATCTAAGTGAAAATGCAACTGAGAGCAACACTAGTACTCAGGCTGAGACTGCTACAAGCTCTGTGTCGGGGAGCCGGTAGCAGCAATATCTAGTAGTGGTCTAGCTCTGCTCGAGAGTCTACAACCTCACAATAGTAGTATATATGTATAGAACAGCCTGTAGCCTGTGTGTCTCTCCCCACCCAATGTAACCACACGTCTCATGTCCATGTCACGTGAGATCAGATCTAATGCAACAGTTATAAACTAAGAATATATAACTATGTCCATCCTGTATCCTATACAGTATCACCTTGAATATGTCAGGAAGATTCTGTCAATGTATGGTGTCAAGTGTCCTAGGTTGTAGTGTACTTGATAATCAAGCACGAGAATATAAAGGGTCTCGAATGTCCATCACTAAATGACGTACACAACTCCGCGTACGGGGTTGGCACCCGACTGTGATCGGACACAAAGTACGTCATACGGTCCTAGGTTATAGCATGTACAATATTCCAGAAAATAAAGCAAAAGAACTAAATAAACTAATAAACTGCAATTTATGGCAAGGTACACTTGCCTGGGATTGGAATATCAATGGCGGTCCTTGTAACAGTGGGTTCAGCAATAACTCCTCCAAAAGCTGAAATGAACATTACCAACAGTCTCAGAACATAGAAATTAGTTAGAAACGCCTGTCCTTAAGTCCAGTTTGGACACAAGGGCAAAAACGACATTTCTAGGCCAAAGCGGGTCCATGTGTGGGTCGCTTTGCACCGAAAATCGGGTCAGGGTCAAAGGTTTCCAAATCAGTCCAACTTAGTGCCAACAAGTCAGGAACGTTGATACGAACCCAACGGAACTTCCAGAATTGGATTCCGATGAGCCGTTCTCAAAATCGCCCGTCAGGTGGAGCCTGTGGGGCCCACGACATGCGATTTTCCAACATTCTCAGAATCAAACAAAACTTGACCCACAGGACCTGCGTATTGCTACGAGTCCGATGGCGCAGGTTTCGTCTCAATCCGACGTGTATACACTAAGTTACAGTGAGATTTAGAAAACACGGATACTGGGCGATGTCCGCGGATACGCACTGATTCTGGTGTGCACGCACATCCGAATCAGCTTCTGCGAAAGCCCGCACGTCCGTATCAACGATGCTGACGTGTCGGCGAAGACCGCACGTGACCAAGTCGTCCCGTTTGGCGGGGCGTACTCGATTCCAGGGTGAAACAGGGCTAAGTTTTTCTTGTTTTTGGATCGCGGTGTGCGATCACCACAGGACGCGATGCCCCGAGCAGTTTGTATGGGCACCGAGAGGGTCTAACAGGCTTCGCAAAGAAACTTACGGAATGGAAATCGGAGCTACGAGTAGGAAGTTATGAATACCTGAAAGAAGGCTGAAAATTCGAGTCCTACGTGTCCAAATTGTGTCCTGTACTCTAGGGTTTACTGTGTCCTCTGATCACCACAGTGTCCGGCCGTGTCCGGCTCGTACTCGCGTCCTGGGTCGCGTCCACGTCTGCCGGAGTCGGCCTAGGGTTCAGGAGGAAGCAGCGCCTGTCCTGGTGTGATCGGCGGCGTCTGGACGGCCGGATCTTGGCCGGACGGAGGAGAATTTGGGGGGCTCGGGTTCGACAGCAGGTTTGGGGCCGGAGGTGGCCGGACTCGGGTGCTGGAGGCTGGGCGAACTGGTCCTGGTGGTCGGGGCGGTTCCTCAGGGTGGTCAGAGGCGGATTGGAGGTCGCCGGAAGTCGTGGTTTCAAGGGGATTTCCGGCGGAGGTAGCTGGGTTTAAATAGGGTCGTCGGGGAGGCAAACCGTCGGAGGTTGGCCGGAAGGTAAAGGGGACGGGTCGCCGGGTGAAGGGGAGCTGAACCGAGGGGTCAGCCGGCGGCCACGGCGGCGGAAACGGCCGCCGGCTGCCGAAGGGTCGGGTCTGTAGGGATTCGGGCGTTAGGGTTTTCTAAGCGGGTCGGGCGGGTCCGAGCGGGTCGGGTCTGACCCGGATCCGACCCGCTAAGAGGGTTGGACCGGTTTAGTCAGACCGGGCGGTTCAGTCCAGGGTTCGGTAAAAATGGTTTGGTTTGATTTGATTATTTAAATCAGTAAATTTTTACAATAGTTTTTAATGCTTTTAAAAATTCATCCGGGGTCCAATAAATTCCCGGAAAAATACCCCATGCTCGGTTTTTAATTTTACACTGGAAAATATAATTTTCATCACATTTTAATATTATCTAATATCATTTAAAAATTCATTTTAAATCAGACAGCTTTAATTTACTGGTTTAAAAATTACCGAAAATTGCTAATTAATTCCAGAAAATAAATTTTAAAATTCTTAAAAATTCAGGTGATTACAATCTACCCCCCTTAAGAAAATTGCGTCATCTCAATTTAAAGATTAAACTACTAATAGAACAGAACTACAGGAAATAAAAATTACTTAAAATATACCTGTATCCTCGAATAAGTGGGGATATTTATGGCGCATGATATCTTCTCTCTCCCAAGTAGATTCACCAGGAGAGTGTTGCTTCCAAGCCACACGAACCAGTTTAATGGTCTGCCCTCGCAGTGTCTTCTCACTGGTTCCGAGTATACCCACCGGTTGTTCTTCATATCTCAGGCTTGGACCTACGGCGATCTCTGAATGATCCACTATGTGACTTGGGTCAGTCACATACCTTCTCAACTGTGAAACATGGAATACATCATGCACTCCCTCTAAAGATGGAGGTAATGCAAGACGATACGCCACCTCGCCAATGCGCTCCAGAATATCAAAGGGCCCAATGTACCTTGGACTCAACTTGCCTCTGCTCCCAAAACGAATGGTTCCTCGAGTAGGTGAAATCCTCAGGAATACATGTTCTCCTTCCTTGAACTCCAGTGGACGTCGGTGTGTATCAGCCCAATGCTTCTGTCTGTCCTGAGCCGCACGAAGATGATTCTGGATTTGTTTAACCTTCTCCACAGTTTGCATCACCAACTCTGGTCCCAAGATTTGACGCTCTCCGACGTCACTCCAGCATATTGGCGATCTGCACTTCCTACCGTATAATGCCTCGAAAGGTGCCATCTTGATGCTTGCCTGGTAACTGTTGTTATATGAGAACTCCACTAAATGCAAATGGTCTTCCCAAGACCCTCCAAAGTCTAACATGCAGGATCTCAGCATATCCTCCAAGATCTGGATTGTACGTTCTGATTGACCATCTATCTGGGGGTGATAGGCAGTGCTGAATTTTAGTCTGGTACCAAGACTCTCTTGCATGCTTCGCCAGAAATGAGAGGTGAACCTCGAATCTCGGTCTGACACGATACTAACCGGCACTCCATGCAATCTTACTATTTGTCTTATATACATGTCGGCTAGTATCTCTGTGGATTGTCCAACTCTAAATGGCAAGAAGTGTGCCGACTTAGTGAGTCGATCCACGATAACCCATACCGCATCTTTTCCGCTGGGGCTCCTTGGGAATCCTGTGACGAAGTCCATGGTGATATGTTCCCACTTCCATTCTGGTATGGGAAGCGGCTGCAACATTCCTGCAGTCCTCTGATGCTCGGCTTTCACTTGTTGGCAGACTAAGCATTTAGCTACAAATCTGGCAATCTCTCTCTTCATTCCATGCCACCAATAGTACTGCCTTAGATCTCGATACATCTTTGTTCCTCCTGGATGAACAGAGTATATGGAACTATGTGCTTCAGTCATTAACTCTTGTCTCAGTTCTCCATTTGGAACATATAGACGATCTCCGCACCTTAATGTACCATCCTCATGTATGCGAAGTCCCGTCTGCAAGCCTGCTTCTGTCTTCTCTTTGAGTCTTCGAAATCTTGCATCAGTGGGCAAAGCTTCCTTAATCCTTTCCACGAGCGATGACTTCACTTCCAGGTTAGCCAGCAAGCCACTCTGCCTTGGTAGAATAACCTCTATCTGAAGCTTCTGTAGATCTTTCAATAGCTCAGGTTGCATTGTCAAGAAATAAGCTGTAGGCTTCCTGCTAAGTGCATCTGCTACTACATTCGCCTTCCCTGGGTGGTACTGTAAATCTATATCAAAGTCCACCATTAACTCAAGCCAGCGTCTTTGTCTCATGTTAAGATCCTTCTGAGTATATACATACTTCAGACTTTTATGATCAGTGAAGATTTTCACCTTCTCACCATACAGATAATGCCTCCAAATTTTCAGTGCAAATATTACAGCAGCTAGCTCCAGATCATGCGTTGGGTAGTTCTTCTCATGGACCTTCAACTGTCTCGATGCATAAGCAATAACTTTGCCGTGTTGCATCAAAACACATCCAAGGCCACTACCTGACGCATCGCTATAAACAACAAAACCGCCTGACCCTGAAGGAAGAGTCAAGACTGGTGCTGTTGTTAGACGCCTCTTCAATTCTTCAAAGGCCCTCTGACATTCTTCTGTCCATGCAAAGTCCTGATCTTTCCGTGTCAACTTCGTCATTGGTTCTGCAATCCTTGAGAAATTTTCTACGAACCTTCTGTAATATCCAGCAAGTCCTAGAAAACTCCTCACTTCAGCAACTGATGTTGGTGTAGGCCAAGTCTCAATAGCAGCAACCTTCTCTGGATCAACTGACAGCCCTTCTCCTGAGATAATATGCCCCAAGAATGGCACCTTATCCATGCAAAACTCATATTTACTGAGCTTAGCATAAAGCTTCTCCTGTCTCAATGTCTCTAGCACGATTCTAAGATGTTCTTCGTGCTCTTCGTGACTTTTAGAATATACCAGAATGTCATCAATAAATACAACCACGAATTTATCCAAGTATTGATGGAAAACTCGGTTCATCAAGCTCATGAACACAGCAGGCGCGTTGGTTAAACCAAACGGCATTACTAAGAACTCATAGTGTCCATACTTGGTTCTAAAGGCTGTCTTCGGGATATCTTCCTTCCTCACCCTAATCTGGTGATAACCGGATCTTAGGTCAATCTTTGAAAATATCCTAGCTCCACTCAACTGATCAAACAAGTCATCAATACGAGGCAAGGGATACCGGTTCTTAATGGTCACAGCGTTTAACGCCCTGTAATCAATGCACAGGCGAACTGTTCCATCCTTCTTAGGTACAAACAGTATTGGTGCTCCCCAAGGTGAAACACTGGGCCGGATGAATCCTTTCTCCAGAAGTTCATCAACTTGCTTCTTCAACTCTACTAACTCCTTAGGTGCTAGTCTATAAACTGTTGAAGTGATAGGTTCTGCTCCTGGAGTTAAGTCTATGGTGAATTCTATTTCCCGATCAGGTGGTAGACCTGGAAGATCATCGGGAAATACATCCACAAACTCTGATATAACTCTTGGGTAACTTGACTCCCCTTCTGCAGTTAATACCCTAAGAGTTGGCTGAACATCTTGTTCTACAGCTCCTCGAAGAAATTCAAACTCTGAGTGTCCAGGTGGTCTGAATATAACTTTTCCAAGCCGACAATCAAGAGTAGCATGATACTGACTTAACCAGTCCATACCAAGTACCACATCATAGTCAGGCATAGAAAAGATCAAAAATTGGGCTCGCATCTCTCTTCCGCAGACTACTACTGAGCATGATCTACAGATATCACTAACAGGTATAATTCCACCTCCCGTAAGAATTCTCTTAATCTTCGGAAGAGGTGCAGTAGCTACTCTATGGGTGGCTACGAAGCTAGCAGCTATAAATGAGTGTGATGCCCCAGAATCAAATAAAGCTACAGCAGGTAATAAAGCTACTAAAATGGTACCTGCTATAACTTCTCCAGCAATAGCTTCTTCCTGAACAGCTAATGCAAAAGCCTGACCTCGTCCCTGTGCTGGTCCCCTCTGCTGACGAGCCTGTTGGAATAGTGCTGCTTGAGGTGGCAATGGAGGTCTTGGCTGATATCCTCCTGGAGCTGGTGGTCTGACTCCTCCAACTCCCGTCTGCTGTGCTCCCACTACTGGATAATCTGGCCGTGGTGCAGGTAGAGCTAGTCGTGGTTCTCCCTCTCGACGTGCTGTGCAGTCCCTGGATAGATGCTGGTTGGAGCCGCAAACCAGGCACAGTCCCAATTTGCGTCTGCACTCCTTTTCAATGTGACCCAACTTGCCGCAAAAATGACAAGTAGGTAGAGTTCTTGGTGCTGCCCTCTGCGGTAGATTCCTCTGGAGTCGCTTTGCAGAATCTTCTTGTGCTACCTTGGATGGTACTGAGGTAAATGGCCGCTTCAGACTTGACTCCCTCCTGGTGACGCGCTCCATGCGTCGTGCCGCAGCAAGGACGTCGTTGTACGATGTAGGGGCAACAGATCCAATCAACCTCTGAAGCTCGAACCTGAGTCCGTCAAAGAATTTCTCCGCCTTCTCTTCTTCGGTAGGAATTAGAGAAGGGGCGAAACGACTCAGGCGAATGAATTCAGCATTATACTCCTCCACCGTCATGTTGCCCTGGATGAGGCGGTTGAACTTATCTCGGAGTTCTGATCTAGCAACGGTTGGGATGTACATCTCTTGGAAGAGTCTGGAGAACTCCTCCCAAGTGACTCGGTCATGTCCGAGCCTCCTCTCTTCAGCTAGCCACCAGTGGTGTGCGTTGTCCGTCAGTTGCATTCGGACAGCAGTCATCCATCTCTCCCGCGGAAGTTCAGCTGCTTCCAACTGATGCTGTGTATTAGTGAGCCATTCATGCACTTCAGTTGGTCCTTCCTTGCCCGAAAAGGTACGGGGCTTGAGTTGACGGAAATCAGTGATAGATCCCATCGCTGGTCGCCTAGCTTGTGGGTTTGCCTGTTCCAATGCATTCACTAGGCTGGTTCTCAGGTTCTCTGCCTCCTGACGCTGCGCCTCCTGTTGAACTTGTTGTTGAGCTTGCATCATGGCATAAAACATCTGGAACATCTGCTGCCCGTCCATTGTTTGCCCTGGGGGAAAGGCAGGCATAGGTGGAGTGAACTGAGGCGGTGGTGGGATATCATCACGCCTGAACCTTGAGTTATGCTGCTCAGCTTGTCCACTTTGAGAGGATTGTCCCCTGTTCTCTGGTGTAACTCCATCTCCATAGGTAACCACAGCATCTTGTGGTGTAAAAGGAATTTCATCTCCACTCCTTGGATCCATCTTGCTGTATTCAAAAATAAACTTTATGAGAACGTTTAGTAGAGTCAAGCAGGATGCAAATTCAAGTACTTAATTCGAATGCGATATAGAGTTTCAAAAATGTTCAATAAATGGATGAGATCCTATAGCCTATCCTATCTTTTTACAGGTTTGTTTGGCCCCTAAGTTGAGACCAAACGATTTGTCGTAGACCTGCATGGGCCACCACAAAAACCATGTCACACCCCAGTCCCAAAAATGTCGTGGGACTAGACACGTGGCAATGGCCAGCAGTACACATCAATGGACATCCCAATTTAATGGATCCATCGAGCATACTTAAGCTGTAATATAGGTCTACAATATCATATCAAAAACTAATCTCATCCACACACAGAATAATAAGAACAACAGCAAATAAAAGAAAGTACATCAAGTCCAGTCTCCGCAGAGTATGTCGAGGAACAACCCGACAAGAGTCTAAAACACTGGTTCATCTGACCAGAACAAAAGAGTCCAAAATAAAGTATCTGAAGAGTACAAATAACATAATCTCAAGTAAAATCTTCTGCCGTCACCTCTGCTTCTAGGATAGGTTCTCCTTCAGCAACAGCTCCTGGTATAGCTTCAGCTCCTGTCCCGTAAACCTCGGGATAATGTTCTTCTGCTAAACCTGGGGACATCATCCATAATCCAGGTCCTCAGGGGACATAGCAAGGTACAAATAATACAAGCCAGGAATAAATGCAGTAAAATAGTAAATGAAATAAGCAGGGTAACTACATAACCATCTAAGTGAAAATGCAACTGAGAGCAACACTAGTACTCAGGCTGAGACTGCTACAAGCTCTGTGTCGGGGAGCCGGTAGCAGCAATATCTAGTAGTGGTCTAGCTCTGCTCGAGAGTCTACAACCTCACAATAGTAGTATATATGTATAGAACAGCCTGTAGCCTGTGTGTCTCTCCCCACCCAATGTAACCACACGTCTCATGTCCATGTCACGTGAGATCAGATCTAATGCAACAGTCATAAACTAAGAATATATAACTATGTCCATCCTGTATCCTATACAGTATCACCTTGAATATGTCAGAAAGATTCTGTCAATGTATGGTGTCAAGTGTCCTAGGTTGTAGTGTACTTGATAATCAAGCACGAGAATATAAAGGGTCTCGAATGTCCATCACTAAATGACGTACACAACTCCGCGTACGGGGTTGGCACCCGACTGTGATCGGACACAAAGTATGTCATACGGTCCTAGGTTATAGCATGTACAATATTCCAGAAAATAAAGCAAAAGAACTAAATAAACTAATAAACTGTAATTTATGGCAAGGTACACTTGCCTGGGATTGGAATATCAATGGCGGTCCTTGTAACAGTGGGTTCAGCAATAACTCCTCCAAAAGCTGAAATGAATATTACCAACAGTCTCAGAACATAGAAATTAGTTAGAAACGCCTGTCCTTAAGTCCAGTTTGGACACAAGGGCAAAAACGACATTTCTAGGCCAAAGCGGGTCCATGTGTGGGCCGCTTTGCACCGAAAATCGGGTCAGGGTCAAAGGTTTCCAAATCAGTCCAACTTAGTGCCAACAAGTCAGGAACGTTGATACGAACCCAACGGAACTTCCAGAATTGGATTCCGATGAGCCGTTCTCAAAATCGCCCGTCAGGTGGAGCCTGTGGGGCCCACGACACGCGATTTTCCAACATTCTCAGAATCAAACAAAACTTGACCCACAGGACCAGCGTATTGCTACGAGTCCGATGGCGCAGGTTTCGTCTCAATCCGACGTGTATACACTAAGTTACAGTGAGATTTAGAAAACACGGATACTGGGCGATGTCCGCGGATACGCACTGATTCTGGTGTGCACGCACATCCGAATCAGCTTCTGCGAAAGCCCGCACGTCCGTATCAACGATGCTGACGTGTCGGCGAAGACCGCACGTGACCAAGTCGTCCCGTTTGGCGGGGCGTACTCGATTCCGGGGTGAAACAGGGCTAAGTTTTTCCTGTTTTTGGATCGCGGTGTGCGATCACCACAGGACGCGATGCCCCGAGCAGTTTGTATGGGCACCGAGAGGGTCTAACAGGCTTCGCAAAGAAACTTATGGAATGGAAATCGGAGCTACGAGTAGGAAGTTATGAATACCTGAAAGAAGGCTGAAAATCCGAGTCCTACGTGTCCAAATTGTGTCCTGTACTCTAGGGTTTACTGTGTCCTCTGATCACCACAGTGTCCGGCCGTGTCCGGCTCGTACTCGCGTCCTGGGTCGCGTCCACGTCTGCCGGAGTCGGCCTAGGGTTCAGGAGGAAGCAGCGCCTGTCCTGGTGTGATCGGCGGCGTCTGGACGGCCGGATCTTGGCCGGACGGAGGAGAATTTGGGGGGCTCGGGTTCGACAACAGGTTTGGGGCCGGAGGTGGCCGGACTCGGGTGCTGGAGGCTGGGCGAACTGGTCCTGGTGGTCGGGGCGGTTCCTCAGGGTGGTCAGAGGCGGATTGGAGGTCGCCGGAAGTCGTGGTTTCAAGGGGATTTCCGGCGGAGGTAGCTGGGTTTAAATAGGGTCGTCGGGGAGGCAAACCGCCGGAGGTTGGCCGGAAGGTGAAGGGGACGGGTCGCCGGGTGAAGGGGAGCTGAACCGAGGGGTCAGCCGGCGGCCACGGCGGCGGAAACGGCCGCCTGCTGCCGAAGGGTCGGGTCTGTAGGGATTCGGGCGTTAGGGTTTTCTAAGCGGGTCGGGCGGGTCCGAGCGGGTCGGGTCTGACCCGGATCCGACCCGCTAAGAGGGTTGGACCGGTTTAGTCAGACCGGGCGGTTCAGTCCAGGGTTCGGTAAAAATGGTTTGGTTTGATTTGATTATTTAAATCAGTAAATTTTTACAATAGTTTTTAATGCTTTTAAAAATTCATCCGGGGTCCAATAAATTCCCGAAAAAATACCCCATGCTCGGTTTTTAATTTTACACTGGAAAATATAATTTTCATCACATTTTAATATTTTCTAATATCATTTAAAAATTTATTTTAAATCAGACAGCTTTAATTTACTGGTTTAAAAATTACCGAAAATTGCTAATTAATTCCAGAAAATAAATTTTAAAATTCTTAAAAATTCAGGTGATTACAGTCATGGCTTGCGTGATTACATTGGGTGGGGAGAGACACACAGGCTACAGGCTGTTCTATATATATATCTACTATTATTGTGAGATTGTAGACTCTCCAGCAGAGCTAGACCCTTTACGTGTTATTGCTGCTACCGGCTCCCCGACACAGAGCTTGTAGCGGTCTCAGCCTGAGTACTAGTGTTGCTCTCATTTGCATATCACATAGATGGTTACATAGTTTACCCTGCTGATTTAATCAATTTAATTGCACTGCTTATTATTTAGCTTGTTTTATTTTGTGCCTTGCTATGTCCACTGAGGACCTGGAATGGATTATGTCCCCAGGTTTAGCTGAGGAGCAGTATCCCGAGGTATACGGGACCGGAGCTGAAGCTATTGCTGGAGCAGAACTGAACACTGAAGACGAGGTGACTGCCGAAGACTTCTCCTGAGTGCCTGTTCCAGTACTCAGTATTTATTTCATGTTTATCTCTTGTTCCTGGCCTATAGAGCCAGTTTATTCAGACTTAAGTCGGATTGTTTCTCCGACTGACTTGCTGTGATTATTGTTGCTACTTATTTCCATTCCATTATGCAGTTATTTCTTTATCTTTATGGATAAGATTAGTGTGACTTGTTGTAGTAGACCTTATTTACAGCTTAAGTACGCCCTGATGGCTCCATTAAATTGGGTTATCCATCGGTGCGTGCTGCTGGCCATTGCCATGCATCTCCAGTCCCTCGATATTTTGGGACTGGGGCGTGACAACGCTGTACAAGACAATCTATATGAATGCAAATGAGAACAACTTTTCGAATGTGGGAAAGGGGTTGCTAGTTTGCTGGAGGAAAGTTGCAAAGGTGGTTGTAGTGGTTTGGTAGTAAGTAGTAATAGTTTGGTAAAGTTATTAATATTATTATTATTATTATTAGTAGTATATTATTAATTTCTTTTTATTTTATTTTATTTTATTTTCTTCTCCTTAAACATATATATATATATATATATATATATATATATATATATATATATATATATATATATATATATATATATATATATTCATAAGAAATTTATAGATTAGAATAATGCACACCGTTAGGCTAGCAACTGCTCAAGGGGTCTCCTACATGAAATAAATTAGGAAAAAATTCATAATTGCTCCATAAATTTTCTAAGTGCACATATATATAAATACATAGAAAAATTCTAAAAATATATATTTGTGCACACCCTTAAGATAGCAACTGTCCAAAGGGTCTCCTACATGGAATAAATTCCGAAAAATTCCTGATGGTCCCATAAATCCTCTAAGTGCCCCAACACCTAAAATAAAAATTAATAAAAATCTATTTCTCCTATTTAGCACATAATTACCATAATTAAATTATTAATTAATAAAAAAAATATGGTTTTTAGAAATAGGGGTTTTACATTCTACCCAACTTACAAAAATTTTGTCCTCGAAATTGACACTAACCCATATTCATAATGATAGCTATAGCTATTACACTACATTGGTATCTAGCAGAACTCCTAAAACTCGTGGTCTGCCATTCTAACACTTCCTCATCTATTGTCCCTACACTATTCTATCATCCTCTAACTCGTCTACACTACCCAACTTACAAGAATTCTACTAGTAGTCCCTACACTATTCTATCATCCTGCTCGCTGACACGACGGGAGTTTTTTCCGCTGCTGACCTCGGGAAAGATTCTCCCATCTGCCTTGGCCACACAGGCAACATCGCTCCGCTACCTGGGGCAGCAGCCACGACAGCGACCTCTAGCGAGGATTCTCCGACGCCGCCGGCCGGAACTGTAGAAGGTCCCTCTCTAAAAGGCGAGAAACCTTCAGCCAAAGAATAATCCCTAATATGGGGAAAGGCAGGCTCATTTCCGGGAGCCTCAACACCAAGAATGCGGAGAGGACGAGCAACCGCCTCCTTCCTCCTCTTACGAAGAGAAACTTCCTTCGGAACAGAAGCCCGTCGCTTCCCAGAAGAGACTACCAAAGCCCCCGCAGGCAGAGGCACTTCGCACCTCGGCACCGACACTAGAGGCTCATCCGGAGTACCGGACTCCTCACCCTAGTCCGAAGAAACCGAGGGGACGTCAACTCTGCCCCGAGGCTTGGGAGAAGGCACCCTGAAACTTCCACGCGTGTCAAAATCACGATGGAAGGTATTAATCGCCACATAGAACTGGGCGTATGAATGGAGAATGCGGAGCTCCGTGGAGGTTGTAACGACCGGCACGATAAAGATTGCCCCCGTACAACCCATGAGGAAATACCGCCACCCTCTGGCTCCATCAATGAGTCCGGCCCTGGACCTAAAGCTGGTGACGACATTGCCCACGTGCAACTGATCGTACCCAAACTGCCGGGCAAACCGACTAGGCAAGTAGGGCTCGAAGAAACAATGGTCTTCGCTCTTATACAACAGATGGGAGGGTCTAATACAGACCAACCAGTTAAAAGCTTCCGGGGAAAGGTCGGTCTTCTCTCCACCTAAATCCTCAAGCTGCACCCCTGATTGATTGCGATGAACGGAGGGGACAATGCAGAGGATCTTCCAGCCGTGGCCGAGGTTCAACACCAGCCGACAGTCTAAGACTGTGTTCACATTCCAGGAGGAATCCTTGTAATTCAGCAAGAATATACCCCCCGAGCTGCTACCGGAGCCAGGAGACATCACCCGGGGATTATGGAGAATTAACCATCCCATCAAGTATAGGTATGGTAACTCCACCCTGGGAAAACTCTCACGCCGAGCTTCGTCGACGAGCAACCCATCAGTTATGGCTCTCAAGCCAGCCTGTATACGACACACCATAGCGGGAAGCAAGCCCAGTCTTGCCCCGAACACCAGGCGCACTGCCGGCCACAGGATATTTCGGTGAATATGGTCCGCGGACGTTGTGCCGGGCACTACTACTTGACGCAGCCATATGGAGAGGAAACCAGCCAACTGGGCTTCCTTAGACAGAGGCCGGCGACAGCGCCTCAAGTAACTACAGGCCTTAGTGCCTTCGAGGTACTTTCCTACCCCCTCGATGAGAATCTGATCCGGAGCTGCAGCCTCCTCCATAAGACCCTCGACGACCTGGGCGCTGAGCACGCCCAAACAATTCACAGGCTCATTTTTGCCCCCCGAGGCTTTCTCCGACTTGGCAGGCCTAGCTCGGTGAAAGAAGAGGTAGGACATCTACTTGGTGGTATGAGCCAAATCAGAAGGCTCGTTATAAAAAGCGGTGCACACGAAGTATTGACACATCAGCTCCTGATATACTTCCGCCACCCGAGGGTCCAAATCCCCCAACTCCCGATTAGTGGGAACATACTCTTCATAGGGGGTATCCCCCATCGGCAGTCTCGAGACAACTGCCATCTTATGGAGCGCCAATCCCAACTCCCCCAGTGGAGTGGCAAAGGTCCCAGTGAGCGGAATGTACCACTCCATCAGCGCCAGGAACAAGTTAGGGTTCGGAGGCAACCCGACGCTCGTCGCACTCACAGCGACATATAGCCCAATGACCTCCAGCTCTCTCCGGAAGTGCTTCAAGGCCCAGCCCACTAGGCATGTCCATCGGGAGTTTGTTGGGGAAATCCACCCATTACATCGAGGATTCTCCTTGGGATATACCCCGCCTCGTCCCATGAAGTCGTTGCAGAAGGTCGGCAATTGGACCGGCTGGATCACCGAGCTGTCTTCACTCGGGACACTACCCGGGCACAGTCCCCGGAACAAACGACCCCCGGTCAGCTTCTTTGAGATGAAAGATCTTCCCCGGCTTACCATGAAGATCAGGAGTCAGCATCCACGACATCTTCCTGGGATGCATCGCATGGAAGAAGGCTGAGATGGGATAATCCCTCGGCATCGTTGGCAAATACAAAACCAAATTCCCGACAGAGAAAACCCAGGGCTCCTTCTTGGGCCTCGCCTGGGACTGTTTATCAATCATGTCCCCAAAGAGGAAAGCCGGCTTTATGTACTGCTCCCCGTCTACGTAGGTCAGGGGCTCGCCATTAATCATGCTCAGCAGCGTCCGCTCGCCCTGAACCGATATCAGAAACCCCCTTCCCTCATGATACTGGGGTTCGGAGATGGGAAATGCCACGTGGGACAGATCCTCCAGGTAGTTCGAGTGCAGCATCCCAGCAGCGGAGCCCATCACCTCGGCCAGTGGAGACTCGCCCAAATCAACTGCAAAAGTACAAGGGAAATATGTCATTACAAATCTTGCACAAACGTACAGACCAAGGAAAGACAGTCTGTGCTCTACGCAGGATCGTAACCATTTGGTTATTTTACGTCGGAAGTCCCCTCCATAAGCGTAAAACTCAAATTTTACGACATACACCAACTTTCGGTAGCCAGAACTTTTACGCTCAGGGCTACGAAAATATGGAGTCTTTACGCTGGCACATTAGAAATGTGGGCGTAAAAGATGAAAGCGCCTCCGTGCATCATCTTCCTCTAAAGAGGCTATCAGCACAGAAGACAACCTAGCGCGGTCACGTTCAACGTGTGCGAAGGATTTTTTGTCGTTTTTTGTCACCCCAAAGGCTCTACCTCTAAGGCCGGGTGCACTATTCGTTGGCGGGATACTTTGCTCGGAGGGAAGCTCGCCTTGCCCGACCAGAGACTCCCTTGCTGGGGCAGAAGAATGAGAGGAAGAACCTATGCTCTTTCCCTTAGCGGAGGGGGTTTGTTTCGACGCCATTTCAGAAAGACTCGAAGTACTCGGAGAAGGAACGAAGAAAAACTCGAACAGTCGAAAGCTCTCTTTCGCAGAAGACAGATAAAAAGTTTCTCTCTCAAAAAACTTGGGGTATATATAGTCCGGGTCGACTCCTCGAATCCTCGGATGAACTCCTCGAGACCCTAACCAAATCTCGCAGATTGGTTATGATTGGATGCTACGTCAGCCCACTACCCTTGGAAGACGGACAGTCAGCGAATTCGAAAGATTTTTCGTGCAAAACGATTCAGCGGGTTCTACGCTAAAAGAGCTTTCTACGCTCGACAGCAAAGGATCTACGGTTTTTTACGCTCGCAAGTTAGAGTCTATGGTTTTACGCCCGGATGCCTTTGTGCTCGGTAGCTTTTATGCTCGAGAGGCCACAAACCTATGACTCTACGCTCAGCAGATAACAAATCGACAAATCGTCGATCTCACGCTCGGTGGCGCTCAGTTTACGCTCAGAGGCAACAGATCCGCAAACTTCACGCTCGAAGAAACTTTCTTTTTCAGGAGCTACAAATCAAACAGTTCTACGCTAAAGGAGCTTTCTACGCTCGACGACTACGAATCTACAGCTTTACGTTCGACAGCTATAAGTCTATGGTTTTATGCCCGGATGCCTTTGTGCTCGGTAGCTTTTATGCTCGAGAGGCAACAAACCTACGACTTCACGCTCAAGAACCACAAGTCTACGATTTCACGCTCGATGGTGTTCTACGCTCACAAGCACAGATCTCCAGTCCTATGCTAAAGGAGCTTTCTACGCTCGACGGCTACGAGTCTACAGCTTTACGTTCGACAGCTATAAGTCTATGGTTTTTATGCCCGGATGCCTTTGTGTTCGGTAGCTTTTATGCTCGAGAGGCAACAAACCTACGACTTCACGCTCAGGAACCATAAGTCTACGATTTCGCGCTCGATGGTGTTTTACGCCCAGAGGTTACAGACTGATGATTTCGCGCTCCACGACTTTCCGCATATTCGAAACAGTCCCCAAAGCGGTCAATTGCAAAGAGTTCACACAGAAGATACTCGTTCTTGACCCAAAGCATCCCAAGTACCCGAAGCATACAGAGTTCAAACATTGAGAAATTACTCTTCTCGGGTCCAAAATTGGAGGTTCATCCAGACTCCAGTCTGAATATCTCGTCTATCAAAAGATGGCAACTCAGTTAGACAGCCATTTCTCGACCCTATTCCAAGGGATTGCTCGGGAAGTCATTCTTGAAGACGAAGTCTGAACAAAAATTCTGTTTATCAGAAGTTCAGAGCTATACGCGGTCCCTCAGTCCTAGCAACAGGACAGTTCTAAAGATGTTCAAAAATGCTCTACAGCGTTCTATGGACTATTCGCTATGCGTAAAGGACAGGACCTAGCACTTTTTCTACATAGTCGGCGTAAAGATTCAGACGTGTTGAAGCTACACATATTCAGACTTCGCAGCAACGTATGGCAAGATTATCATATGAAGAAGCAAGACGATTTTACTAAAAGATCAAAGTCATGATTACATATGAGGGAAATCCAATCTACAAGGGTTTTCTTTTCATTTTTCATGATTACATCTGAGGGAAGCACCGTCGACAAAGGAGTCCCCCATCGTCATAAGAAGATCGCCCAGAAGCTGTTCTGACAGGTTCTCACATGGGTGGAGATCTTCCTCTTCTTCGAAGACAGTTCATCGACTACCACAGTCATGAACAAGAAGATCCTCCATTCGCCATGGCCGATCCAGTTGAGGTTTCTTTAACCCAACTCGATCGAGGACGATAGATTATGGTTTGTCCAATCTCGTCCGCGGGGATCTCAGGAGAAAATATGCAGCTTGCCAGCCGTATGGTGAAATATGATTCTTCGTCTCTCCCGAAAGAACCACCATACAAAGTTGCTGATTATCCCGAGCAAGGGAGGCTAAGATATCCTTCCATGATCCATCGTTGCAGTGGACACTTGCTCGAAGAAGCTGTCTTTTTTGGCTCCCTACATGCTGGAAGAACATGATCTCCTTCTTCCTCAGGTCGACCCGACGAACTCCGGCGATCATCTCTGCATGGTGATGGGAATGTGGTGAGAACGGGTTCACCCCCAGCCTTTTTTATAGGCAAAAGAGATCACAGCGGTCCCCAATAAATCCGCCATAAAGTCCGCATCAACCGTTTTAGTGCTCCATTCAGAAACGTTTCGAGTTACGAGGGGCCGTTCATGCTTCATTCAAAGCGTTTCAAATTCCGAGGAATTTAAAAGCTTTGAAGGGGGTCTTGTAGAAGCATAAAAAATACGCTGGGAGGATCTACGCAGCCTCTTGATACAGAGCAGCGTAAACAGAGGCCTTCAGAGCCATCAAGCGTGCAACAGAGCTTTTTCTGCTAAAACACAGCATGAAGTGTAAGCTCAAAGGACCATCCGCGTAAGTGCAGTACGTCCAGGCTGCTCCAGCGTAAGACAGAGTTCTTCATCGCCTCCATGGCGTAAAAACTCAGCCACTCTCAAAGCAGCGTTGACGCGTACGAGGAATGCTTCGTTTTCCCCGAAATGAACCTGTCAAGTCACGCAGTGAACCTGGCCTCTGACTCCTGACAAAAAGTGCTGCACGGCTACCCAGACGACGGCTGAAAACGATGGCAGACCCCTCGGGACGCGCCCACAGTATGATGGCGGATCTCGGCATTTAATGTAGAGGATTTGGTTAAAATATTACCAAACCGTCGGTTACCAAAGTCCCCCCAGCGTAAACCGCTCTTTCGCGTACAAGGGAATACGCCGCCCTGTTTTACACAGGCAAACATGAGCTGTTTTACGCTCCGCAGTAGACAAACCGCCTGTCACGTCAAAATCTGCACTTCGTACAGGGCCCGAGGCACGTCTCTATGTCAAATTGCACAGAGCGGTGACAGTTTCCCTCAAGACACGTCTCTGCGACGGATGCACAGAAGGGCTGCAGACCTTCAAAACACGTCTCCGCATTTAATGCACAGGATGGTGGCAAATCTCTGTAAGAGATTTGATTACACCTTCGAAAGCCGTAATTTCGGCGAAGACGTCCACATCAACACTCTGGCACGGTACGCAGCGGCTTCTACGCCCATTCAGGATCTGTGCTCATTCGGCTTCAAATGCCCACTCAGTCTCTACGATCATTCGGCTTCTATGCATGTTCGGCTTCTATGTCTGTTCGGCTTCTATGTCCATTCGGCTTCTATGCCCATTCGGCTTCTATGCCCATTCGGCTTCTATGCCTATTTTGGCTTCTACGCCAGGGGTGACAGTCATTTGGCTTCTACGCCAACCTTTTTTACACAAGGGATACCTACCTACGTGGCTTCTACGCCGTGATCCTCGCAGCAGATATACGTGTTTTGTCCCCTTAGTTGGATACGTGTCACATGCTCACTCAAAAGGTCATTTATGCGCAGGCATTGGTTATTTTAACCGTTGTGTAAAAGGGTGCTGTACTGTCCACTCCTCGGTTGTTACACCGACGGAGTGGTCACTGTCACCAAAACTCTATAAATAGAGACCCCTATCAATGGGGAACAAGGTCGACAATTTGGAAGATCGAACCAGGTCGGAAAATGGGTAAAAAAAAGAGAGAGAGAGAAGGAGAAGGAGAGAAGAGTCCGGAGCTCAGGCAAAGAGTAGGGGTCGACGGCTCTGGCACCGTGCATCCACCCTCCTTCGCAGCCTTCGAATCCGCTACCCGTCTTCCACGGCACTTCTTCAACATCGTGTAGTCCAAGGGCTAAAGTGATCGACTGCAGATCAGACACCTATAGCAATTTATACCCAGATTAAATAAATTGTACTCCCGCATCCTCGTATAGGATCGAATTGTACAAGTTTGTTTGTAAACCAAAGGGCACGGGTCCCGTATAAACCCTGTCATTGAAATACACTTTCATTCTTTCGTTTAATACCACAAACAAGATGACGACTCTGCTGGGGACGTCTTTCTCTTCTGACGAGGAAGTAATTGCTCAACACGATGCGGTATCCGTGGGCTCCGTAAAGAAGACACTGGTCGTCCAATTCGACCAGTCTGCCTATGAAGACATGCTTCGGACTGGGGGTAGCTCTTACTCTCTCTCCGTCCGAGACAACAGGAAGCTGCGCAAAGTGTGGATGCCCAAGACAACCTTTGCCGTTCCTGTGGACTCTCCGATCTCTCCGATCTCTCCGACCAATGAGGTGGTAGCATCGCTCCCTCCGTGCCCCGCACGTAAAATTCAGTCTCCCGCTATGCGCGGTACAGACAAAACTTCGGACAAAGCCTCAGCGCTAACCCAGGAGTATCCAGTGCGCTTTACGCGCAGAAATCAGTCTCCCGCTACGCGCGGTACAGACAAAACTTTGGGCAAAGCCTCAGCGCTAATCCAGGAGTACCCACTGCGCTTTACGCGCAGAAATTAGTCTCCCGCTACGCGCGGTACAGACAAAACTTCGGACAAAGCCTCAGCGCTAACCCAGAAGTATCCGCTGCGCTCTACGCGTAGGAACCAGTCTCCCGCTACGCGCGGTACAGACCAAACTTCTGGTGATGCCTCAGCGCCAGGACAGACAACATCTGACCTCTACGAGGAACCAGATGAACGCCATGATTTCCGCGAAGGAAAGCAGGCAGCGGAATACTCGACTCCTCGGCCGTTACGCCAGCGAAGGAACAATCCGCCTACCCTCGGGATTACGCGGGAAGTCGACGGCCAGCTGAGGACCTCTTCAGCCTTACGCCACTCTGAGCGAATCTCCAATTTACGCCAGGCACAGTCCCCCGGCGTAAAATAAGCTCAGATTGCGGAAAGACACCCTCCCAGGGGATTATCCGCCGCCCAGATGGCCAACCTGTTATATACAGGTCGTATAGGGAAAACTGGGGTGCCCAGTCTCCGTGTACCCGCTGAGGGGGATAGAAGACACAAGCCTTCGTCTTCCTCTTCGGCAAATCCTCTTGACCTACGCACCCGTCTAATCCAAAAAGACAGAGACAGGAGCCGTAAACAGGTTTTAGAACCCCTGACCATCAAACGGGGGGAGATCGTATGGGAAGATGCATCAACATCTAGTGTCATCATAATGTATGAACCATATGAAGATGATGCCTTTATTGTCCCTCCTACCCACGGCAATCAGCATCCAATAATCTTCAAACACAAGCAGAACGGTCCGGTTGAACAGGAAGAATTCCGCGAGCCTGAGAGTGGGAAAATACAAATCCACAGGTATAGCCCACAAGCTTTGAAGATTATACAGAACATGGGTTATGATCTGAAATCAAAGCAAGGCCTCAACTATGGAAAGGGTAGACGAACACCATTACAGGGTAATTCTCGCCATCAGCAAGCTCGTTTCGGATTGGGATATGCTGCTAATCCCAAAACTTCAAAATCTAATCCTGTACGACCAGAGACAACTCCTGCTGAATCAGTTTCGCAGACCAGGGACCACAGCGTGTCTGGAGGTAACTCGCCTCGACGAAACAAGGCAGCGTCCAAGGCTAGGGGCAGAATGTCCACAGGATCCGAAGATGGCACAACAACGGCTATCTTTCCGGAAGACCGTGAAACTCGGGCATCAAAAGCCCCACGACCAAAAGGAACTTTCTCCTTCAAAGAAGATGACATAATCAAAATCTTCAATATATTAAGGAAGGAACGTAAGCTCCAGCTACCCGACATCAGATATCCTGAGAGGGCCGGCAGAATCGATAACCCAGATTATTGCCTCTTCCATCGGTACACTCATCACCCTACGAGGGCCTGCTATATGCTAAAAAGGAGAATTCAGGAATTAATCGATGCCAAGGTTATCACTCTGCGTCTATGAAAAAAAAAAAAGGGAACAGTCACTACGGCAGAGTAGCAGATATGTGCCTCCCTCCCCGATGGAGTCACAATCATAAAGTTTGTCATGTTCATATTACCTCTGAATAAACTTTCGACCATCAATTATCATGTCCATATTACCTCTGATATCGATTATCGTCTACACTTAACATTCGTACTTAAATTCTAAAGTATGCCAGTAATATTAAGTCCACAAAAATTGCCATGTCCATATTACCTCTGAGCAGATATGTGCCTCCCTCCCCGATGGAGTCACAATCACAAAGTTTGTCACGTTCATATTACCTCTGAATAAACTTTCGACCATCAATTATCATGTCCATATTACCTCTGATATCGATTGTCGTCTACACTTAACATTCGTACTTAAATACTAAAGTACGCCAGTAATGTTAAGTCCACAAAAATTACCATGTCCATATTACCTCTGAGCAGATATGTGCCTCCCTCCCCGATGAAGTCACAATCACAAAGTTTGTCATGTTCATATTACCTCTGAATAAACTTTTGACCATCAATTATCATGTCCATATTACCTCTGATATCGATTGTCGTCTACACTTAACATTCGTACTTAAATTCTAAAGTACGCCAGTAATGTTAAGTCCACAAAAATTGCCATGTCCATATCACCTCTGAGCAAGTATATAGACCACTCCCCATGACGAAGTAGAACCAATAGCACGAAAATTCTTGGAAGCTATAAACTCCTACCGTCCGTATGTCTGGGAAGTGGCGTCATCGTCCAATGTCGTCGCGACATATGGGCCACACGAGGATTCTATCTTCATCGTCCCACCTACCTGCAGCAGCCAGCGTTCGATAGTCTTCGGCCGCGTACGCAATCAACTGACTGCCCAGGAAGATCCTTTCGACAACGATACTGGAAGAATGCAGGTTCACCGATACAGCCCTCAAGCGCTGAAGATCATGCAAAATATGGGCTACGACTTAAAGCGAAAGCCAAGCCTCAACTACGGAAGAGGCAGACGAACGCCGCCGTGCGGCAACACCCGCTATCAACAGACCCGTTTCGGATTAGGATATGCCACCGCCCTTGCGACTTCTAAGTCAGACGAGGACATCTCTTCCTCCCAGAATGGCTCGTCGCCCCCCGACTCACCTGATGCTCTCGAACAAACACTATCAGTAAATATGGTGGTGACAGATCCCTCAGGAGAAGATGAGCAGGATTCGGAGCCGTTTGAGAATGACTCTTGGGCTCAGCAAATGGATACACAGTGGAAATTCCGCTTCGAGCAAAGAGAACCTCCCACCAAAGACGAAGTTATCCAGATCGATGTTGGGGGTAAACTTTCGCCGAAGCCAATATTTATCAGTAACAACCTTCCCCCGGCTGAAAGAGAAGAAGTTATACAGCTGATAAAGGAATACATCGACGTCTTTGCATAGAATTATGAGGATATGCCAGGCCTGGACCCGAAAGTAGCTACTCACAAGCTCAATATATTGACCGATTCGAAGCCAGTAAAGCAGCACCAACGTCGGTTCCGCCCAGATATGATGGACGCCATCGAAGCTAAAGTCAAGAAGTTGATAGCCTGCGGTTTCATCCGGGAAGAACAACATCCCGACTGGGTCGCCAATGTTGTCCCAGTCATGAAGAAAAATAGAAAGGTACGTATCTGCATCGATTACCGAGATCTGAATGCGGCCTGCCCCAAGGATGAATTCCCTCTTCCCATCACGGACATCATGATCGACAACACCTGCGGCTTTGAACGCATATCTTTCATGGACGGGTTCTCAGGGTACAATCAGATCAAGATGCATCCTGAAGACGAGAAGCACACCGCCTTTCGGACACCATTGGGAGTATATTGCTACACGGTCATGCCCTTCGGATTGAAGAACGCCGGGGCTACATACCAACGAGCTATGAGTAACATATTCTACGAGCATTTACGTAAAACAGTGGAATGTTACGTAGACGACATAGCCGTCAAGAGCCGCCTCAAAGGCAATCACATTCAAGACCTGAGGACGGTATTCGAGTTAATGCGCCAACATCAACTCAAGATAAACCCTACGAAGTCCTTTCTGGGTGTATCTAATGGCAAATTCCTGGGATTTGTCATTACCGCCAAAGACATCCAAGTGGACCCTGATAAAGTCCAGGCAATCGTGGAAATGCGACCGCCCCGTAATATGAGGGAACTCAGGGGATTTCAAGGACGTCTGGCTTACATCCGGCGATTCATATCCAACCTCTCGGGGAGATGTCAGCCCTTCTCTCATCTCATGAAGAAAGGTATATCCTTCGTATGGGACGAAACCTGCCAGCAAGCGTTCGGAGATATCAAGCGCTACCTCACCAGTCCACCAGTTCTGGTGCCTCCCGTTATGGGAAAACCGTTCTTGCTGTACGTCCGAGCAATGGATCATTCGCTAGGATCTCTTCTCACACAGAAGAACGATGTAGGGCATGAACAGTCTATCTACTACCTCAGCAGGATGATGGTCGGAGCCGAACACTGGTATAACCCAGTGGAGAAAGAATGCTTGGCTCTGATGTTCGCTATCCAAAAGATGCGGTACTACGTCACCGGCCAGACTATCCACATCATCTCCAGGATTAACCCTCTTCGAGTACTGATGAGCAAGCCGAGCATTCTTAATTCCCGACTCGCAACTTGGGCGATGCTGTTAACACCATATGACATGGTATACGTACCGCAGAAGTCCATCAAAGGCCAAGCGCTGACCGACTTCTTAGCTGCTCACCCGATCCCGGAGACCTCCAAATTATACGAAGACATTCCCGACGAAGTTGCAGAATGTAATTCCGCAATGAAAGGTGACGCATGACAACTGTTCTTCGACGGCGCCTCCAGAACCGGTCCTAAGGGAAACATCATTTCGGGAGTGGGAGTCGTCCTGGTCGCCCCTGATCAGCTCATCATCTACCGAGCATATTCTCTTAGCGAGCCCTGCTCCAACAATGTGGCAGAGTACAACGCTCTACTAATAGGGCTCCAAGTTGCTAAAGAGCTGGGGGTAAAGTCCCTGGAAGCTTTCGGTGATTCTCTACTTATCGTCAATCAAGTCAGGGGAATATATGAAGTCCGGAATCCAGACCTCATCCCCTATCACCAAGCGACGGTCGAGATAGCCATGACATTCAAGGAGTTCTTCCTAGAGCATGTACCTCGATCTCAGAATCTGGAAGCTGATGCCCTAGCCAGTCTAGCGGCAGATTTAGCTACTCCCGTAAGAAGGCAGGATTCGGTAATCCTTCTTAACAGAGACTTGTTCTGTGTGAAGAACAGCTGTCACATAGAACGCAACTACGCTGTCAACACCGATCCTCCTACGAGAGATTGGACAAGTCCCTTCATAGATTTTGTGGCATACGGAATCTTGCCGGAGGACCCCAAAGAAGCAGTATCCGTCAAGAGACGATCACTACGCTTCTACTTCGATGCATCTTCACAAAGCCTATATCGCCGGACCTACGACGGATTACTATTGAGATGCCTCTCTAGCGACGAAGCACAGCAGATTATCCGTGAAGCTCACGATGGCGTGTGCGGAGTGCATCAACCCGGTCCTAAGCTACAGGATCGCATCAGGAGAATGGGCTATTACTGGCCTACTATGATCGCAGATGCAATACGGTATGCAAGACATTGTAGAGCCTGTCAGGTTCATGCAGACTTCATACATCAACCGTCCGAACATCTACATCCCACGGTCGTATCCTGGTCTTTCGAAGCATGGGGTATGGATATCATCGGCCCTATTCACCCGTCTTCTTCCAGGGGTCACCAGTTCATACTGGCCATCACGGATTACTTCTCCAAATAGGCAGAGGCAATCCCTCTCGCTGAGGTAAAGGCATCTAATGTGATCAGCTTCATCAAGCATCACGTCATTTATCGCTTCGGGGTACCCCGGAGGATAATTTACGACAATGGGCCTCAGTTCATCAGCCAAGCGTTTCATCGGTTTTGCGATAAAAATCGAATACACAATATTGCCTCTACGACATACTACCCAGCTGCTAATGGTTTGGCAAAAGCTTTCAACAAAACCATTATCAAACTCTTGAAGAAATTCGTCTCTTCAAACAAAAGAGACTGAAACGAGAAGCTGGGCGAATGTCTTTGGGCATACCGCACAACGGTACGGACGCTGACAGGCTGCACCCCGTCCTCGCTGGTCTACGGGAGCGAAGCGGTTCTCCCTATTGAAATCCAGATCCCGTCGCTCAGGATAGCCGTAACTAATGAGCTGACTCGAGAAAAGAATGACCTGTTAAGGCTCCAAGAGCTGGAAGGATTAGACGAGAAACGCCTCCAAGATCAACAGCGCATCGCGCTATACCAAGCACGCATTTCCAGAGCTTTCAATCATAAAGTGAAGGAAAGGGTGTTCAAAGTCGGCGAGCTAGTTCTAGCCGTAAGAAGGCCGATGATTCTTACTCACAGAAGTAAAGGCAAATTCCAGCCCAAGTGGGAAGGCCCTTATGTGATCGAGACAACGTTCTCGAATGGCGCTTACAGGTTAGCCCAGCCTAACGGAGACCTGTTAATGGCTCCTATCAACGGTAAATTCCTGAAGAGGTACTATGCTTAATCTCCCCCGCTCGAGTGAAATATAGCGAGGATCTCGATTCTGACAAAACTACTTCCAGAACGCAATTAGTTGGGTTACACTCTATCATGTCCGTAAGGCCTCTGAATAGATGTCCCGCTAAAAGGTTATCAAGAGTTTATCATGTCCATACTACCTCTGATATTACTCTCGCCTAAAAACTGTTATTTACATTCTGAAATGACGGGTCCACAAAAGTCGAAAAGGAGTCGCCTTTATTTATTCCCAAAAGGGAGGCAGAATTACATCTAGGCAAGCAAAAAGGGAAAGGATACATCATAATGGCGGAGTAGTCAAATGGCGAATCAGCCGCTCCAGTGCAGCTATCCTCTCATTCCTAAGAGCCAAGGCATCGACGCGAGCCTGCTCCAGCCGTGCCTCGGGAGTATTCGTAAGGGTCAGATCGGCCTTCACCCGAAGACAGCCCGCACGAGCAGCTTCTGCACGGTCCAAATCCTATCGCGCTGCGCTCAGACGACCAGCTGCTACCTCTAGACCCGCCAGCGACTGAGAAGCCCACTCCTCTGCCCGAGCGAGTTTTTCCTTCAGCTTGGAGACCCTCGCCGTATTCCTTTCATGCTCGGATCGATACTGCGTCTCAACAGCAAGAGCCTCTTCCACGACAGCTTTTCTCCTATCCATCTCCAGCTTATGCTTCTGGATGGAGTTGTCTAGGCCTTCCAGCTTTGTAGCAAGCCACGCAGTCATGAGGTTGAACCGAGCCTGGACATCAGCATCGAGGCTGCCCCGAGTCAGCTGCGAGTATTCAGTAATGGGTTGCTCTAACCCATTAACCACCGCCTCCAGGGCGTCGGCTACCCCAGAATCGCCGAGCTCCCTGATGACCCCGATCGAAGCAAGAGAAGCCTTCTTCAGGCGCTCGAAATCTAGACTCTTCGCTAACACCATTGATATCATCGTTCTCAAACCGGTGTAGAAGAGGCTGGTATGTTGCTCGGTCAACGCAACTAGGTCCGACTGGGCGCCGGGAGCGGCCGCAATATCAGCAAGTCCCTCTCCAGGGATAATTGCAGACGAGGTGGCCACAGGCGTCGCATCGACGCATGGTGCGACCGAAGAAGTTGCGGCAACGGCGGTCGAAGTCATCGCCACACTCACAAGAGGCAAGGTCACGACGACGGGTTCATCCTCCTCTTGAGGGGACGAAACTGCCCCAGGCGTACTGGCCCCCGAAGCCACTTCCTTATCGAAGTCGGACTCCTCCGTATCATCGTCAGGAGCCCGTTCGGAGCCAGAATGCGCTTCAACGCCATACTCCCCGTGGGCGCTATCCCCTGAAAAGAGGACAAGAAAGTTAATATCAGTATGATGATAATCTTTCTAAAAGGAGACATAAAGACGACATTTACCCGGAGCCAACGGCATATACGACGCATCCGCACCCGAGGTAGCTAAACCACGCCTTAATGATGCAATATGAACCATCATACCTGGAGAAGGAGGTGGGCCGACCGATATCACCAAGAGTTTCGTCAAGCCTCCACCGAGACGCGGTCGAGGTTCATCAGCTGGAATCTCGCCAGACGTGCTCGTTAAAGATTCTCCCATCTGCCTCGGCCACACAGGCAACATCGCTCCGCTACCTGGGGCAGCAGCCACGACAGCGACCTCTAGCGAGGATTCTCCGACGTCGCCAGCCGAAACTGTAGAAGGTCCCTCTCTAAAAGGCGAGGAACCTTCAGCCAAAGAATCATCCCTAATATGGGGAAAGGCAGGCTCATTCCCGGGAGCCTCAACACCAAGAATGCGGAGAGGACGAGCAACCGCCTCCTTCCTCCTCTTACGAAGAGAAACTTCCTTCGGAGCAGAAGCCCGTCGCTTCCCAGAAGAGACTACCAAAGCCCCCGCAGGCAGAGGCACTTCGCACCTCGGCACCGACACCAGAGGCTCATCCGGAGTACCGGACTCCTCGCCCTCGTCTGAAGAAACCGAGGGGACGTCAACTCTGCCCCCAGGCTTCGGAGAAGGCACCCTGAAAATTCCACGTGTGTCAAAATCACGATGGAAGGTATTAATCGCCACATAGAACTGGGCGTATGAATGGAGAATGCTCCGTGGAGGTTATAACGACCGGCACGATAAAGATTGCCCCCGTACAATCCATGAGGAAATACCGCCACCCTCTGGCTCCATCAATGAGTCCGCCCCTGGACCTAAAGCTGGTGACGGCATTGCCCACGTGCAACTGATCGTACCCAAACTGTCGGGCAAACCGACTAGGCAAGTAGGGCTCGAAGAAACAATGGTCTTCGCTCCTATACAACAGATGGGAGGGTCTAATACAGACCAACCAGTTAAAAGCTTCCGGGGAAAGGTCGGTCTTCTCTCCACCTGAATCCTTAAGCCGCACCCCTGATTGATTGCGATGAACGGAGGGGACAATGTAGAGGATCTTCCAGCCGTGGCTGAGGTTCAACACCAGCCGACAGTCTAAGACTGTGTTCACATTCCAGGAGGAATCCTTGTAATTCAGCAAGAATATACCCCCCGAGCTGCTACCGGAGCCAGGAGACATCATCCGGGGATTATGGAGAATTAACCATCCCATCAAGTATAGGTATGGTAACTCCACCCTGGGAAAACTCTCACGTCGAGCTTCGTCGACGAGCAACCCATCAGTTATGGTTCTCAAGCTAGCCTGTATACGGCACATCATGGCGGGAAGCAAGCCCAGTCTTGCCCCGAACACAAGGCGCACTGCCGGCCACAGGATGTTCCGGTGAATACGGTCCGCGGACGCTGTGCCGGGCACTACTACTCGACGCAGCCATATGGAGAGGAAACTAGCCAACTGGGCTTCCTTAGACAGAGGCCGACGACAGCGCCTCAAGTAACTACAGGCCTTAGTGCCTTCGGGGTACTTTCCTACCCCCTCGACGAGAATCTGATCCGGAGCTGCAGCCTCCTCCATAAGACCCTCGACGACCTGGGCGCTGAGCACGCCCAAATAATTCACAAGCTTATTTTTGCCCCCCGAGGCTTTCTCCGACTTGTGTAAACTCCCTCACCAAAAATAGGTATTTGTGTATATTTTATATTATTATATTTATTATAGATATTAAATTTATTTAGAGTATTATCTTAGTTAATTAGAAAATAATTTTTTTTAGTATATTTACTTATATAAATATTTATTTAGAATTATTTTTAGGCTATTTTAGATTATTGGGATTTTTCCATAATTTTTAGTTAATTAAAAACTAGTAACACTAATTTTTGAGGAATTTAAAGAATTTATTTTATGTTCAAACTTAATTAAAAATATCCCAAAATTTTATTTTAGGTTCTAAATAATAAAATATATTTTCTAGAATTTTTTGGGAATTTTTCGATTATTTTTAGCATTTATTTTGAGTTAATTATGAAAAACTGAATTAAAAACTAATTTCTGAGAAAGAAAACCCAAAAAGTAATTAATTCTGCCCAGTCAGCAAACAGGGGGCCCACCTGTCAGCCTACAGCAGTGAACAGTGCCGGGCCCGCCTGTCAGTGACCGCTGAGCCGAGCCGACCTCGAGCCGAGCCGAGACCGAGTTTGACTCGGACTCAGCTGAGCCGAGCCGCATCGAACTGCGACCGTTCGATCTGGGCGGGGCTGCACGGATGGCTGCCACGTGGCACGCTGTGAACCGCGGCTGCACTTTCTCTCTCCTATATATATATATATATAATAGTTTAGATATTAATTTCTAGGGTTTTTCTTCAGCCGATTTTTGGAGAATTGTCATCTATGGTAACTTCATCTTCCAGAAGCCATTGCGCATAGCTCTGGACTCCAAACGAGACCTAGTTTTTTTTTTGTTAGAACAATAATGAGGTTAGATTTCTGATTATATAATTTTTTTTCTAAATTATTAGTATTAAATTCTGGAAAATTCGTAGAGCACAGCATGTCCGAAAATAGACGTATTTTGATGTTTTCGCAATTTCGGGAGAACCCGAAATCAGAATCATGAACCGTTTAAAGTTTCAAAAAGCTAATGTCGAGATAATCGACATATATTTTTCCCAGAATTTAATTCGAAGTATTTACATACTATTAATTCTGTAGAACTTTTAGGTTAGAATTTAACCATCGGTGCACAATACAAAATTTGTATGTGCCATAATTCCCAAACGAATTTGAATTCGGATGAGCCGTAAATTCTAGCATGTTTTTGATGCTAAAATCTACAGGAAATCATACATGAAAATTGAGTTTGTGTCGGTTGACTTTTCGGTCAACAGATCGCCTCGATTTGCGTGCCATGAGTCTCGAGTTGATAAAATTCAGTTTCTTTGGACAAAATTTAGAAATTAACATAAAAATCAGAATAATAAGATTAAAATAGGATTTTAGAGTAATTATTCCAGAATTAAATAAATTAAAATAAATTATCTTTTGACGTGATAAATTTGTAATACATAGGCTATTTGGACTGTGACTTTGACTCTGATTCATACCAGCAGCAGGACCCCAGGCAAGATACCTTGCCAAATTGTTTACAGTACTTTGCATGCTATTTATATTTCTTTTTATTTATTTTATTTCTGTATAGTTCTTGCATGAGTAGTTTTTCTCCAGTCGTTACTATGTATTAGATATGTTGACACACACATGGCACCTAGTATCATGGGAGGACAATCATTAGGCGTATGGGCTTTTAACCACTCTGATAAACCGTAGTATATAGTTTGCACTACGGGCGTGTGTCGCGCTGGTCGCTACCCCAGAGGTATGTCAATTTCTGTAGAGTCGCGCTGGTCGCTACCCCAGAGGTATGTCGATTTCTGATGTTCTAGACGGGTGTGTGAGTTGTGAGACTTAGATCGAGTAGACTATCCTTGCCCATACGTCGAAAAGTTGTCCTCATTTGCATTCATATAGATTGTCTTGTACAGCATACTTATTTATTTTCAAATTATATGCATGTTTACTGTATTCAAGTTGGCTCGTATTTTCTGTATCTTGTTACGTCCCTCTGAGGACCTGGTCCGCTGCCAGGTGTATCTGTTCTTGAGTATTTGCAAGAGCGCAAATTTGGATGGTTGTATATGCTTAGTGGATGTCTTCTCTTCGAGCCGTGATCGATAGCTGGTATACTTATATTGGGTTTGATTGTGTTGTACTTATATTGTATTTACCTTTCCTATTCGAGTTGGTAGTGGATTTGTTTCCATCCAACTATCATCCTAGATACTTCTTATTGAGATCTAGTTTCATCGATACTGTTTATTTATTTCTATATTATTTTGGTGGATGAGATTTAGATTTTACCCTGTGACTTGTATTACAGTTATACCACTTGTGGATTTGATATCCATATTACAGCGTACGTGTAGATTTGGTTTCCATATATTGGAGTTGCCATATCCATGCGGCTGGCATGCTTACGTGTCCTAGTCCTACGTATTTTTGAGACTGGGGCGTGACATGTTTTTGTGGTGGCCCATGCAGGTCGAGAGTATATTGTCTCGGTTACGTTATTGTACCAAGCAAGCCTGCACCTAGGAATAGAGTATATGATCTCATCCATATTTGACTATGACTCATCCTTCCTTCCAATTTGTTCTATTTGAATAGCCGCATCCTGCTCGATTCATGTACTTCCCTAATAGTTCTTTAAGTATAGCCTTCTCCTATAATATAGAAGTTCCTGTTGTTAGATGATAATTAAAGTAGCACACCTATTAAGAATACAACGAGAATATAGACACACCACTAAGTTTAGAATATCTAGTGAACCCTAGAATTCCTTATCTTTAGATTGGTATACCATTACCCCTTGATGTATTAAGAAGACTTGAGAGTAGTATAGACACTACTAGAGTTAGTTAGAAGTTTTACCATAATGTTTGACACCTAGTATCACATAGTCTTTTGACCTATTAATGGAGTATGATTGAACAACATTAATTGCATTCTAGCAAAAGACGACAATATTTATTCAGACGATAGAATTTAGAGGTCCTTGCCCCTATTTGGTCGACTAGCGACTTAGACAAGGAGGTTGTATGATAACTGTAGGGATTGTACAGTCTTTTATTATTGTTGTTTAGTTGTTTTTGTTTTTGTGAACTTGAATTAAATTGTACTTCCTTTCATCATCATCTAGCGTACTTATATTTGCTGTACTACCTTGACTTATGCTGCTATTATAGCCTAGTTTTTGCAAGCTTATTCTTTATCGAGCTTGTTCATGACATATGTATTATTGGGGAGGCCCACAATAATACAATTCAGAATCAGTGTATTACGGTCTGATCAACCATAGTGCGTTTGATTCGCCCTTCGCAATAATACTTTACGTGGATTGAGATATATAGTTGACTAGTAGACACCTGTACTTGCCCTCTAGATATGTCTAAGCATATTGTATCCGTTACATAACTGTACCGATGCGAGCATGTGGATAGGCATTACCAAAATAGGACTTCAATCCACAACTGCTTTGACAATTCCTATTTGAATTCTTTAAACACCTTGATCCCGATACTTCTATTCTATTACCTCGCCCTTGAACTCTTTATTATTGATCTCCGTCTTCCCTTATTTCGGAAAGACGAAACCTCGTGCTTGGTATAATTTTAATACACAGAGAGTACTAGATATACCCCGTAGGCCGATCACATACTTGAGGATTATTCTTTTGTAATTAAGGACATATCATATATGATATAATCGGCGTTGAAGTTTTGAGGATTGAATGACATGAGTAAATAAATTAAGGAATATTTTTCTTAAAGTATATAGCCTTCTGTGATATATGGATAAATTCTAAGTTGGGTAGCAGTGCATTGTCAACTTGAGAGGAATTTCTTTTAGATTGTGATCAAGTAAGATTAGATTGGGAGATTCAAGTCATTTTAATTTTGAGAAATTTTAAAAGAAGGATTAAGATAATAAGGATTTAATGAATTTTAAAATCTTGATATTGCGGACCAAATATTTATACTTTGAGCACATGATTTAAATTTTGAATATTGAAGGATGAATCATCGATTTAAATTTTGAGGATAAATATAGAATTTTAGACTTGAACAATTGGTTAATTAGATTTAAATTTTACAATTTGATGAATTGAATTAAAAGTTTAATTTTGATTGTTGGGTCACCTATTTGAAATATTGAGGATGTAAATTGAGTTTAAATATTTGAATAGTACAAAATTCTTAAGTTAAGAATAGGAATAAGATTTGATTAGAATTGTTTATTGTTCAAAGTCTAGAGGAGATTATGATAGTTGGAAATTATGATATAAATTTTGATGTGGGATGTCATATAGACTTGAGTTAGATTTGGATGTTGATTATTTAAAAATCGAGAAGAGATTACGACAGGTTAAATTTTGATTTAAACAGTGGTTATCTTAATTTTGAAGTGATCGCGATAGATTTGAATAGATTTTGTTATTTAAATTTTTGGAAGAGATTGCGATTGACGTACCTTATGTACGAATGTGAAGGATTTAACAAATTATGCCTTATTTTAATTTCGAGGACGAAATTGTTTTAAGTTGGGTAGATTGTAAACTCCCTCACCCAAAATAGGTATTTGTGTATATTTTATATTATTATATTTATTATAGATGTTGAATTTATTTAGAGTATTATCTTAGTTAATTAGAAAATAATTTTTTTTAGTATATTTACTTATATAAATATTTATTTAGAATTATTTTTAGGCTATTTTAGATTATTGGGATTTTCCCATAATTTTTAGTTAATTAAAAACTAGTAACACTAATTTTTGAGGAATTTAAAGAATTTATTTTATATTCAAACTTAATTAAAAATATCCCAAAATTTTATTTTAGGTTCTAAATAATAAAATATATTTTCTAGATTTTTTTTGGGAATTTTTTGATTATTTTTAGCATTTATTTTGAGTTAATTATGAAAAACTGAGTTAAAAACTAATTTCTGAAAAAGAAAACCCAAAAAGTAATTAATTCTGCCCAGTCAGCAAACAGGGGGCCCACCTGTCAGCCTACAGCAGTGAACAGTGCCGGGCCCGCCTGTCAGTGACCGCTGAGCCGAGCCGAGCCGACCTCGAGCCGAGCCGAGACCGAGTTCGACTCGGACTCAGCTGAGCCGAGCCGCATCGAACTGCGACCGTTCGATCTGGGCGGGGCTGCACGGATGGCTGCCATGTGGCACGCTGTGAGCCACGGCTGCACTTTCTCTCTCCTATATATATATATATATATATATATATATATATATATATATATATATATATATATATATATATATATATAATAGTTTAGATATTAATTTCTAGGGTTTTTCTTCAGCCGATTTTTAAAGAATTGTCATCTAGGGTTCCTTCATCTTCCAGAAGCCATTGTGCATAGCTCTAGACTCCAAACGAGGCCTAGTTTTTTTTGTTAGAACGATAATGAGGTTAGATTTCTGATTATATAAATTGTTTTTCTAAATTATTAGTATTAAATTTTGGAAAATTCGTAGAGTACAGTATGTCCAAAAATAGACGTATTTTGATGTTTTCGTAATTTCGGGAGAACCCGGAATCAGAATCATGAACCGTTTAAAGTTTCGGAAAGCTAATGTCGAGATAACCGACATATATTTTTATCAGAATTTAATTCGAAGTATATACATACTGTTAATTCTGTAGAACTTTTAGGTTAGAATTTAACCATCGGTGCATAATACAAAATTTGTATGTGCCATAATTCCCAAACGAATTTGAATTCGGACGAGCCGTAAATTCCAGAATGTTTTTGACGCTAAAATCTACAGGAAATTATGCATAAAAATTGAGTTTGTGTCGGTTGACTTTTCGGTCAACAGATCGCCTCGATTTGCGTGTCATGAGTCTCGAGTTGATAAAATTCAGTTTCTTTGGACAAAATTTAGAAATTAACATAAAAATCAGAATAATAAGATTAAAATAGGATTTTTAGAGTAATTATTCCAGAATTAAATAAATTAAAATAAATTATCTTTTGACGTGATAAATTTGTAATACATAGGCTATTTGGACTGTGACTTTGACTCTGATTCATACCAGCAGCAGGACCCAGGCAAGATACCTTACCAAATTATTTACAGTACTTTGCATGCTATTTATATATTTTTTTATTTATTTCATTTTTGTATAGTTCTTGCATGTGTAGTTTTTCTCCAGTCATTACTATGTATTAAATATGTTGACACACACATGGCACATAGTATCATGGGAGGACAATCATTAGGCGTATGGGCTTTTAACCACTCTGGTAAACCGTAGTATATAGTTCGTACTACGGGCGTGTGTCGCGCTGGTCGCTACCCCAGAGGTATGTCAATTTCTGTAGAGTCGCGCTGGTCGCTACCCCAGAGGTATGTCGATTTCTGATGTTCTAGACGGGTGTGTGAGTTGTGAGGCTTAGATCGAGTAGACTACCCTTGCCCATACGTCAAAAAGTTGTCCTCATTTGCATTCATATAGATTGTCTTGTACAGCGTACTTATTTATTTTCAAATTATATGTATGTTTACTGTATTCAAGTTGGCTCGTATTTTCTGTATCTTGTTACGTCCCTCTGAGGACCTGGTCCGCTGCCAGGTGTATCTGTTCTTGAATATTTGCAGGAGCACAGATTTGGATGGTTGTATATGCTTAGTGGATGTCTTCTCTTCGAGCCGTGATCGATAGCTGGTATACTTATATTGGGTTTGATTGTGTTGTACTTATATTGTATTTACCTTTCCTATTCGAGTTGGTAGTGGATTTGTTTCCATCCAACTATCATCCTAGATACTTCTTATTGAGATCTAGTTTCATCGATACTGTTTATTTATTTCTATATGATTTTGGTGGATGAGATTTAGATTTTACCATGTGACTTGTATTACAGTTATACCACTTGTGGATTTGATATCCATATTACAGCGTACGTGTGGATTTGGTTTCCATATATTGGAGTTGCCATATCCATGCGGCTGGCATGCTTACGTGTCCTAGTCCTACGTATTTTTGGGACTGGGGCGTGACAACTTGGCAGGCTTAGCTCGGTGAAAGAAGAGGTAGGACATCCACTTGGTGGTATGAGCCAAATCAGAAGGCTCGTTATAAAAAGCGGTGCACGCGAAGTATTGACACATCAGCTCCTGATATACTTCCGCCACCCGAGGGTCCAAATCCCCCAACTCCCGATTAGTGGGAATATACTGTTCATAGGGGGTATCCCCCATCGGCAGTCTCGAGACAACTGTCATCTTATGGAGCGCCAATCCCAACTCCCCCAGTGGAGTGGCAAAGGTCCCAGTGAGCGGAATGTACCGCTCCATCAGCGCCAGGAACAAGTTAGGGTTCGGAGGCAACCCGACGCTCGTCGCACTCACAGCGGCATATAGCCCAATGACCTCCAGCTCTCTCCGGAAGTGCTTCAAGGCCCAGCCCACTAGGCATGTCCATCGGAAGTTTGTTGGGGTAATCCACCCATTACATCGAGGATTCTCCTTGGGATATACCCCGCCTCGTCGTATGAAGTCGTTGCAGAAGGTCGGCAATTGGACCGGCTGGATCACCGAGCTGTCTTTGCTCGGGACACTACCCGGGCACAGTCCCCGGAACAACGTCACAAAGCCGGAAGGGCGACTAACAAACGACCCCCGGTCAGCTCCTTTGAGATGAAAGATCTTCCCCGGCTTACCGTGAAGATCAGGAGTCAGCATCCACGACATCTTCCTGGGATGCGTCGCATGGAAGAAGGCCGAGATGGGATAATCCCTTGGCATCGTTGGCAAATACAAAACCAAATTCCCGGCGGAGAAAACCCAGGGCTCCCTCTTGGGCCTCGTCTGGGACTGTTTATCAATCAGGTCCCCAAAGAGGAAAGCCGGCTTTATGTACTGCTCCCTATCTACGTAGGTCAGGGGCTCGCCATTAATCATGCTCAGCAGCGTCCGCTCGCCCTGAACCGATATCAAAAACCCCCTTCCCTCAGGATACTGGGATCCAGAGATAGGAAATGCCACGTGGGACAGATCCTCCAGGTAGTTCGAGTGATGCATCCCAGCAGCGGAGCCCATCACCTCGGCCAGTGGAGACTCGCCCAGATCAACTGCAAAAGTGCAATTGAAATATGTCATTACAAATCTTGCACAAACGTACAGACCAAGGAAACGACAGTCTGTGCTCTACGCAGGATCGTAACCATTTGGTTATTTTACGCCGGAAGTCCCCTCCATAAGCGTAAAACTCAAATTTTACGACATACACCAACTTTCGGTAGCAAGAGCTTTTACGCTCAGGGCTACGAAAATATGGAGTCTTTACGCTGGCACATTAAAAATATGGGCGTAAAAGATGAAAGCGCCTCCGTGCATCATCTTCCTCCAAAGAGGCTATCAGCACAGAAGATGACCTAGTGCGATCACGTTCAACGTGTGAGAAGGATTTTTTGTCGTTTTTTGTCACCCCAAAGGCTCTACCTCTAAGGCCGGGTGCACTACTCGTCGGCGGGATACTTTGCTCGGAGGGAAGCTCGCCTTGCCCGACCAGAGACTCCCTCACTGGGGCAGAAGAATGAGAGGAATAACCTATGCTCTTTCCCTTAGCGGAGGGGGTTTGTTTCGGCGCCATTTCTGAAAGACTCGAAGTGCTCGGAGAAGGAACGAAGAAAAACTCGAACAGTCGAAAGCTCTCTTTCGCAGAAGACAGATAAAAAGTTTCTCTCTCAAAAAACTTGGGGTATATATAGTCCGGGTCGACTCCTCGAATCCTCGGACGAACTCCTCGAGACCCTAACCAAATCTCGCAGATTGGTTATGATTGGATGCTACGTCAGCCCACTACCCTTGGAAGACGGACAGTCAGCGAATTCGAAAGGTTTTTCGTGCAAAACGGTTCAGCGGGTTCTACGCTAAAAGAGCTTTCTACGCTCGACAGCAACGGATCTACGGTTTTTTACGCTCGCAAGCTACAAGTCTATGGTTTTACGCCCGGATGCCTTTGTGCAAGGTAGCTTTTATGCTCGAGAGGCCACAAACCTACGACTCTACGCTCAGCAGATAACAAATCGTCGATCTCACGCTCGGTGGCGCTCAGTTTACGCTCAGAGGCAACAGATCCGCAAACTTTACGCTCGAAGAAACTTTTTTTTAGGAGCTATAAATCAAACAATTCTACGCTAAAGGAGCTTTCTACGCTCGACGGCTACGAATCTACAGCTTTACGTTCGACAGCTATAAGTCTATGGTTTTATGCCCGGATGCCTTTGTGCTCGGTAGCTTTTATGCTCGAGAGGCAACAAACCTACGACTTCACGCTCAGGAACCACAAGTCTACGATTTCACGCTCGATGGTGTTCTACGCTCACAAGCTACAGATCTCCAGTCCTATGCTAAAGGAGCTTTCTACGCTCGACGGCTACGAGTCTACAGCTTTACGTTCGACAGCTATAAGTCTATGGTTTTATGCCCGGATGCCTTTGTGCTCGGTAGCTTTTATGCTCGAGAGGCAATAAACCTACGACTTCACGCTCAGGAACCACAAGTCTACGATTCCGCGCTCGATGGTGTTTTACGCCCAGAGATTACAGACTGATGATTTTGCGCTCCACGATTTTCCGTATATTCGAAACAGTCCCCAAAGCGGTCAATTGCAAAAAGTTCACACAGAAGATACTCGTTCTTGAACCAAAGCATCCCAAGTACCCGAAGCATACAGAGTTCAAACATTGAGAAATTACTCTTCTCGGGTCCAAAATTGGAGGTTCATCCAGACTCCAGTCTGAATATCTCGTCTATCAAAAGATGGCAACTCAGTTAGACAGCCATTTCTCGACCCTGTTCCAAGGGATTTCTCGGGAAGTCATTCTTGAAGACGAAGTCTGAACAAAAATTCTGTTTATCAGAAGTTCAGAGCTCTATGCGGTCCCTCAGTCCTAGCAACATGACAGTTCTAAAGATGTTCAAAAATGCTCTACAGCGTTCTATGGACTATTCGCTATGCGTAAAGGACAGGACCTAGCACTCTTTCTACATAGTCGGCGTAAAGATTCAGACGTGTTGAAGCTACACATATTCAGACTTCACAGCAACGTATGGCAAGATTATCATATGAAGAAGCAAGATGATTTTACTAAAAGATCAAAGTCATGATTACATATGAGGAAAATCCAATCTACAAGGGTTTTCTTTTCATTTTTCATGATTACATCTGAGGGAAGCTCCGTCGACAAAGGAGTCCCCCATCGTCATAAGAAGATCGCCCAGAAGCTGTTCTGACAGGTTCTCACATGGGTGGAGATCTTCCTCTTCTTCGAAGACAGTTCATCGACTACCACAGTCATGAACAAGAAGATCCTCCATTCGCCATGGCCGATTCAGTTGAGGTTTCTTTAACCCAACTCGATCGAGGATGATAGATTACGGTTTGTCCAATCTCGTCCGCGGGGATCTCAGGAGAAAATATGCAGCTTGCCAGCCGTATGGTGAAATATGATTCTTCGTCTCTCCCGAAAGAACCACCATACAAAGTTGCTGATTATCCCGAGCAAGGGAGGCTAAGATATCCTTCCATGATCCATCGTTGCAGTGGACACTTGCTCGAAGACGCCGTCTTTTTTGGCTCCCTACATGCTGGAAGAACATGATCTCCTTCTTCCTCAGGTCGACCCGACGAACTCCGGCGATCATCTCTGCATGATGATAGGAATGTGGTAAGAACGGGTTCACCCCCAGCCTTTTTTATAGGCAAAAGAGATCACAGCGGTCCCCAATAAATCCGCCATAAAGTCCGCATCAACCGTTTTAGCGCTCCATTCAGAAATGTTTTGAGTTACGAGGGGCCGTTCATGCTTCATTCAAAGCATTTCAAATTTTGAGGAATTTAAAAGCTTTGAAGGGGGTCTTGTAGAAGCATGAAAAATACGCTGGAAGGATCTACGCAGCCTCTTGATACAGAGCAGCGTAAACAGAGACCTTCAGAGCCATCAAGCGTGCAACAGAGCTTTTTCTGCTAAAACACAGCATGAAGTGTAAGCTCAAAGGACCATCCGCGTAAGTGCAGTACGTCCAGGCCGCTCCAGCGTAAGACAGAGTTCTGTATCGCCTCCATGGCGTAAAAACTCAGCCACTCTCAAAACAGCGTTGATGCGTACGAGGAACGCTTTGTTTTCCCCGAAATGAACCTGTCAAGTCACGCAGTGAACCTGGCCTCTGACTCCTGACAAAAAGTGCTGCACGGCTACCTAGACGACGGCTGGAAACGATGGCAGACCCCTCGGGACGCGCCCACAGTATGATGGCAGATCTCGATATTTAATGCAGAGGATTTGGTTAAAATATTACCAAACCGTCGGTTACCAAAGTCCCCCAGCATAAACCGCTCTTTCGCGTACAAGGGAATACGCCGCCCTATTTTACACAGGCAAACATGAGCTGTTTTACGCTCCGCAGTAGACAAACCGCCTGCCACGTCAAAAGCTGCACTTCGTACAGGGCCCGAGGCACGTCTCTACGTCAAATTGTACAGAGTGGTGATAGTTTCCCTCAAGACACGTCTCTGCGACGGATGCACAGAAGGGCTGCAGACCTTCAAAATACGTCTCCGCATTTAATGCACAGGATGGTGGCAAATCTCTGTAAGAGATTTGATTACACCTTCGAAAGCCGTAATTCCGGCGAAGACGTCCACATCAACACTCTGGCACGGTACGCAGCGGCTTCTACGCCCATTCAGGATCTGTGCTCATTCGGCTTCAAACGCCCACTCAGTCTCTACGACCATTCGGCTTCTATGCCTGTTCGGCTTCTATGCCCATTCGACTTCTATGCCCATTCGGCTTCTACGCATGTTCGGCTTCTATGCCTATTTTGGCTTCTACGCCAGGGGTGACAGTCATTTGGCTTCTACGCCAACCTCTTCTACACAAGGTATACCTACCTACGTGGCTTCTACGCCGTGATCCTCGCAGCAGATATACGCGTTTTGTCCCCTTAGTTGGATACGTGTCACATGCTCACTCAAAAGGTCATTTATGCGCAGGCATTGGTTATTTTAACCGTTGTGTAAAAGGGTGCTGTACTGTCCACTCCTCGGTTGTTACACCGACGGAGTGGTCACTGTCACCAAAACTCTATAAATAGAGACCCCTATCAATGGAGAATAAGGTCGACAATTTGGAAGATCGAACCAGGTCGGAGAATGGGTAAAAAAAAGAGAGAGAGAGAAGGAGAAGGAGAGAAGAGTCCGGAGCTCAGGCAAAGAGTAGGGGTCGACGGCTCTGGCACCGTGCATCCACCCTCCTTCGCAGCCTTCGAAGCCGCTACCCGTCTTCCACGGCACTTCTTCAACATCGTGTAGTCCAAGGGCTAAAGTGATCGACTGCAGATCAGACACCTATAGCAATTTATACCCAGATTAAATAAATTGTACTCCCGCATCCTCGTATAGGATCGAATTGTACAAGTTTGTTTGTAAACCAAAAGGCACGGGTCTCGTATAAACCCTGTCATTGAAATACACTTTCATTCTTTCGTTTAATACCACAAACACCTGGCCAGTATGGCTGCAAGTAATTCGACTACTCTACCAAAATCGTCTGGCGGCAACTGTCGCTACCTCGCCAGCAATTTGTCATAGTCATCAGTTCGTAACAAGTGCCTTCAACTCTTTCCTAGACATAGTCTAAGTTTTTAGGGAAACACTTAAGGTCTTGACTAACTATTAGGGGTATGATCTAGCTCAAATGATCTAACAATTACTACTAGGCTACATGGTGCTACTTAAGGGTTAAACTACTAAAGAATACAGATCTTGCTATAGTGCATATACATATTAAGAACTCATCCTTAGTTATCAAGCATTACTAACACATTTATGTTTTAACTAACAAAATAGGGGTGAGGTTGATATGAATCAAACAATTTATAATGGCACGAAAGATACGACTATGATAGGAAGAGTTAAGCATGAGATAAGAAACGAATATAAAAGGAGAAAATGAGTCACCCAAGAGGGCGAGATAAGGATAGGGGAAGAATACTACTACTGCTACTCACGTCATCCATTAGCATTGCGTGTATGCCACCTGGGTAAAGTATACATACCTCCTCATAACTGCTAAACTACTATATATATAATTCTATATCTATTTGTGCATCTAATATCTTGTGTCACAATGGGGTTATGAGTATGCAAAGACAATTATAACTAAAAGGTCGTACCTGTATCTACGACTTCCTGTGTCTGCTCTCCCATACTTGTCATAATGAGTGCTTGGCCTTGTCCTTGGTTGTTCAACTGGGGTCTAGTCCCCTCCATTTGTGCAGACTATAGAAGCAGTGGCGGGTCTCTTTGGTCTTCTATACTTGAGGGTGTATGCGGTGTTCCTGATTCTAATGCCATAGACCTCTGGTTCTGCTGAGGACATCTTCGGGTCTGATGGTGACTTGATCCACATATCATGCACAGCCCCAATCGACGATGACAGTCTCTATGAATATGACCTATCTTACCACAAAAATGACAAGTACGGGGGTCCTTGGTTGGATATGGTGCAGCACTATCTGGTTGCTGGCGTGTCAAAGGGTGTCTAACGGGTCCTCATTGCTGTGTCCTTACTGGTCCCTGTAAGCCCTTGATTTTTTCAAAAATATTAAAATTGGATTTTTCGCAATTTTCTGGAATTTTCTGGGAATTTTCTGTAATTAAAATCAGGGTTTTTAATTATTAAATGATTTTTATTTGTTAATAAATAATATTAAAATATCATGAAAATAATATTTTTGGGTGTAAAATGAAAAACTAGACTTAGGGTAATTTTTCTGGATTTTTCTGGGCCTCAGACCTATTTTTAAATGCCTAAAAACTATTTAATTATTTAATTATTTTTTATTATTATTATTATTATTATTATTATTATTATTATTATTATTATTATTATTATTATTATTATTATTATTATTATTATTTATAAAAATCATCCGGCCCAGCCCGCTCGGCCCCGGCCCAGTTTCCCTCCGGCCCAAACCCGCTAGCGGGTCGGGTCGGGTCGGGTCGGTCAAACCCGACCCGCCACCGACCCATTCCCCTCTCCCCGCATTTTCCCCGCAACCGCCCGAGTCCGCCGTGCCCGGCCGCTCCGCACGCCGCTGCGAGCGCCGCGCCATGGCCGCCTCGCCCCGCAACTGCCGGCCGACCTCCCCCTCTCCTCCGCCCTCCTCAGCCTACTTAAACCCTCTCCTCCCCGTTCTCCTCCTCCCTCAGTCCCCCTCAACCGAGCCCTAGCCTCGGCTCCGGTCACCGCTCCGCCCTGACCTCGCTGTGCCGCCGACCTCGCCGCCGCCGTACCACCACCGGCCACCGTCGTCTCCTCCTCCTTCCTCTCCTTCCTCCGCCCTTCCCGCCGGCTCCGGCGCCCAACGAGCAGCAGCAACCAGTAACAGCGGCGGAGCCCGGCTCCGGCGAGCCTCCGGTTGGCTCCGCCCGTCCCCGGCGAGCCGCCCTCGACCTCCCAGCGCGCCGCCGGCCAACGCCCCGCCGCCTACGGCCAGATTCCCCTGAACCCTAACCCTAATTCCTTCCCTGTGTCGTGTCGGACACGTTTCAACCCCGGTTTTCGGGTCCCCTTCAGGTGCGTGTAACTTTCGCCTCGTAGCTCTGTTTTTGATTCCGCAAATTGCGTTGTGAAGCCTGTATGACCCTCTCGGTGTCCGGACAAACTGTTCAGGACATCGCGTCCTGTGGTGATCGCACACCGCGATCCAAAAACAGGAAAAAACCAGACCCTGTTTTACCCCGAAACTGAGTACGCCCCGCCAAACGGGACGACTTGGTCGCGTACGGTCTTCACAGATACGTGCGCATCGTCGATACGGACGTGTGAGTTTTCGTGGAAGCTGATTCGGGTGTGCGTGCACACCGGAATCAATACGTATCCACGGACATCGCCCCGTATCCGCCTTTTCTGCAATTTACCCTAACTTCGTGCACACACGTCGGATCGAGATGAAACTTGTGCCATCGGACTCGTAGCGATACGCTGGTCCTGTGGGTCAAGTTTGGTTCGATTCTGAGAACGTTGACGAAATCGCGTGTCGTGGGCCCCACAGGCCCCGCTCGACGGGCGATTTTGTGTTCGGCTCATCGGAATCCAAATCTGGAAGTTTCGTTGGGTTCGTATCAGCGTTCCTGACCTGTTGACACTAATTTTGGTGAATTTGGAGACCTTTGACCTGGATACGTTTTTCGGTGCAAAGCGGGCCCAACGGCGGACCCCGTTTTGACCCGAAACAGCCGTTTTTGCCCTTGTCTCCAAATTGGACCCAAGGACAGGCGTTTTTAGCTATTTGACATCTTCTGAGCGTGTTGGTAATGTCTATTTCAGCATCTGGGCTCATCTCTTGATATTTCCCCCAAGTACAATTAGTTGGATCCAAACAACAGGCAAGTACCTGCACTTCAAGTTTAATCTTTATATTGTGATAGTTAATTCCCTGCTCTACTAGTACCCTTGATGATTACACGTAGTACTAGAATACTGGATTTCATGTCTTGGATACTGTATTTCATGTCTTGCTTTTCATGTCGGGTGGGAGAATACTAGAAGGCATGTAGTTTACCTTTTCCCCTATCATGTTTAATAGCTGTTGGTACGCGACTGTACCCTCAGCCGAATCTCGATTACTTATTGTTTAATAGCCGTCTACGACGGCCGGATTAGCCTTATAAACCCCTACATGCCAACTATGTATTCTAAAACAAACACAAGTTCACACAGATAGTTTCTAGTCTTGTCATAATTCTTGCTGACTGTTGTAGTGTCATTTCCTGTCTCATTTATTCCTGTTTTCTCATATTCCTGTTTACAACTTTAACTCTGAGATATTGATGTTCTTTTATGCAGTTTCTCAACATGATACTCAATTTAATTGTCATAAATATTTAGTTTAATCTTGTTGTGCATTGTGTACTTTGCTCCTTTCCTGACTGGATCCGTTGTTTTAGGCGATGATGAGGACTTGCCCCTACCTATTTAAGGCCCCTATGAGTTAGAAGGTGACACATTGAGGAGCCGGTTCCCACTCAGGAGACTACCTTTGAGGAGGAGTAGCCAGTTAGTTATTATTTTATTTCCTTTCAGCATAAACTCAGGTTTGTCCCCGATCTATCTTCTGGCTTGTATTAACTGTGATTGGTTGTCACGGATTAAATATTATGAAATCTTAGCATTCCTATTTCCTGTGATTATTCTTACATGTTCATTATTGTGGATGAGATAGATACTTATTGACCCCAGAAATGACTTAGACAGCGTACTACCGCCGACACTGCGGCGTAGGCTGGACGTGCCCACGCACTCGTGCCCGAATAATCGGGTGCGGGTCGTGACAGTCCCTGATAAATTCTCTGTTGAATTCTGTTCCCCTTGCTGATGGCCTCCTGGATCCTGGCCTCTGTCAATAGCTCGGCATAAGAGATCCGGGACTGGAAGCTAGTGTAGTGCTGGAGCTCCTGAGTCAGCCCGCGATAAAACCTCTTAGCCTTCTCCAAGTCATTAGGTATTAGGACTGTGCCATACTTATTGAGACGGCTAAACTCTGCGTCATACTCATCAACCATCTTGTCCCCTTGCTCTAGATGGAGGAACTGATCGTACAATGCGTCCCTTACAGTATCCAGGAAGTACTTCCTCTCAAAGCATTCCAAGAATTGTTTCCAAGTCTGACGCGTACCCAACTGGCGCTCCATTGATTCCCACCAGTGATGCGCGTTGCCTTCTAACTGAGTCCTCATGCCTATCATCCATTGGTCAGAAGGTAATTGTGATGCCTCTAACAACTTCGTGGTATTGGCAATCCAGTTCGTGGTCTCCTCTGGGCTCTCATTGCCCTTATATGGCTTAGGACCCATCTGCACAAAGTCCTTGACTGAACCAACCCGAGCTTGTGGTACTGAAACTAGTGCATGGGTTGGTACAGGGGCTAGTGCAGCCATTCTCTCAAGTGCTGCCAGAAATTCTAGCCTCTGCTCTGCTGTTTGCTGCCTCTGTTCCTGTATTATCATCTGAAAGAATTGGAACAACTGTGTCTGGCCATCTTGCGGTGCTAATGGAGCTGGAAAAGTCCTGTTAGGTATCGCGGAAGGGGTTGATGGAATTGGATTGCTAGTCAGTCCATCCGGTCCGGGAAGAAGAGGTGTCGTTGAGGTCACTCCGGGTGATTGGTCGTCGTCCCCCGGAGACGTGTTGTCCCCGGTGGCGGCATGCCCGTTATGCAAATTCATCTATCTACAAGAGATGGACGAAGAATTAAGAAGAGTACATGAATCAAGCAGGATGCAAGCACTTAAGTAGGACATGTTGGAAGGAAGGTAAGTTATAGTCAAGTGTGGATGAGATCTAAAATTCTAATCCTAGGTGCAGGCCCGCTGTGTACAGTTACGTAACCGAAACGGCTAACTCGACCTGCATGGGCCACCACTGTCACGCCCCAGTCCCAAAATACCGAGGGACTGGAGATGCGTGGCAATGGCCAGCAGCACGCACCGATGGATAACCCAATTTAATGGAGCCATCAGGGCGTACTTAAGCTGTAAATAAGGTCTACTACACAAGTCACACTAATCTCATCCATAAAGATAAAGAAATAAACTGCATAATCAAATGGAAATAATGTAGCAACATCATCACAGCAAGTCAGTCGGAGAAACAATTCGACTTAAGTCTGAATAAACTGGCTCTATAGGCCAGGAACAAAAGATGTAAACATGAAATAAATACTGAGTACTGGAACAAGCACTCAGGAGAAGTCCTCGGCAGTCACCTCGTCTTCAGTGTTCGGTTCAGCTCCAGTAATAGCTTCAGCTCCTGTCCCGTATATCTCGGGATACTGCTCCTCAGCTAAACCTGGGGACATAATCCATTCCAGGTCCTCAGTGGACATAGCAAGGCACAAGATAAAAATAAGCCAACTGAATAAGCAGTGCAATAAATAAATGAACAGCAGGGTAAACTAAGTAACCATCTATGTGATATACAAATGAGAGCAACACTAGTACTCAGGCTGAGACCGCTACAAGCTCTGTGTCGGGGAGCCGGTAGCAGTAATAACACGTAAAGGGTCTAGCTCTGCTGGAGAGTCTACAACCTCACAATAATAGTAGATATATATATAGAACAGCCTGTAGCCTGTGTGTCTCTCCCCACCCAATGTAATCACGCAAGCCATGACCATAACGTCTCATGCCCATGTCAGCGGGATTATAACTAATGCAATAAGTCATACTGTCTATAATAAATGTCTCTATCAAGTCCTGTATCCTATACAGAATCACCACAAATATCTCAGGAGGATTCTGTCCATGATAATGTCAAGTGTCCTGGGTTGTAGGGTACTTGATAGGTCAAGTACAAAGTAAGGGAATCGTAAATCCATCTCTAAATGATGAACCCAACACCGCGTACGGTGTCGGCACCCGACTATGATCGGACACTAGGTACGTCATACGTTCCCTAGGTTAAGCAGTTTAAAATAGTTTATATGAATTTGCACAAGAAATCCAGCAGAGTATTTTTTTACAGAAAATAAGAAAATAATGACTGCAAGTTTGGCAAGGTGCACTTGCCTGAGGTTTGGATTCCACTTAGGTCCTGGTTTCGGAAATTTCCAGAGATGTCTCCAAAAGCTGAAATAAATAGTACCATCACGCTCAAAAGGTGTCAAACAGCTAGGAACGCCTGTCCTTGGGTCCAATTTGGAGACAAGGGCAGAAACGACAATTTCGGCCCAAAACGGGGTCCACCGGTGGGCCCGCTTTGCACCGAAAAATGTGTCAGGGTCAATGGTCTCCAAATTCACCAAACTTAGTGTCAACAGGTCAGGAACGCTGATACGAACCCAACGGAACTTTTAGATTTGAATTCCGATGAGCCGATCACAAAATCGCCCGTAGAGCGGGGCCTGTGGGGACCACGATACGCGATTTCGTCAACGTTCTCAGAATCGGACCAAACTTGACCCACAGGACCAGCGTATCGCTACGAGTCCGATGGCGCAAGTTTCGTCTCGATCCGACGTGTGTGCACGAAGTTAGGATGAAATGCAGAAAAGGCGGATACGGAGCGATGTTCACGGATACGCGTTGATTCCGGTGTGCACGCACACCCAAATCAGCTTCCACGAAATCCCACACGTCCGTATCGACGAGGCGCACGTATCTGTGAAGACCGCACGTGACCAAGTCGTCCCGTTTGGCGGGGCGCACTCAGTTCCGGGGTGAAACAGGGTCTGGTTTTCCCTGTTTTTGGATCGCGGTGTGCGATCACCACAGGACGCGATGCCCCGAGCGGTTTGTCCGGGCACCGAGAGGGTCATACAGGCTTCGCGTAGAAATTTACAGAATCGAAAACGGAGATCCGAGTTGCAAGATACGAGTACCTGAAGGGGACCCGAGAAACCGGGGTTTTCTGTGTCCGAATCGTGTCCTGGACACGTGTCCTCGGCTAGGGCTAGGGTTCAGGGCTGTGTCCGCGTGTCCGGGGCTCTGGGGGACTGGCCGACGGTCGAGGCGACTCGGGGCGGTGGCTGCGGCTCTGCCGGAGGGGCTGGGCGGCGCCGAGGGGGTCGGCCGGCAGCTCGAGCAGCGGGGAGGGTTTCTGGAGGCCGGGGTCGGCTCCGCCTGGGGGAGGAGGAGGAAGAGGAAGGGGAAGGGGGCGCTGGAGGTCACGGCGGGGAGGAGGACGGCTGAGAGGGAGGTGGATGGGGGTCTCGGGTCGTCGGAGTAGGGTTCCGGCGAGGTTTCAGGGGAGGATGAGGGAGGAGGAAGAGGTCGGGTAGGGGTTTTTATAGGGGATCCTCGGGGGGGGGTCGTGGCCGGACTAGGCAGGGATGAAGGAGGACGAGGGCGGCTCTCGCGGAGGGGAGACGACGTGGCGGCGTATTTTCTGGCGCCGGCGGAGGTCTCGGGGGAAGACGGGGTCGTGGGTGACAGGGGTGATGGAGCGGGTCGGGTCGGGCGGCGGGCTCCGGGTGAGCGGACCCGCCCGACCCGCTAGGGGTTTGAGGCTGGGCCGGGCTAGCACTAATGGGCTCGGCCCATTGGGCCGGGCCCAAACTAAAATCAAAAAATAAAGAAAATAATTATAATTATAATAATCAGTAATTAATTAATTTTAATTTAGGAAAAATAGATTTTAGGCTTTTAAAAAATAGGTCCGAGGCCCAATAAAATCCCAGAAAATTACCCTAAGTCCGGTTTTCTATTTTACACCATAAAATCATATTTTTATTTCATTTTAATGTTATTTATTGGCAATTAAAAATTACAAACTCATCACAGGTCCTATGTAAATTCCTGAAAAATGTATTTTAAATCCCAAAATTGATTTTAAAAAATTTTAGGGTGTTTACAATCTACCCCCCTTAAGAGGATTGCGTCCCCGTAATCGAAGGGTAAACTATAAAGGCAAGATTTACAGAATTTAAAGAATGCTTAGGTTACCTGATTCTGCAAATAAGTGCGGATAACGCTGCCGCATAACATATTCTCGCTCCCAGGTCGATTCGCCTGGAGAGTGTTGTTTCCAAGCTACTCGAACCAACCTGATTGTCTGCCCTCGCAGTGTCTTCTCACTGGTGTCGAGTATACCCACTGGCTGCTCTTCGTATCTCAGGCTAGGTCCCACCGAAATCTCAGAATGGTCAACTATATGACTTGGGTCCGTCACATATCTCCTCAGTTGTGAGACGTGGAATACATCATGCACTCCCTCTAAGGACGGAGGTAATGCAAGACGGTAAGCCACCTCACCAATGCGCTCCAAGATATCAAATGGCCCAATGTACCTTGGGCTTAACTTGCCTCTGCTGCCGAATCTGATAGTACCTCTGGTGGGCGAGATCCTCAAAAATACATGCTCTCCTTCCTTGAACTCCAGGGGTCGTCTGTGTGCATCGGCCCAATGTTTCTGTCTATCCTGGGCTGCACGGAGATGGTTCTGGATCTGCTTTACTTTCTCCACTGTCTCTGTTACCAACTCTGGACCCAGCATCTGACGTTCGCCAACGTCGCTCCAGCATATTGGAGATCTGCACTTCCTTCCGTACAACGCCTCAAAAGGTGCCATCTGAATGCTTGCCTGATAGCTGTTGTTGTAGGAGAACTCCACTAAGTGCAGATGATCTTTCCAAGATCCTCCAAAGTCCAGTATACAAGATTGCAGCATATCTTCTAGGATCTGAATGGTGCGCTCTGACTGTCCGTCTGTCTGAGGATGATAGGCAGTACTGAACTTGAGCCTGGTGCCGAGACTCTCTTGCATGCTTCTCCAGAAGTGAGACGTAAATCTTGAGTCTCGATCTGATACGATACTAACCGGCACTCCATGTAATTTTACGATCTGACGCATATACATGTCGGCTAGTACTTCTGTGGATTGTCCGACTCTGAACGGCAAGAAGTGAGCCGACTTAGTGAGTCGATCCACGATGACCCATACTGCATCCTTACCACTAGGGCTTCTTGGAAATCCAGTGACGAAGTCCATGGTAATATGCTTCCACTTCCATTCAAGGATGGGAAGTGGCTGCAACATACCTGCAGTCCTTTGGTGCTCGGCCTTCACCTGCTGGCAGACTAAGCATTTTGCCACAAAGCGGGCAATCTTCCTTTTCATTCCATGCCACCAGTAATATTGTCTCAAGTCTCGGTACATCTTGGTTCCTCCTGGATGAACCGAGTATATGGAGCTATGGGCTTCCGTCATCAATTCCTGCCTTAATTCTCCATTTGGAACACATAGGCGATTTCCGCACCTTAATGTTCCGTCCTCGTGGATGCGAAGTCCCGTCTGCAAGCATGCTTCTGTTCTTTCTCTCAGCCTTCGGAATCTGGCATCATTAGGCAAAACTTCCTTGATTCTCTCTACCAGCGATGACTTCACTTCAAGGTTAGCCAGCAACCCATTTTGTCCAGGTAGAACAACCTCTATCTTAAGATCTTGTAAATCTTGTAATAGTTGAGGCTGCTCCGTTAAGAAATAAGCCGAGGGTTTTCTGTTGAGAGCGTCGGCTACAACATTTGCTTTCCCCGGGTGGTACTGCAGATCGATGTCAAAGTCCACCATCAACTCAAGCCAACGCCTTTGCCTCATGTTGAGCTCCTTCTGTGTATAAACATACTTCAAGCTCTTATGATCAGTGAATATCTCGACCTTTTCTCCATACAGATAATGTCTCCAGATCTTCAAGGCAAAAATTACTGCAGCTAGCTCCAGGTCGTGCGTCGGGTAGTTCTTTTCGTGGACCTTCAGCTGCCTCGATGCATAAGCGATAACCTTGCCATGTTGCATCAAGACACAACCTAGTCCACTACCGGACGCATCACTATAAACAACAAAATCTCCTGACCCTGAGGGAAGAGTCAAGACTGGTGCTGTTGTTAGACGCCTCTTCAATTCTTCAAAGGCATGCTGGCATTCTTCCGTCCATATGAACTCATGATCCTTCCGTGTCAGCTTAGTCATCGGCTCTGCGATTCTTGAAAATTTTTCTACGAACCGCCGGTAATACCCAGCAAGTCCAAGAAAACTTCTTACTTCCGCAACAGAGGTAGGGGTAGGCCAGGTTTCTATAGCAGTGACTTTCTCTGGGTCCACAGACAGTCCTTCACCCGAGATAATATGCCCTAAGAATGGCACCTTGTCCATACAGAACTCATATTTGCTGAGTTTGGCATATAACTTCTCCATTCTCAAGGTTTCTAGCACAATTCTAAGGTGTTCCTCGTGCTCTTCGTGGTTCTTGGAGTAGATTAGGATATCATCAATGAATACCACCACGAACTTATCCAAGTACTGATGGAAGACCCCGTTCATCAAACTCATAAATACGGCGGGTGCGTTGGTTAAACCAAACGGCATAACTAGGAACTCATAATGTCCATACTTAGTTCTGAAGGCCGTCTTTGGGATATCTTCCTTCTTCACCCTAATCTGGTGATAACCGGATCTAAGGTCAATCTTTGAGAATACCTTAGCACCACTCAACTGGTCAAACAAATCATCAATGCGTGGTAGTGGGTACCGATTCTTAATAGTTACAGCATTAAGGGATCTGTAATCAATGCACAGCCGTACAGATCCGTCCTTCTTGGGTACAAAAAGTATAGGTGCTCCCCATGGTGAAACACTGGGCCGGATAAATCCCTTCTCCAGAAGGTCGTCAACTTGTGTTTTCAGCTCCACTAACTCCTTAGGTGCTAGCCGATATACCGATGAGGTGATAGGTTCGGCTCCTGGAGTTAGGTCTATCGTGAATTCTATCTCCCGATCAGGTGGTAAACCTGGAAGATCGTCGGGAAATACATCCACAAATTTCGTTATGACTCTTGGGTAACTTGAATCTTCTTCTACAGTCAATACCCTAAGAGTTGGCTGGACCCCTTGTTCTACAGCTCCTCGTAGAAATTCAAACTCAGGAAGGCTAGGGGGTCTAAATATCACTTTTCCAAGCCGGCAATCCAGTGTCGCATGGTACTGACTTAACCAGTCCATACCAAGTACAACATCATAATCAGGCATAGAAAAGATCAGAAATTGGGCTCGCATCTCTCGGCCACAGACTACTACCGAACATGTTCTACAAGTATCACTAACCGGGATAATTCCACCTCCCGTTAGTATTCTCTTCATCTTCGAGAGATGTGCGGTAGCTATTCTATGTGTGGCTACGAAGCTAGCAGCAATAAATGAATGCGAAGCTCCAGAATCAAATAATGCTACAGCAGAAATTGAAGCTACTAATATGGTACCTGCTATCACTTCGCCTGCAGTAGCTTCCTCAGTGACTGCTAGTGCATATGCCTGACCTCGTCCCTGAGCGGGACCCCTTTGCTGACGAGCTTGTTGGAACAATGCTGCCTGAGGTGGTAGAGGTGGCCTGGCTCCTCCAGGCCCTGTCTGTGTTGCTCCCCCAGCTGGAAGAGCTGCAGGTGGAGCTGGTCGATTCGGAACTCCCTCTCGACGTTCCGAACAGTCCTTTGAGAAGTGTTGTCCAGATCCGCAAACCAGGCAGAGTCCCAGCTTGCGTCGACATTCCTTTTCAATATGTCCTACCTTGCTGCAGTAGTGGCAAGTAGGCAGGTTCTTAGTTGCTGCTATTGGAGGCGGGCTCTTCTGGGGCCGTTTAGCAGATTCTCCTGGTGATGACTTGGACGGTGCTGAGGAGAAGGGACGTTTCAGGCTTGATTCCCTCCGAGTAACGCGCTCCAGCCGACGTGCTGCAGCTAGGACGTCGGTGTAGGAGGTGGGCGCGACCGATCCGATTAACTTCTGAAGCTCGAACCTGAGCCCATCAAAGAACTTCTCCGCCTTCTCCTCTTCGGTAGGAATTAGCGAAGGGGCGAAGCGGCTCAGGCGAATGAATTCGGCGTTATATTCCTCCACCGTCATGTTGCCCTGGATCAGGCGGTTGAATCTGTCTCGGAGTTCTGACCGAGCCACAGCAGGGATGTACATTTCCTGAAAGAGTCTAGAGAACTCCTCCCAGGTAACCTGATCATGTCCGAGCCTTCTTTCTTCGGACAGCCACCAATGATGCACGTTGTCCGTCAGTTGCATCCTGACGACAGTCATCCATTTGTCCCTTGGTAGTTCGGCGGCCTCCAACTGATGCTGTGTGTTTGTAAGCCATTCATGCACTTCAGTTGGTCCTTCCTTGCCCGAGAAGGTACGGGGCTTGAGTTGACGGAAATCCGTAATAGATCTCGTCGTTGGCCGCCTATTTGGTGGATTTGCATGCTCCAATGCTGCGACCAGGCTGTTCCTTAGGTTCTCGGCCTCTCGGCGTTGGGTCTCCTGTTGAATCTGTTGTTGTGCCTGCATCATGGCGTAGAACATCTAGAACATTTGCTGGTCGTCCATTGCCTGTCCTGGGGGAAAGACAGGCATCGTTGGAGGGAACTGGGGAGGAGACGGGATGTCATCACGCCTGAACCTGGAACTTGGCTGGCCAGTTTGATTGCTCTGAGAGGATTGTCCTCTAGTATCTGGCGTCGTTCCAGCCTCGCAGGTAAACCCTGCTTCAGTCGGTGTACCCAAGGGGGTCTCGTCACCATGTCTGGGATCCATTTCTCTGCATCAAAAGAAAACAATGAGAACGCACAGAGGAATCAAAACATGATGCAATTCAAGCAATTAAATTGAATTCGACATAGAGTTCAAAAACGATTCAATAAATGGATGAGATCCTATAAATTATCCTATCTTATTGCAGGCCTGTTCGGTCCCTAAGTTGAAACCGAACAATTTAGTTTGGACCTGCATGGGCCACCACAAAAACCATGTCACGCCCCAGTCCCAAAATGCCGAGGGACTGGAGATGCGTGGCAATGGCCAGCAGCACGCACCGATGGATAACCCAATTTAATGGAGCCATCAGGGCGTACTTAAGCTGTAAATAAGGTCTACTACACAAGTCACACTAATCTCATCCATAAAGATAAAGAAATAAACTGCATAATCAAATGGAAATAATGTAGCAACATCATCACAGCAAGTCAGTCGGAGAAACAATCTGACTTAAGTCTGAATAAACTGGCTCTATAGGCCAGGAACAAAAGATGTAAACATGAAATAAATACTGAGTACTGGAACAAGCACTCAGGAGAAGTCCTTGGCAGTCACCTCGTCTTCAGTGTTCGGTTCAGCTCCAGCAATAGCTTCAGCTCCTGTCCCGTATATCTCGGGATACTGCTCCTCAGCTAAACCTGGGGACATAATCCATTCCAGGTCCTCAGTGGACATAGCAAGGCACAAGATAAAAACAAGCCAACTGAATAAGCAGTGCAATAAATAAATGAACAGCAGGATAAACTAAGTAACCATCTATGTGATATGCAAATGAGAGCAACACTAGTACTCAGGCTGAGACCGCTACAAGCTCTGTGTCGGGGAGCCGGGTAGCAGTAATAACACGTAAAGGGTCTAGCTCTGCTGGAGAGTCTACAACCTCACAATAATAGTAGATATATATATAGAACAGCCTGTAGCCTGTGTGTCTCTCCCCACCCAATGTAATCACGCAAGCCATGACCATAACGTCTCATGCCCATGTCAGCGGGATTATAACTAATGCAACAAGTCATACTGTCTATAATAAATGTCTCTATCAAGTCCTGTATCCTATACAGAATCACCACAAATATCTCAGGAGGATTCTGTCCATGATAATGTCAAGTGTCCTGGGTTGTAGGGTACTTGATAGGTCAAGTACAAAGTAAGGGAATCGTAAATCCATCTCTAAATGACGAACCCAACACCGCGTACGGTGTCGGCACCCGACTATGATCGGACACTAGGTACGTCATACGTTCCCTAGGTTAAGCAGTTTAAAACAGATTATATGAATTTGCACAAGAAATCCAGCAGAGTATTTTTTACAGAAAATAAGAAAATAATGACTGCAAGTTTGGCAAGGTGCACTTGCCTGAGGTTTGGATTCCACTTAGGTCCTGGTTTCGGAAATTTCCAGAGATGTCTCCGAAAGCTGAAATAAACAGTACCATCACGCTCAGAAGGTGTCAAACAGCTAGGAACGCCTGTCCTTGGGTCCAATTTGGAGACAAGGGCAGAAACGGTAATTTCGGCCCAAAACGGGGTCCACCGGTGGGCCCGCTTTGCACCGAAAAACGTGTCAGGGTCAATGGTCTCCAAATTTACCAAACTTAGTGTCAACAGGTCAGGAACGCTGATACGAACCCAACGGAACTTTCAGATTTGAATTCCGATGAGCCGATCACAAAATCGCCCGTCGAGCGGGGCCTGTGGGGCCCACGACACGCGATTTCGTCAACGTTCTCAGAATCGGACCAAACTTGACCCACAGGACCAGCGTATCGCTACGAGTCCGATGGCGCAAGTTTCGTCTCGATCCGACGTGTGTGCACGAAGTTAGGGTGAAATGCAGAAAAGACGGATACGGAGCGATGTCCGCGGATACGCGTTGATTCTGGTGTGCACGCACACCCGAATCAGCTTCCGCGAAATCCCACACGTCCGTATCGACGAGGCGCACGTATCTGTGAAGACCGCACGCGACCAAGTCGTCCCGTTTGGCGGGGCGCACTCAGTTCCGGGGTGAAACAGGGTCTGGTTTTCCCTGTTTTTGGATCGCGGTGTGCGATCACCACAGGACGCGATGCCCCGAGCGGTTTATCCGGGCACCGAGAGGGTCATACAGGCTTTGCGTAGAAATTTACAGAATCGAAAACGGAGATCCGAGTTGCAAGATACGAGTACCTGAAGGGGACCCGAGAAACCGAAGTTTTCTGTGTCCGAATCGTGTCCTGGACACGTGTCCTCAGCTAGGGCTAGGGTTCAGGGCTGTGTCCGCGTGTCCGGGGCTCTGGGGGACTGGACGACGGTCGAGGCGACTTGGGGCGGTGGCTGCGGCTCTGCCGGAGGGGCTGGGCGGCGCCGAGGGGGTCGGCCGGCAGCTCGAGCAGCGGGGAGGGTTTCTGGAGGCCGGGGTCGGCTCCGCCTGGGGGAGGAGAAGGAAGAGGAAGGGGAAGGGGGCGCTGGAGGTCAAGGCGGGGAGGAGGACGGCTGAGAGGGAGGTGGATGGGGGTCTCGGGTGGTCGGAGTAGGGTTCCGGCGAGGTTTCAGGGGAGGATGAGGGAGGAGGAAGAGGTCGGGTAGGGGTTTTTATAGGGGATCCTCGGGGGGGGGGGTCGTGGCCGGACTAGGCGGGGATGGGGGAGGACGAGGGCGGCTCTCGCGGAGGGGAGGCGACGTGGTGCCGCGTTTTTCGGCGCCGGCGGAGGTCTCGGGGGAAGACGGGGTCGTGGGTGACAGGGGTGATGGAGCGGGTCGGGTCGGGCGGCGGGCTCCGGGTGAGCGGACCCGCCCGACCCGCTAGGGGTTTGAGGCTGGGCCGGGCTAGCACTAATGGGCTCGGCCCATTGGGCCGGGCCCAAACTAAAATCAAAAAATAAAGAAAATAATAATAATTATAATAATCAGTAATTAATTAATTTTAATTTAGGAAAAATAGATTTTAGGCTTTTAAAAAATAGGTCCGAGGCCCAATAAAATCCCAAAAAATTATCCTAAGTCCGGTTTTCTATTTTACACCATAAAATCATATTTTTATTTCATTTTAATGTTATTTATTGGCAATTAAAAATTACAAACTCATCACAGGTCCTATGTAAATTCCTGAAAAATGCATTTTAAATCCCAAAATTGATTTTAAAAAATCTGAAAAAATTTAGGGTGTTTACAACCACAAAAATATGTCACGCCCCAGTCCCAAAATATGTAGGACTAGGAACACGTAAGCATGCCAGCCGCATGGATATGGCAACTCCAATATATGGAAACCATAACCCATACGTACGCTGTAATATGAATATAAACTCACATGTGGTATATATAATGTCACAAGTCACAGATATGCTAATCTCATCCACACAACAAGTCATAGAAAAGAAATACTAAACTAGAATAAGGAGTCTGAAATATCCAAAATAATAGTCGGGTGGAGACAAATCCACTACCGATGACTATATCCAAAACTAAAGTGAGAGATGAGTATAAAGTCTCCAATATAAAATAATGTGAATACAGAAGTGTATCAGCTAAAAAGATCCATCGCTAGATAATCAACGATGCTCAGAAGGTAAGACCTCATCGGCAGAAAATAATGCGTCAGGTCCAGGCTCGTACTCCTGCAAATACTCAAGAACAGATACACCTGGCAGAGGACCAGGTCCTCAGAGGGACGTAACAAGATACAGAAAAGCGAGCCAACTTGAATACAGTAAACATGCATATAATTTGAAAATAAATAAGTATGCTGTACAAGACAATCTATATGAATGCAAATGAGGACAACTTTTCGACGTATGGGCAAGGGTAGGCTACTCGATCTATTTTACAACTCACACGAACGTCAATGGACATCAAAAATTGACATACCGCGGGGGGTAGCGACCAGCGCGACACACGTCCGTAGTGCGAGCTATATACTACGGTTTACCAGAGTGGTTAAAAGCCCATACGCCTAATGATTGTCCTCTATGATACTAAGTGTCAAGTGTGTGTCAACATATTTAATATATAGTAATGACTGAAAGAACTACACATGCAATAAATAAATAGAAATGCAATAAATATAAATAAATATACTAAGCATGCAAAATACTGTAACAATTTGGCAAGGTATCTTGCTTGGCAAGAAAGCTGCAAAAATGTAATGTCCCGATGTCAACTCCAAGAGTCAGAAGCTACGGCCTCAGAATGAACGTCTCCGGATGCTGAAATAAACATCACCAACGTTCCCAGAATAAGCAAAATAGCTAAAAAGTACATCCCTTTCGTCCAATTTGGACACAGGGGCAAAACAGTAATTTTGGGTCAAAGTGGGGTCAACATATGGCCCACTTTGCACCGAAAAGCGTGCCAAGGATAACAGTCTCTAAATGGGACAAATTATAGGTCAAACAACTCAAAATATCAATACGAACCCAACTGTATGTCCAAATGTGGATTCCGATGGGCCGAACACAATTTTGTTCAAAAATCAACTGTGGGGCCCGCCAATAGGCGATTTGGTCAACCGTCTCAGAATTGCGTGAAAATTGGGTCACAGGACCAGCGCGTTATCACGAGTCCAGTGGCGTAAGTTTTATCGCAATCTGACAAGCGTGCACAAAATACGCGCGAGTTCCACAAAAGTTGCGATACGGGGTGTGTCCGCGGATACGGCCTGATTCCGGCGCGCACACGCGTCCGAATCAGTTTCCACGAATTTTTACGTATCCGGTTACGCTGCGTGCACTATTCGGTACGCTTGGTACACGACGGGGCGGTCCCGTTTGGCGGGGCGCGCTCCGTTTTCCAACTTTTAGAAATCTGGAAAAAGTGGGTTCGCGGATTTTTGTGACAAATTTAATTCTGTCCACAACAGCTAATAATCTAGGGTTATTTAACAGAAAATATACTAGGTCAGGTGTTCTACACATACCAAAAAGAATCATCGAATTTGGATCTCTGTGGTGGGAGATACGAACTCGGCAACATGGGTGGTCACCGCAGTTTTCTGCGATCCCAGAATTCGGTCTGCTCGTGCCAACTTGGACGCTATTTTCGCCTATGGGTACACGTTGTTCAAGGTCTGCTATCATAAAAATATGGAAGAGGGTTAAGGGGTGAGCATACCGGTGAAGACGGAACAGCGTTTGGTTGAGCGAGTCGACGGAAAACAACTCCGGAACGCAGGTACCTCGTGTGGGAATCTGCAGTGCGCGGGGTCGGGGTCGTCGGGATGGTTTGGACGGCCTGGCGGGGTTCTCTGGCTGCGGTGGCGGTTCTAGATGAGAAGAGGAGGTCTGAAGATTTTATGTTAGGGTTTTATGAAATAATATATATATATATATATATTATATATATATATATATATATATATATATATATATATATATATATATATAGGATAGGGAAGAGGGAGAGAGGTTGGTTCGGGTCCGCGTTGGCAAGGGGGGTCGGGCCTGTTAATTGAATTAAAGGAGGGGGGGTCGGCTGTAGCTTGTGGGCTTGGAATGTGGGAAAGGGGTTGCTAGTTTGCTGGAGGAAAGTTGCAAAGGTGGTTGTAGTGGTTTGGTAGTAAGTAGTAATAGTTTGGTAAAGTTATTAATATTAATATTATTATTAGTATATTATTAATTTCTTTTTATTTTCTTTTATTTTCTTTTCTTCTCCTTAAACATATATATACATATATATATTTGTATATATATATATATATATATATATATATATATATATATATATATATATATATATATATATATATATATATATATATATATATTCATAAGAAATTTATAGATTATATATATATATATATATATATATATATATATATATATATATATATATATATATATATATATATATATTCATAAGAAATTTATAGATTAGAATAATGCACACCGTTAGGCTAGCAACTGCTCAAGGGGTCTCCTACATGAAATAAATTAGAAAAAAATTCACAATTGCTCCATAAATTTCCTAAGTGCACATATATATATAAATACATAGAAAAATTCTAAAAATATATATTTGTGCACACCCTTAAGATAGCAACTGTCCAAAGGGTCTCCTACATGGAATAAATTCCGAAAAATAAAAATCCTCTAAGTGCCCCAACACCTAAAATAAAAATTAATAAAAATCTATTTCTCCTATTTAGCACATAATTACCATAATTAAATTATTAATTAATAAAAAAATAAATACGATTTTTAGAAATAGGGGTTTTACACGACCTGCTCGCACGGTCATACCAATTGAGTAGATCGTGCTTTGCATCAGACCACGGGTTCAAGGGATCGGTCGTATCGGCAAGGCAGAGTGCTAGCGGAATCAGACTTATGAGTGGGCTCTGTCTCTTTTCCTCTACTCCTTCATGCCTAATAATATGGAACACACGTAATAGCCTGAACACTTGGACTGGAACTTAAAAATTACTATACTATGGCGTGCATAGAGTGTGCGTCGTTTGGTTGGATATTATTTGTGGCTTGAGTTGGTTTTGTATCGGGCAGTTGGAGCTTGAGTTGGATTTATGTTTGAGCAGTTGGAGCTTGAGTGGATCATCTTGGTTGGAACATCGAGGCACTTCGGACGGGCGAGCGAGCATGCATCCATGCACGAGTATCAGTTGGACGCTTTGTCAAGCAAAGCATGCAGTTGTGGTTCAAAATCGGACAACTGTATCGGTGAGGGCATTGTGCCACTGTTGGGACATTGTGCCACGGAGCTTTCGGAGCTAGGGGTGTTGCACCAATTGGAGCATTGTGTCGAAGCGGCATAGTACCTATGGGGATAACTTGAGATTGTGCCTTGGGATATAAGTTGGAGAATGGTTATGGATAATTGGATGGATTGAGGCGAGTATCGTTTGGTGGGACGAGAAGCCTCGATTCTCTCGTCATACCTACTTGGTGTTTGCATTGGTCATGGATAACCTGTTGCGCACATGGTTTGGTTTCCTCGAACGGAATATGCTCCGGGACACCGGGACCGTTCGGCCATGGAGGAGACAAATGGTAATGTGCCTTGGGCGCGGTGCCGACAGTTCGATACGACCAGGCGGACTAGCTATTCAACGCTGGATCAGGTAGAACTGTGGTTGATTAGTCCTTTATGGCTTGGCCAGTGACTTCATATAAATAAGAGTTGGTGTTTGCATTGGTCATGGACAACCTGTTGCGGACAGGGTTTGGTTTCCTCGAACTGGATATGCTCCGGGGCACTGGGACCGTTCGGCCATGGAGAAGACAAATGGTAACGTGTCTTGGACGCGGTGTCGACAGTTCGATACGACTAGGCGGGCTAGCTATTCAGTGCTGGATCGGGTAGAACTGCAGTTGATTAGTCCTTTATGGCTTGGCCAGTGACTTCATATAAATAAGAGTTGGTTTATTTTGCTTTGGTTTGGTTTGTGCTTTTCGTGTAGGCGGCGGCCACCTTGCCTCAGGCAAAAGTGTGCATATCGATTATTGGATTAGTAAGGCTTGGATTGTGGCATGGTTTGAGGATGGATATTGAGGCTTGATTTGTGGTTCGATAGGTTCACGCGTTGCTTGGGTTTGAGTAGAACGGTTTGCATGCTAGTTTTCTTTTGAGTTAGATATATCCGGTTGTACATTTGCTCGAGTTGAATGCTTGCATGTTTAACCCGCTTTACAGTTTTTCTTAACATGTCATACCTCTGCCATGAAATGAATCTAGGATTCAAGTAGAAATATCACCATATAACTATTTGCATTCACTATTATACTTAGTATTGGTTTAGACGAATGGGTTATCCCGCTTACCAGTATAGTTGTGTACTGACCAACGTTTGTGGGCATTATTTTAGGTACGCAGGTGTAGTAGTGTTGCTTGGATATACGGGACATGATGTATGAACGATAAGTACCTTTGTGGGCAAGAGAAAGAGCAAGAGTGTTGCATCGCCTTTGTGGCATTCTCCTTTTTGGCATTTTTATTTGGACCATATCGAGAGCTTCGCTGTATATACTCTGATGTGTGCTTAGTACACAATACTTGACTTTCGCTGCAACTTGGTTGTTTCAATGATAACTATGATGTTTGACATCACCGTCTTGTGCGAGTGCAACTCCAGGCTCGCACGGTATCACGTCCCGATGAGAACGATTGTCCTGTGGGAGCGCTGCAACGTGGTGATTCACGTTCAGCGAGGACGATCAAGCTTGCGAAAGATTGGGGCGTGGCAGTTTCTGGCAACCATTGAGTGGAAAAGTGAACATCCATCCTAGTTTTGGTGGATGAAAAAAAATAAACTCCATTACATTAGATATTTTTTGCATATAAATTCCTTAACTTTATCCTAATATTACATTTATTATGCAAATCATGTTGTTTGCTCGTAACTTCCTCTTTCTAAGAAAAGTGAGTTATAAATTACAATAATATCCGTCGACAGGTTCAATCTATAGCTATTTTATTGCCTAAAGCGAACTCTGAGACATTATTCAAAGTGGTGTCCTTTAACAAAACTATTTCTAGCAATATAAATTTAAAAAATTAAAAAAAAATAAGTTGTAATCAACCCGTCCCAAAAAATATAACATAATGAGGGGGGGGGGGGGGGGAAATTGGGACGGTTATTGGAAACAAAAATATTATATGGCAAGCTTAGTACTCGCCCACTACTTGCATGGGCTGACGTGGTATCCATGTGGCGGAGAGAGGAAGGAAACATTCCTCTTTTAGTTGCTGCCATTTGATATTCTAGGAGGATTAAATCTCAACCGTTGTCTGTACCCAACGTCTTAGATGGAAGAGAAATGTTTCTCTCAAACCACAATCCCATCGCCTCCTTTCTTCCTGGACTATGAGGTGATGGTTTGAAGAGGGAGACGGGGTCGGAGAGGGCTTGGAGAGAGTCATCGTATTTTCGGACGGGCTAAGCGTATCTCTTCGAGATCCGAGTTTGAACTATCGTAAGTCCTTTCTTCTTGCCATCTTCATCTGAGATTTTTGATTTCTTCATCTGAGATTTTTTTAGAGTACATACGGTTTTCTTCATCTGAGATTTTTTCAGAAACCCTCTGTTCCTCCTTGGTCTGGAGATGAGGATCTAGATCGGCGGAGATCGGGTTCGTCTCGAGGCGGCGCTTGGAAGGTCGAGGCCCAGGCGACAATACAGGGTTTCCTCGACTGGGCTCCTATGGCGCGGAGGCCTTGCTGTAGGCTGTGTGCGACGGAGATCTGGGCATCGACGGAGGAGTGGACTCCTCCGTCGGCGGGGCTGACGTTGGGGAGCTCCGACGCGAAAATCTGAGGAAGGCAGCATGCGGGCTTCAGTTGGTGTAGAAGGGGCAGTGCTCTTTACTCCAGAATTCATTGGGGGTCTGTTGTTCTATGTGATTCTCTTTAATTTGCTGAATTAATTTGTATCAAATGGTGAAGTTGAGTATTCATACTGAGCTTACATACAAGTAGCAAATGTAATTGAATAAAAATTTATTTGATGATTCACAAGTCTTTGATACTTTATTTCATCCCATGAGAACTTATTTGATCTAAACATTATAGCTATATGGATAGAATGAAGAACATTATTTGTCTATGTCGATAAGGATGTATACTTATTTTGCGAGCAAGGTTTGAATACAGTGTGTTATGCTTTAAAAGTCAAATAATGGATGGCATCTCCGGAGATGGGGAAACTACTTGATAGTTGATATCAAAAAACTTGGCCTTCATGAAATATTTGCCAATACTTTACATGGTAACATTGATCCAGTTTTTGTTTCATCTTCCTATTGGCTAATAGTAAAACTTTCTATGAATGTAAATGAGTAAGTACAACTTTGAAAGAATACGAGGCTTCTCCAAGGAGTAACTGAAATCCATTATATGTTCTATATGCATTTTAAGATGAAAGCTCAGTTCGCAACATATATTCACTTCTGATTGAAAAGGCATCACGTCTCTGAGCCATGGGGCTTTTCATGTTAACCCAAAAATTTCATATGAATATGTAGCCAATTTTATGTGATAGCACTGACTCAACATCCTCAATCAATTTTCTGTGATAATTGAAATAAACCAGACTATTAAGCTTGTTCCAACTATTCACGACCAGCCTGATCAAAACAAGTCACATAAGAATGAAATAGTAGTATTCATATCTAAAGATATCACATTATTGCCAGGTCATACCAAAATGCCAAAAAAGAGAAGTAAAGTGCTTCTCAACTATATGCAAAGCCTGAAAGGCAAGGCAAGTCTAGAGAACACTTAAAAAGAAATTTTACATACAAATTTCTGAAATCATAAATAGTTGGCAGTTAATTCAAGTCTTTGTAATATTTTCACACAATGAGAATTAACCTATAATTGTCAATACAAGAAACCCTTTCCTGATGTATCACTGTAAATGGAAAATCCTCCTGCTCCTGATGGCAATATCAATATCGGAGCTGTAGTCAACCTCTTCTTCAGCTCCTCAAATGCTGACTGAAAATCCTCAGTCCAGACGAACTCTACGTCCTTCCTGGTTAGTCTAGTCATCGGCTCTGCAAGTCTGAAAAAGTCCTGAACAAACCTCCGATAGTAGACTGCCAATCCAAGGAAGCTCCTGACCTCTGCTACTGAACTCGGGGTAGACCACGATTTAACTGCTGAAATCTTCTTCGGATCCACTGAGATTCCATCTCCTGTAATGACATGCCCGAGGAATTCAACCTTATCAAGGAAGAACTCACACTTTGATAACTTGCAATACAGCTTCTCCTTCATGAGGGTCTCCAGAACTTCCTCAAGTGCTGCTCTTCGAATATATCATAATATCATCTATGAAGACTACAACAAACTGATCCAAGTACTGATGAAATACCTTGTTCATCAGGTTCATGAATACTACAGGGGTATTGGTCAACCCAAACGGCATCACCAAGAACTCAAACTGCCCATAACGAGTCCTGAAAGCTGTCTTCGGGATGTCTTCCTTCTTCACTTTTACCTGGTGGTACCCTAACCTCAAGTCTATCTTTGAGAATACCTTCGCTACGCTCAACTGGTTAAACAAGTCATCAATCCGCGATAACGGATATTTATTCTTGATAGTGAGGTTGTTAAGTGCCCTGTAGTCGATACACATGCGTACACGGTTCTCCGACCAGGGACTCCTACGCCAGAACCATATTTTTCTCCATCTTTATAAAGGATGGATTCCATATATACTCACACTCCAACCCGATAAAAGTGTATTCACCCTCATGGCTAGCTCCTCAAGCGAAAATCATGCATGTCTTTCCGTGATAAAATTCATGCACCTTACATTCATCGATACTGCATCCCTTGTGATACTACACACCATATGTAGTGTCCAGTTGTGCAACCTCTATGCCAATGCTAACTACCATGCCTAACATCTCCCGAATCAACAAGATCTTTCCGAGTTCAATGACTTGTCCAAGACCGATTTATCTGACCACTAGCCTCAAAACAAGTCTTGGTTGAATGCTTATGACCTATATATGTCTTCTACCATAACGTGCTTCTGTATCGGATAGCTTTTTCTCCCTTGGATGGACCGACCTAAGAGTGTGTAAGAACCAAAGCAAACTGAAAATAACAGGTTAGGTCGGGTAAGATTAGTTCTTTTATGCTTATGGTACCACTACAAAAATATAAAATTTTAGCGACAGAAATTTTTATCGCTAAAATACTTATTTTCGTCTGTGAGACTCGTCTCACTGCTCTAGTATTGATACCCGGTATACGCGTATTGTACATGTGTATCTTATTTATTGTTTAATTTCTTACATCTTGCTTTATGTCATTCATGCATTGTTTAGGTTATTTTTGCAAGTTTTTCTTAGTTGCATGCTTTGGACCGTTGGTCCCTTTATTTTCTTGTGCATGACTGTGATAAACCCGGGAGAGGGCATGGATTATAATACAATGACCTACAATCAACCCTTTGTCTATATAAGCAAACATTTCTCTTTCTTTCATTTTTTTTCTTTCATTTCTCCTTCCTTCTTCACTTCTTCAGCCTTCACCGAGAGAAGCAGCCGAGCTTGGCCTTAGCCGTGGGTAACCTTGATAGTATTAGGCTAGATCTTGACCGTAGGCAAGTACATCTTGCCAACCGAAGGAACAATCTTGGATCTTGCCTTGATTCTTAGTATAACTTATTTTATCATTTGTTCGATATTTTTTTGGGTAACTCTTAGAACTTGTCTCATTGATGGTTTTATTTTTCTTGGATTGGATTGCTCATGGAGCCCGAGAATAACTCGAAGAACGCAAAGTTGGCCTGAGAATGTATACAAAAAGTATGCAGGAAACCCTTGTCGCATAAGCGAAGTTTCAGTGAGCGCACTTGTGTGTATTTCACAATTTTTTTAGAAAGTGCGCCAATATATGTTAAGTACTCTGGGCACATTTCTTTACTCCTACATACGTTTTGTATTAAGGTAATTCCTTCAAAAGTATGATAATCCAACTTGGCACACTTTTGAAAGGGTCTGCAAGTCATCAAGAATGTGCGCCACTGCTTAAAAGCCAACTTGACGCACTTTGCAGATATTGCAGAGTTGGCACACTTTGGTAAATTTTCCTTACCAGCGTACTTTGCCCCCTTCTGGAGAATGACATACTTGCTATGTAGCGCACTAGGTGGCATTCTTCAGAGACGGAGCAGTTTGTAGTCTTTCATATTACTTAATGACTAATAATGACTTCTGACCATTCTCAAGAATTATGTTCTCGACTGCAGAGTTGTCTCAACTGCTGTGTTATGCTTCGAGACTTGTGTTTTATCTTTTAGTAGCCTCCAACACACGTTTGTGAGCCAATACCCATTTTTGCGCCAATACCTATTTGTGAGCCAATACCCGTTTGTGCGCCAACACCCATTTGTGCGCCAAAAGTAGTTTTTGGCCTCTTTTGCGCGGTTGTTACTTTCTTGCCTATTTTATGCTCCAAACCTGAATTAATAATTTTATGCGCCTGTATGATAGTATACTCTTTATCATGCTTAACACTTGATGATTCTCTTGTTCTTTTTCATCCCGTTATTTTAATTATTCCTGGATATTTCCTGAGCATGACATTCTTGATATTAATCTTGATTTTTAACATGATATAGTGATTGTACATTATAAATAAAATCATAATAATCCTGATCATGTATTGATGATCCTGATACTCCTGATCCTAATAATCCTGATAGTGGCTCGGCATAGCGCACTCATGACTTGAGAATTCCTGTAGCTGTCCTGATCAAGGTTATTAGTAGCACCTGTATTGCATGACATATATCCCCGTGGTTAATTTTGATTGTACTCGTCAAGTTACTGTCCTGTCTTGTATTATGTCTAAGGCAGATTCTTGAGCACCACGGTTGAGAATTCTTGATAATTGTCAGGATAATAACTAGAATAATAATCTAGAAAGCATCTAGAGATATTTTTTGGCTACATGCAATCCTGGTATCCCAGTGACACCGGATGGATTTAGAGCTCTCCATTGTGAGGGGCACACTTCCAGCACACCGACTAGTGTTGTACTACCAGAAAAGATAATAAATGATTATACCTGATGAACCTATATTATGTACCCATTTATTTGGCTAACCCGGATAGTCTGCAGGGCTTGTGGCTGTAAGGAATCTCAAACTGCATGTGTTAGTAACTAGGACTTTGATAACCCTAGTTAGATAATGATAACAAGTCCTAGGGCATGATTGGCCGTGATTGCTTGATTTCCAGTCTAGTCTGGTCCTGATTTATTCTTAAATACCAGAACCGGAACTGTATACTGAGTATTGATTCCAGATATCCTTGTTTAAATACTCCAGACTGTTTAATGATTAATTTAACCTTTGCACTTATTTAATTTTTCCTTGTGCTATTTCTTACTGGTTTTGTTTACATGCTGGATTTAGTTCATAAGATTGGCTTTCTTCTGGTACTTGCTGTTTGTGGTCTGACCCCACTGATTTTGTATGGCCAGATTTTGGAGCAGGACCGCATGATCTACCGTACTTTCTGCCTCAAGATGGTGAACTCGAGGAGCATCCGAGGACATGAGTGAGTTTCTTCTTTCTCATATACTTTATCTTGTGTATTATAATTTTAAGGTATTTAGCGACCGAGCACGTGTTTAGCTAGTATTTTAGGACTTGACATTCTAGCCTACGGGCCTACATGTAAAGCATATTCTAGACTATAGCTAGAGATGATCATGTTATATTGTATTTTGCTAGTTCTTCATTTTGGTAACTAGGTTCATGATCATCTGTGTATATATAGTTTGGGATGCCTTACTATTATATATTTGGTGATCATACATCTTGTAAACTTGTCACTTGCTCGAAATTGAGACACCTAGGAATTCTTGACCCGGGAATGACTGTTGGATTATAGAGTAAACCCTCATATGTCTAGACAGCCGTGACCGTATTTCGGGATATGAAGTACTCTTGTGTACGTAGATAACTTTGTCTGCCCCTGCTCTCCAGTATTATGGTTCTGGGGCATGACACGATTTAAGTGGTGGCCCATGCAGGTCTAAAAATTCTACAGTCTGTAAAATTAGAAGGAAATCATTTTCGTCGCTCCACCAGCGACATAATTTGATCTGTCGCTATTTTACAGTATTTTTGTAGTGTACGGTCTGATTTTTTTAATTTTTTCAGTCTGGTTCGGTGTTTATAAACTAAAATAAATCTATTTAGAGTCGAACCAGATTGATTGTACTCAAATGACTTTGTTGGTTTAAATTTTTTATTGATCATTGACGATTGATCACGAGTTAATGAATTATGACACTTTTTTGGTCATAAAAGGATTAGAATATATCTTGACCAATTTAGGACATATTATCTATTTAACATTGGAATTTTGGGAAAACTTTTTGATAGGTTTTAGGATGACTTATTTATTGTGTAGAATCGAATAAAAGAACCGAACCAAGATTGACATGTTGGGTTTGGTTTGGTTTGGTTTGGTTTCGTAGGTTCGAACGGTCTGATGCAATTTTTAATTTTGGAGAATTGAAATATGACGATTTGGTTCAGGTTAGCCCAAAATTCAAACTAAATAGGACAACGCTCACGCCTAGCACGACCAAGCGAACAACTTGTTTACCATGTAGTTCAAGCTCCTAAACACGCCTACCAACATGTTCACTATGAAAACTCCCCCTGTATTCTACATCCTCGAGTAGAGTATGCCCATACATGGTGCACGTCTCTTGAGTCGTACCCATATTGAACTGTGCAGATTGAGATGTATCCGTAGTCTCTCGAGTTGGATGCATCTCATGATCTCCTTCTCGACTTTGAATTGCTTAAAATGTTGCCTTTCCAAGCATTGAATTCAGACCCACAAAGAAACTCCCACTTGGAAAACGACCAACTATCATAGAACCCACAATATGATCCTCAAGACATACACCCCATATGTAGTTTTCCTTGACAAACCAAATTCTACGTTCTCCTTAAGTCTTCATGAAGACTTTTGTATTATACTTTAGTACTATGAAGTACGTTATGGCGGGGTCCAAGTGGTTAATTGGATTCCTTCGTATAACGTATCGACAGGCCAAGCCCCCCCTCCATATATCTTGAGGTAGAATCTCCTTGAACCCTAAAAATAACGCACATGAGAAGCTCCCCCTTAAGTTACTATTTATAAAAGTTAAAACAAAATCCTAATTTATGTTACACGTCCCGACTTAACCCCTAAGTTAGACCCAAACCAAATTTGGACTGTCTAAACCTATTGAAAAATCTTGATCTCGAATAACTTTCACCAATACTCAAAATCACAATCAGCCATTCTGGTCCAAAATGCTAGAAACATTTCCTTACCAACCAAAAATCCGGACCGGCAATAACAAGGACGGAACCAAAAATCCAAGCTGAGGTGGGTTAGGGTGGGCTAAAGTGGACTAGGTATGGACTAATTCATGATTTTTTTAAAATAATATAAAAAAGGGAAAATTTGGGGTGGGATGGAGCCCACCCAGCCCATAGAAAATCACCGGATTACTGGCTGATATCCAACGGGTCTTCGGCCAACGACTCTTGTGCCACCAGAAGACTACTCTCCACCTTTGTAAAAGACTGGATTCAGATCATAAAGAAGGTTTACTTTACCGTTATTGTAGTGTGTATGTGGTGTATTCGAGGAGGGTTGATTTCTTTAATGCATTGCCAAGTATATCTATATTTGTATTCTGTAACCAAATGAATTAAGAAAAAAAAATTAATCGCGTTTCTTGGCTCGCGCAGTACTCGTGCGAACTGACTGAGCAGGAGGAGGTGGGGGAGGCGACGACGTCCGACGAAGCACTAGGAGGGAAGGGGGTGGTGGCGGCGATCGGTGGACGGCGGAGTAGGAGGGGGGATGCAGCGGCGAACGGTGGCCCGCTCGAGCATGCGAGTACTGTGCGAGCCACCGCGCATTTTCAAACCATAATTGTAGAACTTATGCTACTTTATAATTAGTTCTTTAATGAACTGCACTGTACTGGTTTAGTTGTTGTCCCAACGTTTCAGCAGAAACTTTAAAGCAAATTTCTGTTACAAATTTAAAGAAGACCAAAATATAGGAGCATATAGGCGAGAACAAAGGAAAACAATTGTATGTAAAGGAAGAAATATCTTCTACTATATAATGAGGCTTGAAAACGGCTCAAAAGTGATCCGTCCAAACCGTTTGTAAATCCTCAACCTAGTTAATTTTTTTATTTTTTTAAATGTCACGTGTGTGTATATCATTTACCCTCACGTAAAATTTCTAAAATCCCATCTAATGTAAATTCCTATATAATTTAAACTATTTTAATATGTTTAAACAAACTAAATGATATATCTAAATATATATTCAAAATTCTAAAAATATATCTATAACAATTTTAATTAAAATTATTGTAGTATAACAAAAAAATTTATCCAATTATTTAATTATCTAAAAAAAATTTTACGTGCATTGTACGTGAATATCACTAGCCTCATATAATGGAAGAGTATATCTCTATGAGGTTTGTAATATCCCATTGATGTAAATATTTATGTATCTATAAAAAAATTCTACAATATATGGAAATTACAATTATAGTATAGTTATAAAATGATTTCCTTCCAATTTTTTTACATATTTATGTCCCACCATATTTAATTCCTTCTAAATATAAAAGATTTATTCTTGAATCACCAAAACTTAATTTGATTGTCAGCTATAAGTCATCCAATGTGAAGCGTATACAAAGACAATTCAACAAGATTGCTTGGCAACAGAGGTATATGGATACCTTGATCTTTAGACTGTATTCGGGACGTAGTTGTCCCTACTGATTTTTTGTTTTTACTTAAATATTCATATTCTTTTGAAAAAAAAAATTCATTAATTTTATGTTTTGTACTCTCCGAAATTTATAATTTTTAAGTTCTATATACACATTTATATTAGGTTTTATTTTTTTTTCTTTATAATTTTTTCATTTTCTGATGATTGGATAAAAAGAGAGAAGAGAAACAACAAAATTTTAATATAACGAATTTTATTTAACGAAAATTTAAATTTTCGTTTACGTTTAGAATTTGACTCCCCTATTTTAAATTTCTGCATCTGTTTACTGTCTTTAGTTACAATATACAACCAAGTACAAACTTTTTGTACAGTGTGTACAAAGTATATGTTTTAATGAACTTTGACTTTGTTGTTGTCTTGTAGTTAAGATCCCTCAAATTGAAAAAAATAAAATAAAACTTGTTGGCACTATTATTCAATATGGATGACTACTAGGCCATAGTTTGTCTTCTCCATATTAGTCTTGGAGGAGTGCATGTTGAAAACCTAAGTTTTCTTTAATCTACCTAAGAACATCCATAGTGGGGACACTTCAAACACATACTCTAAATTATTAAAAATTATATAAATTATTACTTTTGGAGTGTTTCCATGATATTGGTACACAATGATACACTCCAAATAAACACTCCAAATTAATCTCCTCTTTTTTATCCTTCTTTTTTCTCTTTATTTTCTTTTTCTATTTGGTAATATTTTTTCCTCTCTTTTCTCTTTTTATTTTTCTTGTTTGGTTACTTCTGATGGGCCCATCAATTAATACAGAGGAGCTAGGACACGCTCCAAATCTGGAGTGTCTTATAGCTTTATAGGAATTTTCAAGTATGTACAAGTGTCTACTGCAGCCATCAAGTGCTACAAAATTTGACTAAAATCAAAATGTAGCACTTGAAACCTCTCCCACTGTGAATGCTCTAACCTTTAGCTCATTATAAATTATAAGCACACCCCCTCACCTCCATCAACCTTCAAGCCTCCTCCTTGTAAACTCAAATTTCTTTCCATTTTTGTACACAAGCAAGTATGGGTGGGAGCTCTCCTTGCGCTTCCTGCAAATTGCTGAGACGACGCTGCACCAAGGGCTGCATCTTCGCCCCTTTCTTCCCTCCGGACGATCCCCGCAAGTTTGCCATCATTCACAAGGTCTTCGGCGCCAGCAATGTCAGCAAGATGCTGCAGGTAGTAGTCTATATCCATTTGTACCATATGTGACACACAACTTAAGAACATGCACATATTAATTTAGGGTTTTCTGCTAGGTATATATATATGTATCTTGATCAGTATGTGCACTCATTTATGAATTATGCTACAGTGACTACCTCACTTATGTCTGGCTCGAGTGGTCAGCGAGGAGAGATATAACCTCCCTAGCTAGACGGATGGTCTCGAGATCAAACCACGGGGGAGGTGTGGGTGTGGGTGTGGGTGTGGGTGTGTGTGAAAATTGGGGACAATGGATCCAAATGGCATGCAACGCAGCGTGCACAAATTCTTGCGCGTATAGTCGGACATCGCAAAAAAGGAAAAAAGATAAAAGAAAAAGACTACTTATGTCCATGTTCGTAACAAGGTTACAACATCGGTATCAGTATCGGAATCGGTATCGGACCATTCCCATGAGTATTGGTATAGGAGATATAGGCAATATGAGCGGTTTCGGATCCGGATCGGAGTATATGATTTTTTGGTATCGAAAAACAAATAATTATTAATATATTATTAAATTTTAGATTTTTTTAAATATATTTAGGCATAATTTTAAACATTTTCTACGTTGTTTCTTATGAAATGGTACTCACCATTGCTGATTGGTTTATCTGTAATATATAAGTTTTCTTCTTTTACGTACTTGTACAACTTTATTATGCGTTTACACCCTTGTTGATTAATCTCTTCCATTTAATTTTCTTTGCTGCATTGACCGGAGAAAAAAACATCCACAATGCCGGTATAGATTAATATCGTCAGTATTGGTATCAGTTGGTTCATGATCGGAACATGTCAACTCGTATCGATATCGGTATTGGCTGATACTACAAAATATGGTTCATATGTCTACAATTTTATGTTGCATATAATAGTCTTTTTTGTTCGATTTTTATTATTATTGGTTTTTAGGACATTCCATCTCATCGGAGAGCGGACGCGGTGAGCAGCCTCGCGTACGAGGCGGACGCGAGGATGCGCGACCCCGTCTACGGCTGCGCAGGGACGATATCCTACCTGCAGAACCAAGTATCCCAGCTGCAGATGCAGTTGGCGGTGGCGCATGCGAAAATTCAGTGCGTCCACATGCAGCAAGAGTCTTGTCTGCAGACGAATCAACAACCGTTAGATTTGGATAACAAGTCGTTTATGCTTCGTGATGGCCAGATAAGGATCAGTCAGCTGATGAACTTGGCCTCCTCTATCAGTGCAGTGCAAGAGCCTATGCAGAGAGAATCACTTTGGACATAGCTACAAAGATGTTTCTCTTTGGTTTTAATGGATGGTATAACATGGTTCTTGACTCAGATGCATGGTTGCAAATAAACTGCATATGCATTTAGACAAGCAATCCCAGATTATTTTTTTCGTTTGTTCTTTCTCATTTTTTTTCCTGTATGGGGTGTTTGAGGAGAAAAAATTCTTGGTAGTACGATTTTAGTTTCTGAGAGTCAGCATGAATACAATAGAAGGTTGGGATTGAAGCTGAATCTTTTAACGAACTTTGTCGAAGGTTCTTGTTGTCTTCAAAACCTCTTAAAATAGTCTCTTCAAAGTCAAACGTGCTCTGTGCACGCACGCGGGTCGGCTGGACGCGAGCATGAGGGGAAGAGAGGAGGAGGGGAAGGGCGGAGCTGTCGTGCGCGTGTACAGACGCGTGCAAAAGCGAACGCCAATAAGCTTTTTTGCTTCAAAACAAACGTGCTCCTTGGCACGCGCTTATGCGTGCGCCTGTGCACGCACGCGGTGGCTGGTCGGCCGGACTCAAAACAGGACAGGGGGAGAGGGAAGCCGCCGACACGCATGTACAGACGCGCGCAAAAGCACACGCCAAAGAACTTTTATGCTTCAAATGCTCATTGGCACGCGCTTATATGCGCGCGTCTATGCACGCATGCGGCGGCTCGAAAAATAGCTTCGTCGAGAGTGATTTGATTGAGATGTTAACTTGATTTGATGATATATGTACTAAGGATTTAGACAGTACTTCATTATTAACAATTCGAAAATTAGTAGGTTTTGTAGCGGTAACGCATGTAACTTTTAGATCGGTGATTGAAAATTTATGCCTTGGAACAACCGTATCATCTTCTTTATCTCTTCTATAGTTGTCTTGAGTTTACCGAATTGAGTTACGCTTGAAAAATTCTACTCTAATTTCTTTTTAATAATAATAATAATAATAATAATGTTACCCTTTGTCTTTAAAAGTTTATATAGAATATTGATATATAATAGTAAAAGAAGAAAAAGAGAAGATAAATGAAAAAGAAGAAAAAGAGAAGTTAAAGAAAAAAAATGAAAAGAATTTAGACAAAAAAATGAAAATGGGAAGAGAGGGAACGGCCTCTCCTCTCCTGTAGCTTCTCCCGCTTCTCTCTCTCTCTCTCTCTCTCTCTCTCTCTCTATATATATATATATATATATATATATATATATATATATGGATTAATAGCTTTTAAATATTTTTTCATAATGTTATTAATTATATCATACAAAACGACATGTGATAAACATATTCTAGAATCTTACGGACGACAATCACGAATATTAGTACTGAAATAATCGTATGTCGCATAGTCCGGTAGCGAGCCGATCCATTGATCGGGTCCGGGTCAGTCCGGACCGGATTTGACCAGGTCCGGACCGGACCGGGTTCCAGACCTCCGTCCTTTTACACATCTTGAGTTAGCTCCGGTCCCAAAGATTATATGGACAAAATTGATATGGAAAACAAATAATGTAAAATCTAGAATATAAAATTTAGAAAGTTTGGCTCTAAATTGAAATTTACTATTCTACAAAATGAGTTCTTACAATCTAGAATTTAAAAATTAGAAGGTCCAACCTATAACTTTCATGGATTTAAAATCTAAAAATTAAAACTAAAAATGAGATTTATTATTCCACACAATGGACACCAACATTTTAAATCTAGAAGTTAGAACACTTATGTATTCTTCCTGTTGAGCTGCTCCCTTTACCGAGATATTGAAATGAACAAGACAAGACAGACAACACCCTTCTCAAAAGATGGGTTAAAATTGGTCTTTTTGGATTTAGAATATTGGATTTGTGAAGACTTTTTTTACAATATTGAGTATTTATTAAAGTGTGTTATTAAAATTATTCTTAATTTATAAAAAGATTTATAAATTTTAGTTTTAAAATTGCAACAAATTAAGAATATTTTTGATAACCCATCTTGAAAATTAATGGACATTATAAAATCTTCTTAGCAATTACAATTTCCTATATTTAATTTTATATATATTATTTTATACATATTTGTAAGATTATTTAGAAATACCAAATGACATATCTATTAATGACCTAGATGTCCCTATGAACAATTGTAATTAGTAAACATATGCAAGAAAATATTTAAAAAGAAAAGTTATACGGTGAAGATGTTCTTTTTCTATTAAATAATAGTACTAGAAATCGTGCATGTGCATTGCACTTGCGTTTTTGTTTGAGCTTTTTTTCTCACTTTTTAAATATATACTTGCATGATAAAATTTTACAGTAAATTTATTTTTTAGATTGTGAACACTTGTTGTAACTAGAACTGTGTAATTACTATTGGAAGTGTGTAGTTATTAGTGGTGAGTAATTATGTTAGTGGAAAGATGTGTAATTTATATATTTTATTTCTAGTTAATTTAAAATATTTTGACATATATACAGTTTTTGAAGGACATTTTTTAAACATGAAAGTTCCACAGTAGAAGCCTAGAAATTTCGGTCTTATATATATATATATATATATATATATATATATATATATAATATATATATATATAACTACTGTTGCGTGTTGGTATTAATTTTAATTTATAACTATAAGTATATATGTAGACATTTTTTTGCACAATTAATTAGTTATTGTACATGGAAACACTATATAGAAATAAGTTTTCTTCATCCAGAGTGTCATATGTAAATATTATTTTGAAGTAAAAATCATCAATAATTGAAATTATAAATGAGATTTGGGAAGAGCAAATACAACCTCCTTAATTTTTTATATGTAATTACCTAACAACCCATTTAAATTTAATGAACAATATTAATTAGTATAGACATATAAGGACATGTTTAAAAAAATTATATGGTGAAGCCTGGTCTTTTCTTATTATATACTAGTGTGGTTAAGGTGGAAGATATTCTCTTTAAAATTTAAAATTTAAAATTTAAAATTTAAAATTTAAAATTTAAAATTTAAAATTTAAAATTTATTTTATTATTTGTTATATATTTTGGTTTTTACCCCAACAAAGTGAGAAAAGAAAACACACGCGATAGTTATATATATATTTTTAATTTAAAGTAATTTGTTGATGATATACATATGGCTTAGACGGCTCAATTTGGAGCCATTTCAAAGCCGCATTATAGTAATAGAGATATATATATTAATTTATAAATATATGATATTATTGAAAAATTAAATAGAAATTTAAATTATGTTAAAATATTTTAAATATAATTTTTATATATTTTATCTATGATTTATTACAAATATATTTTATGAATTTTGGATATATGTTTAGTTAGATAATATCATTTAGTTAGTTTAAATATAATTTAAATATTAAATATATTTTAGAATTTATATATCTTCAGATAGTTAAAAGGATTATACGGTTTTAATTTTGTTTTCAAATACGTGAGAGGAGAAAGAGAATTACGGAAGTTAAAAAGACTTTAATTTTTTTAAATTAATTAGTGATGATATACATACGACTTAGACGGTTCATTTTTAGCCGTCTCTAAGCCGCATTATAATAGTAGAAATTAGTATAGATAAGATGTTGCAGTTTAAACATAATACAAAACTTTTTGAGTTTCAAATATATTTTTGCTAAGGTAGTGGATGCTTGTAGACTCATGTTTTGAGCACGGATTTCTTGAGCACGTAGGCCATGGTGGTAAGGACGGGACTACTCTAGCTCGAGTTTTTTATTTCATCCTTACATGGTGGTATAATATATATTTTTGATTCCACCCTTGCAGCGGATTGATATTAAATCAGTCCGAAAAAATTACTAGTTCATAGGTTAACCGGTTCAACCGACTGGTCTGATCTGGTCCAAGTTTTAAACATATTGACTCATCATCAAGGACGGAAGCATAAATTTATATATGAAAACAAAAAAACAAAAAATTTGGGACCAGACAACCCGATATGTAGGTTCGCCATTGCTTATCATAATATACACATTTTTGACTGTCTACAAATCAAAGTACAAATGAGCTTGGTAGTCCTAATATTTTACTCAATATTGTATGAAAACAAAGCAAAAAACAAAGGTTACATTTTACTTAAAGTAAACTCAACGATATGATCAAACTAGAATTGGAGAGGGGAAATGAATTTTCAAGGAGCTATGCGATTTAGTAAATCAAAATTGTCCCTAAAAAGCACACAAAAAAATATAATAAAATCCCACTCTCCCCTGAAATCTGACTACCATTATACCAAGTGTTCCATACTCTAAAAAGAAAAAAGAAAAACTTAAAAAGGAAAATAGTGTGAAAAATAATTAGTCGTAACTTAGCCCAAACTAACCAACCTTGAGATTTTCATATTTACAATGTGATGGGCCATTTTGTAGGCCCACTAATATCCTAGATATATGCCACTTCTAAATAATTATCCTTCTCTAGACCTTTGTTTTGTTGGACATAAATACAAGGTGTTGTAATATTGTTGAGGGATGAAATATAATGTTTACGTAGATTCAAAGATATATGTCAAAATTTGGAAACAAATTAGAACTGTGAAAACTATAAAACTTTAAAAAAAAATTGTAGTCCAATAAAAATTTATTTTTAACTTCGTAATATCAACTATTTCAGTTTTTGAATTTGATATCCTAAATTTTGATATTCATCAACTTGATACCTAAACTATAATTTTTTAACTTAATATCCATAAATAACAAAACTATCATCCATTCTCTCCCTCCCTATCTCTCCGACATCGACGGTGGCAGCGACCGTGCATGTGAGGGTGCGTACGGTAGCAGCGGAGGGAGGGGTGGTTCGGCAACGAGGGACGAGATTGCGTACAGCGGGAGACAGAGAGATGGTGAGATAACAATATGGTAAAAATGTTGTGAAAGAAGGAGTGATAGTTTAGTATTTTTATTTTATTTAAAAAAATTTAACTAAAAACTAACAACTAACTGAGTGAAGATATCAATTTGAATATTGTGAAAAGTTGATGGCTTAGAATTTCAAATTTAAGAACTTGAATGTTTTTTGTGGTTATCGAAAAAAATATTATAACTATATATAAGAATCTGGTTTGTTGGGTGACAGAAGATCTGTAGGCAACAAATACTCACATCCAATCTTCTTCTCCAAGAATCCAACAATCCCTCCTCGAACCCTAACCCTAATTTTTCCTCCGGCCATGGCCGCGGACGCCTCGGCCAACTTTCACCCGCCGGACCTCCACCTCTCCCTCCCCCCCGCCGCCTTCACGCAAGACGGCCTCCTCTTCCACCAGTTCATGGCCGCCGGCTCCGTCGCCGGCGTCGTCGAGCACACCGCCATGTTCCCCGTCGACACTCTCAAGACCCTCATCCAGACCCACTCCCTCCCCTGCCGGACCCCCTCTCCATCCCCCAGGCCCTCCGCTCCCTCCCCTCCCCCCTCTCCCTCTACCGCGGCCTCTCCGCCATGGCCCTCGGCGCCGCCCCCGCCCACGCCGTCTACTTCTCCGTCTACGAAGTCTCCAAGAAGCACCTCTCCCAGCACAACCCCAACCCCACCCTCGACCCGCTCGTCCACGCCTCCTCCGGCGTCCTCGCCACCATCTCCAGCGACGCCGTCCTCACCCCGATGGACACCATCAAGCAACGCCTCCAGCTCCGGGACAGCCCCTACGGAGGGGTCCTCAACTGCCTCGGGAGGGTCCTGAGGGAGGAGGGCCTCGGGGCGCTGTTCCGGTCGTACCGGACCACGGTGCTGATGAACGCGCCGTTCACTGCGGTGCACTTCGCGGCGTACGAGGCCGCCAAGAGGGCGCTCACCGGGGTGCCGGAGGGGATCGCCGACGACGGGAGGCTCCTGGCGCACGCCACCGCGGGGGCCGCTGCGGGCGCGCTCGCGGCGGCCGTCACGACGCCGCTGGATGTGGTCAAGACCCAGCTCCAGTGCCAGGTAAAAAGATTACATTTGATTTGAAAGTTTACATTTTTTATTATTCCTGGCTGCTCTAGTTTGAAATGAACAAATAGTTACGGCTTTCAAGGATTGAGAATGGTGACTGTTGTAGTTATGGGGGCAGCGCTGGCAAATAGTTTAGACAATTTTGGGCAGCGACAGATAAGAGGATAAACTAGGTTCCAACTGATTGAGTTTGATTTACCAATTGGCGGATTACTGGTTAAATTATGGCTTCTACTTTGGTTACTCCAAAAAAGATTGGGCCTTTTAGTTAATTATAAAGGTGGAGGCTGTTTGGTTTGATGATTACTTTGTACTGGGATATGAATTTTCTAACTTGATTTGTGTTTAATGGTATTATTTGAATTGCTGAGGATGGCTGTGGAACTCATGTTTTCTGGATCGATTTTTTGAGAAAATTGGGTGGGATTTGAGGTTTCTAAAAGGCATTGAAGTTTGAGAAATATGCCATGTCATTAAGTTATCTTCCTCTTCATTTGCAGATGTTATGAGAATAGGAAAAACAGTTATGCTTGCTAGTGAATTTTCCTAGTAAGGGTCATGAGAATCTTTTAATTTATGATAAGAGGACCATGTGATATCAATATGGTGTTTGGTTGATGCGGATAGAACATAATTGCAGTTTATATAGGAGCATTGCACAAGAACCATTTTGTGAATAGTATTGCCTAGCAAAAATAGATCCTCACAAGAACTGTGTGTTGTAAATGGACTATGTTCCTGGTATATATTTTTGCTCTATCAATGTCATCAAGATTTGGGTTATGAGTGCATTAATATATAAGAGGAGTTAGTCTATGCAAATAAGATTCAGTAACCAACATAAAGTGCTACAGTGGAACATGTAATGAAGTTGTGCAATGTCATTCATAGTTTTTTTTTTTTCTTACTATTTCTTAGGACGGTATCTGAGAAATGTAGATTCTACATCTTAGTAGAAGTATAGTTCCTTCAGAAAGGAATCGTTGTTGAAGAAGTGGGCCATAAGAAATATTTGTAATTTTCTTTTGGTAGTACTACACTACATAATTAGATAGCGTTCATATTAGCTAGCAAGATTTGAGAAGCACCTGGAATATGCTAATGAGACTAATGGAGCTCAATTGAGGTTTGCATGATGATGTGATTTAGTCTAATAAAATGTTATAGAGAATTAGGAACTCCAATTATCGTGGGTATCTTTATTTCTTTGCATTTATCATCAAGTAAGCATTATGAGTGGAAAACTCATTCTTCTGATTAGTTGTAAAATACTAAAATCCACGTGGATGGGAACATGAGCTTTACTATATAGAAATGGGCAATGAAGATACATGAAGCAGATCTCTTTCTGCACAACTGGTTATTTTCAATGATGTACAATCAGTTTTGATAATTCATATTTGTTTTCAACAGGAAGAGGTTCATTTTTATAAATCTTGGCTAAATGTTATTGACAAGTTCGATTTCCCAACTACGGTGTCATTGTATAGGCCTATAGGGTTGAGTAGCATGATGCGGTCCTTTTATTATGTCAAGGTGCTGTTGGGAATAAGAGTTTTTTTCTTCTTGATATAAATTCTAGTAGAGGATGTACTTTCGCTTTAATATTGCTAGGATCCTTAAAAATTATATTAAGAAGGATCCTGATGGGGGGATGGAACTTCATGCTTTGGAAGAAAATGTTAACAACCTGTAAGTGGGTATGGATTGTGTTGTATGGAAATAAAGGAAACGTGAGGGTACCGTATGCTTTGTAAAGGATAGTGATTGTAATGTCTGCAGTTTTGGCAGGCTTTATGCTATGTAAGAAGTGGCAAAGAGGGCAATGTCTGTGGTACTTGAGAGATCATAAGTGGTGGTTGGTGCATCCAATAGCTAGGTGTGGTTGGTAATATTTTATTCATCAATTAATTGTTTGAGTTGTTAATTACATAGCATTTCTTGGTTGGGTTTACTGAAATGTAGAAGTTCTCTATGGAAGTTGCAACACACCATTGTACAACATGTATTTTGGATATCAGTGACTTAATATTCGTGGAAGATTGAGTATGGCTGTGGATTTGAATTTAACATACCCAATGTTGCTATGATGCAATTTTTGAGGGAAAATAAGAAATAAGGACAATTTCTTTCATTCACTGGTGAATATAGCAGCTTGAGGACTAAGAGTGAAGCTCATTATTCTCTTAATGTTGTGGATTATAAATTGAGTGACAAGATATAGGAAATACTTACTAGAACTTGTTGCACATGATGACATGGAAAGAAATAGGAATACTTACTATTACTGTTTGGACTATGTCTGATCTCTTCCTATCTATGTTGCACAGACATGGGAAATGGTGTCCGTAGCCGAGTCTATATTCATGCAACATGGGTGACTGCTTTTGTACCTATTTGAAATCTTTGTATCCTGTATCCATATTTGTGTTCTTACCCGTATTGGTATTGATATTCGTGCAACACAGCTTCCTAGGGATGTCGTTTAGTTGCTTGCGATAATATGTTACATTTGTTCTGTTTGTTGGATGATGTGGGTGTGAATGCTTTGATTTGTAATAATATAGTCAATTAAATTGGAGTCTGTTTTTAGGATTATGTTTTTTGCTGAGGATGGCTATGGAACTCATTTTTGTGGATCAACTTACTTGAGAAAATTGAGAGGGAGGGTTTTGAGGTTTCTAAATGTCGTTTGAAGGATTGGAAATATGCAACTCATTAATTTCTTTACCTCTTCATTTGCGGATATTATGAGAATAAGAAAAGAACATTTTGCCACCTAGTGGGTTTACAATTAAGGATCATGACAATTGTTTAATTTTTTGATTGATGACCATACTAGGATATCAACGTTAGTGTTTGGTTGTTGCATTGAGCATTGCAGTTTATTTAGGACTGTTATACAAGAACCATTTTGTAATTGTACTTGCTAGCAAAGACAAATGATTTTCACAACAATCTTGTGTTATAAAGGGACTAGGTTTGTGCGTGTGGCATACATGTACAAAATCTCACAATTGTTTCGTGGTATATTTTTATACTATCAAAATTTGGTGTGGTTTATATGTACCAAATGTTGGTATATATTTTGGTTTACAAGTGTGTTAATCTATAACGGGTGTTAATCTATGCAATTAAGATTCAGTAACCAACACAAAGTGCTGCAGTTGAAGTATGTAGTGAACTTCTGCATTGGCACACATCATTTTTCTTACTATATCTTAAGTCCGTATGTTAGGGTGGAGCCAGGATTTTACTCCAGCGGTGGCGAAAGATATTGTGTCAATACCTAAGGACATATAATAACGTAACCAATTAAGAAAATCTAATAATTAGAATTTCCTTTTGAGATGCAATATGGTTGAAGAGGTCCAAGCTTGAAGAGTAAAATCTTAAATAAGAGAACAAAAAAAAAATACAATATTGGTGGCATTTCAATATAAACTAGAGTCTAAGATAAATGTAAAAAAGAAAGATATAGCAATATAGTGAATTAAATCTAATTTGTGCCTTCTATAAAAATAATTAACAAAATTAATTATTATAAAGTGGCAATGTAAAACTTAATAATAAAGTATTAAAATTGAAGTAAAAAAATAGCCAAGGAAGAATTTTTCATCATAGTTTAGAGAATTCATATCTGTTCCGTTCTCGAAAAAGTCATTTCTTATTTCTCAGTGTAAGGCCTGAAATAGTTTGTTTGTTTGTTTTATTTTTAGGGAACAATAGGATATGTAGGGCTGTCAACTACTCGGATTCGGATCGTATCTACACAAAATCCAGATCCCATAGGGGTTTACCATATCTGAACCCGAACCTGGATCCAATAAGGACTACGTGGTCCAAGTCCGACCCAAACCCGGTAAGGAAAATGGGTTCGGATCTAAGTTTGTGTTGGGTAGCCATATGTTACTCGAGTGTCATTTCTCATCTGATTCTTTGCCTACATCCAAAATTTTGAAAAGAAAATGTCAGCGTAGTTTTTTTTTTATTACCGAAACTAGATTCAAAGATTTTTCTTTGTTAAAAATGTATTTTTCATCAAAAGGCATTATATCATCTTGACCAAAATGATAACTATACCAGAACATGGAACTTTTTTGTTCATTTTGTAATAAATCAAATGGTTTACAATTTGAGAAAAATTAACATGAAAAAAAGAAGGAAATTATAAGGAAAAATAAATGATTGAGTTGGTTTTGCTAGCAAATTCCTATTTGGGAAAATGAGGAATTTGTATTTGTTGCTCCTTGGAACATGGAGAAATTAATGCTTGCTATTGTTTGTCCTTGGGACTAGGAAGAAATTAATGTTTTCTATTGTTTGTCTTTGGGACTTGAGAGAAATTAATGGCAGGATGTAGATTGTTGACAATGCTTAAATTTATTTATGGCTTATTAAACATAGCGCACGTGTGTTGTACATGTCCTTTGTCTGTGTTTTCTTTCTCTATTTTAAATATATACTTGCATGACAAACCCATTTTGAAATAGTATAATATAGTTTTGAAATAAATTTATTTTTATGATGATGAACATTTATTGCAGTTGGAAGTGTGTAATTATTAGTGGTTCATAATTATGTTAGTGGGGAGGTGTGTAATTTACATGTTTTACCTCGTTAATTTAAGCACACATATATATATAACATTCCTCTAATTTAGAATTAAATTTTGAACTAGTATGTAATTGATTCAATATGGAATCATGAATAGTCATTGGTTCAACCGATAGATAATAATCTTTCTTTCTATCTTTCTCCCTAGATATAAATATTTCTTTCTCCCTATATATAAATATTTATACGTAGAGAGAAGGGGGTTCATTTATTTAACCTAACCCCCTATTCTATCATACATAAGTAAACTCGTTTATTTGCCCTTTTTAGAAATCTGTTTCATTCATATATATGAGTTTACTTAAATATTTTTAAATTTCTAGTTTCAACAGATTATTTGAGATAGGCAATTATGAAGTATATATATATATATATATATATATATATATATATAAAGTTGGAGACAGCACTTTTGGAGCATGAAAGTTCCATTGTGAAGCCTAGAAATTTTTGTATTGTATACAAGATTATTTGGGATTTTTTTTTGGGTTATTGGGTTCTCTGATCTAGAAATACCCGAATCCGAGCCGAAACTTTTTCGGGGTTTTAGCTTTTAAATCTGAACCCAATCCGAAACAGATTCGGGTAATTTAATGTTAAAAATCAGATCGGGGTTATTGGTTGTGATTGACAGGCCTAAGGATATCTAATCCAACTTCAAAATGAAAACTTTTTCATTTACAATCACCCTTAATCCTCTTTTAACCAATAGAATATGTAGAATACTCTAAAATATTTTATACTTTCCAATCTTAAGATTTTAAAAAGTATACTTTCCAATGGGACCCATGTGAAATAATCTCTGTTTGTTTGCTACAAAAAGTGGTCTTCGTATACATGGTGTTGCCTGTATTAGACTATAGACATCGTATAGAGGAACCTATCCAAAGTGGAGGAATTCCATGTGTGTACTATAATGGTATTCAATCCAGGTGGGGCAATTGCCTACTCTTGCCACCACCTGGATCCGCCCTTGGCGGTATGTGAGTGGAGTGTAGATTCTACATGTTACTAGTAGAAGTATAATTCCTTTACAAAGGAATGGTGTTGAAGAAGTGGGCCACAAGAAATATTTATAGTTTTCTTTGGGGAGTACTGCACTACATACTTAGATAGCATTCATATTAGCTAAGCAAGACTTGAGAAGAACCTTGCAGATATCTAATATGAGACTAATGGATCTCAATTGTTGTTCATGGCGATGTGAATAAAAAGGCACTATAGAGAGTTAGGAACTCCAATTCTCGTAGGTAACTTTATTCCTTCCGATTTATGTTTTGTATTTCTCATCATGTGAGCATTATGAGTGGAAATTCATTCTTTAGAGTAGTTCTGACATGCACGAGGCAGGATCTCTTTGTGCACAACTAGTTATTTTCAATGATATACAATCGGTATTTTAATATTCATATTCGATTTCATTATGAAAAAGTTTCAGTTTATAAATCTTGATTCCATTTCCCTAGTCCTCTTTCTGGTGACATAATGTTGTACCATTTTCAATCTTTATGGTGGCTGGTTGGGCTTTTCTTAAGATAAGGTGGTGGTGTTTTTGGGTGGGTAAATGTTATTGACAAATTTGATTTCCCAACTGTAATGCCATTTTATACGGTTGCATAGCAAGATGCGGTTTCTTAGTATGTTAAGATGCTGTTGGAAAAAAGAGAGGATTTTTGCTTTTCTGATGACTATAACTGAAGATTAGTATTGATAAAACATAATGGTTCTTAACCAAGCAGAACTTTGGTATTTCTGCGTTGTGCTCAAATAACACTTGTGCTCAAAGTCTGTCTTGCAAAGTTATAATTGAAACACCCAGAGTTGATCTTGTTCATTAGTACTGTTTTGCTACAGGGGGTTTGTGGTTGTGCAAGATTCTCCAGCAGCTCCATAGGGGAGGTCTTCAAGGTCATAGTGAAGCGTGACGGGTATTCTGGGCTATTGAGGGGATGGATGCCCAGAATGCTCTTCCATGCACCAGCTGCTGCTATCTGCTGGTCTACTTACGTCGTTTTTCAAAGATCTGAATGATAGGAACATAGCCTCATCTAACTAACATGAGAGAGGGATAGTGCCATAATCTTTCTTATACAACAAAGGAAAGCAGCAGCTATCTTAGTTAGACTCTGCTGCTGCTCGCAGGAGGAGAAGGGGGCATCGGCAGGTGTTAAAGCTGTTTCTATAACTCAAATGTGCAATAATTTCTTCTTGTTGTATCAATAATATATGGTAACTGCATGTGGTAATTGTAAGTTTTATCATTTTTTTTGCGCATGTATTGCATAAGCAGCTTCAGATAATAGTTGCGGCTAGTTGAGTATTGATTTGTACCAAAATTTTGAGATTATTCTAGGTACAATTTGTATTATTGCGGAACTTGTTTTTCTTCTTCTTTTTTTGTTAGGAATTATGTTGCGCAATTCTACGCTCTTAACTGAAACAAAGGAGCAGCTCATTTCTTTGCCTGAACATGGATGAACCTTGACAAATGTTCAAAGGCTGGCCACTTTATAGATGATACTAGCCTCTTTTTTTCTTTTTGCCTTTTTTCTTCTCGTCCTCATTGAGAACAGGTAGTATATGCAATAAAATTATGTTGAGTGCTCGATATTGATTAGTAGAAATAAGAAATGCAACATTACACTGGTGCAGTTATAAGCTTAAGTACGAATGAAAACTGTTCTTGTTTGCATGGGTTTCAAAGTATGTTTTGACATCAAATTTAACCATGTAATAAAAGCCATTGCGAGACGTACATTTCTTGTGCCGTCGTTGAACCAATGATCTGGTTTTGAAGTTGGTATTGACTTCATTTTGGATTAAAACCAACTCCTCGAACTTTTGTGATGATAAAACGTGTTATGATTTTTTCATGAGAAACATTGTTATTTTTCTCATGGAATAGCAGCACAGGATGAGTACAAAAATTTCAGAATAATTCTGTTGTCTGTACTATTGTTGCAATAATATATGGGAATTTATAAGGGTACTACAAAGTTTACTCAGGGCCTCCCGTCGCCGTCTCTGCCTCCTCCTCCGCCTCCCGCCGCCTCCTTCCTCTCCCGTTCCTCCGTCTCGTACCCCCTTTCGGTGCTCGACTACCCGTCCGCCGCTCCTCCCTCCCCTCCTTCCTCCGTCGCTACCAGCAGGTCTTCCACTACGCCGCCGGAAGACATGAATAATAACACAATGACAAAGAAAAATAACAGCACACAGGAAACAAAAAAGAAAAAGAAAAAAATAGAAGAACTGTCAAAATTTGACATATATGTTGATTTTTAGGACTGTCAAAATTTTGACAGTCCTAAAATTTATTTTCTGTTAATTTATTTTGTTAATTGGTGGGGGGGGAGGGGGGGGGGGGGGGGATTTATTTTATTAATTTTATGTTTTATTTAAGAAAATATATTTTAACGAAAATAAAATTAAAACAAATTAACAGTAAATTTATTGTATCGAAATTTCAAAATTAACAAAAAATTAAAATAAATTAACTCAGTTGTCGATATGTATCAAAATTTTATAATATCCCAAATTTCTATCCTTAAAATTTGTTAAAGTATTCTGTTATTTAAAATAGTAAATTTATTATTGGTACATTAAATTTGTAAAAAAAAAAAAAATTACCAAAAGTAAAATTTGGAGGTCGAAACATCGGTTTTTTGCGATTCTAAAAATTTGGGAAGTCCGTCAAACGGTGAAACAGTTTATCCCGAAGTACTTTTCCATACGATCATTTTGACACAAACTGGACCTTGTTTCGATCTCCCAATCAAAAGTTATGATACTTTAAAGTTTTATATTTTTGCCTGTAATATGTACGTCTTACTTCGGATGAAAATTCTCTCTACACGAATTGTGTTACTCTCGTCGAAAACATACAAATCGACCTATTGTGTGACGAAAAACGATTTGAAAACAAATAGTTATGGCCGTTCGAAGTCTGATCGACGGCAGACGTAATATTCGTACGGTAGAATTTTTTTTTTTTGTTCAATGATAACATATTTTATTTTGGATGTTAAACTAAATAAAAAAAATCAAAATCCAAAACTAACTAAATAGAAAAAAAACTAAAAAAAAAAATCCTGACAATTAAAATGAGGACTGTCAAAATTTTGACAGTCCTCATTGTTTGTGGGACTGTCAAAATCCTGACAGTCCTAGTTTTATATAAAATTTTCAGTAGGTTAAAATTAGGACTGTCAAAATTTTGACAGTCCACGTAGCTTGTGGGACTGTCAAAATTATGACAGTCCTAACAATTTGTAGGACTGTCAAAATTCCTGATTATAACAGTCCTGAGTTTGGGAGTGACAAACTTGTAATTATCAATGTTAAAAATTTGGGCTAGCCCCAAATAACTTTTAGGATGGTAAACTTGTATTTTTTTGTAAATTTTCAATGGACTAGCCCCGAGTAAAATGTGTAGTGCCCTTATAAATTTCCTAATATATTTGTGGCATGAAATGTTAAGGCGGTTTTGTCAACTCCAAAGCAGCACAACTGATTTAAACATACTTGTGAAGGCATTATACGTGATCAACATTCGTGTGGTCCTCAATGCATCAGCCAATGCTTGGTTATTAATAACTATTATATATATTATGTGGTTACTGCGTCATCAAGCACCAGTGGTCTAGTGGTAGAATAGTACCCTGCCACGGTACAGACCCGGGTTCGATTCCCGGCTGGTGCATTTTTTCCCTGTTCCCTGTATCATTTTCCTTCTTTTTTTGACAGAAAATTTTCTTTGGTTTATTTTCCCTCCGCTTTGTTACTTATATCACTAGTACTTGTGATCACTTTAGTGTTATTAAACATGCCCACCAAAAGTAGAATTTTTTTGGAAAAGCTCCAAAGCCATCACAAGACTGCGGACTCAATATTTGATAGAGGAGGGCATATATTTTCACAAGCAGCAAATATTAAATTAATATTTTGCGTCTAAATGAATTAATGATAAGACGGTTTTTGAGTTTATGTACCACAATATGTACTGCCTAGAACTTGTCTTTGCCCATACTATCTGAGTAGCAGTTATGATGTATTTTTAGAGTACTGAATATGAATAATTATAAGAGGTTCGATTTTGAGTAATTTTTAGTAGCGATTTTTAAATCAATTCAATCTATACTTGATAACGAACGATTTTGAAAAACTTTTACAACAATAAATAAAATAAAATTAATAAAATCATTCAACACCCACCGAATTGGGATGTTTATAAAGCCACCAAAAATTATATTACGTTGGTTTTGGAGAGTTTATTAGCCGACAAAAATCAGTGTCTCATAAAAAATTACCATACAGATGTTTTCATAAACGGCCGTTCAAAAATATTCCAAAATCGATAAAAATATCGTTACCAAGCAGACCCTCAGGACATTGTAGTCATCTCTACTCGTATCCGACCTCACACACAGTGGGTACGAACATTGGCGTAGGTAGAATTTTGGTACATCGGATCGAAATCGACTAGTAAATTTTTAATCCAAAAAAATTATAAAATTGTCATCTAAGAACAAATAAAGACAAAATCAATTAAGACATAAATTAAGTAGGGATCATCTAATTTAGGGCATGAATTAATTAGGACATGAATCAAATATGGGCCATCTAATTTATGGCATAATCAATTAGAAATTATTTTAAAAAAATTAGGGTATGAATCAAATTAGGTGTGTTATACTTGAGAGGGGAGAGAGAGCCACGGGAGAGAGTGGAGAGAACCACGTGAGTCACCAGAGGGGAGAGAGAGGCTGCTATGGTACTTTAGGGTCCTTTTGGTAGGAGAAAAAAGTGGGAGAAAAGTAAACGGAGGGAATAAAGCATCTTCTTTTGTTTGGTATAGAAAAAAAATGGAAAAAAAAATGGAGGGATTAATTTTCCTTCGTAATCTAAGAAATCAAATTCCTCCAAAAGTGAAAAAAAAAATGGTGACCTACTAATTTACAATTATATCCTATAGTAATTATATTATTTAAAAATTATTTAATAAAGTCAAATGGCAAATAAATATTTTTAGTTGAGGACATAATTTTTTTTTTCTTCCACTTTACTTTTCATTCCAAACAAAAGAAAGTGTTTCACTTTCATTTTTCATCCATCCAACAAACACAAAAGAAAGAAAATGTCTTTTATTTCCATATGGATGAAAAGTATATCACTATTGCTTTTCTTTTCTTTCATAGTAAATTTACTATAGCAAAATTAATTTATATTAAATTAATGCAAACGAAACAAGTTTAACCAAATTTAAAATAATGAAATAGTCCTTCAACTGCATTGGCTGAAAACAGACATAGAACATACGTGGAACCAAGCGTGGAGGAGTGGAACCCAGCGGTGGGACAACAGCCGATTGTCCGTCAACAAAGTTGGCGGAAAATGGGCAGTGGGGTCCGCGGTCGGTTTGGTGTGGGTGAGGAGTGGTTTGGTTTGGTTTGTTTTATTTAGTTATGTTTTGGTATTTTTATTTAGTTTTCTTTTTATTTAGTTTTGGTTTGGTTTGGATTTTGTTTTTTTTACTTAATTTTTTTCTTCATATTAAAGTTTATTTTAATAAAAAAAAACTAATATTTATGTTTTACTTAGTTTTGTTTCTTTACTTAGATTTTTTTCTTTACTTAGTTTTTTTTTTTCTTTTTTTCATATTAAAGTCTATTTTCATATTAAAGTTTTTTTTATAAGAAAAAAAACTAAGTAAAGAAAAAAAAACTAGTAATTTTTTTGTCCTCTAAGACTTAGTTTATTTTAATGGTTTAATTTTTTTTATATGAAAAAAGAAGACTAAATAAAGAAGAAAGACAAATAATAGGTTGGAGAATGGTTTGGTTTTTATTTGGGTCTGAAATTAGGTCTGGGTCTATGTATTGGTGTTGGTTTAGGAGTTTGTTTATGTCCAACGGTTATTACACAATGGCTCTTTTATTTTTCCAACGTTCATATCCAGCATTCGTCTAACGTTCGTTTCAAAGCTACCTATATAAACGTAGTATTTGTTTCATATCAGCATATCAAACATTGCAAACAGAAAAAAAAAATTCATACGAAGTTTTTTACTTTCCACACAAGAAAAGCTCAGTTCAATATACAATCTTTGAAGTCCATTTTCTTGTTGTCATGGATCGAAGTCTAACAATACTATGCTCGCTTGGTGGTGTACTAAATGTGTTAGCTTATGAAGGAGGTTTAGTTGAAGTTCTTTTAATTGATCGAAATATTTCGTTTGATAATTTATGTAATCTAATAATTGAAAAAAAATTCTATTGACTATGAATTTTTATTGGTACATATTTATCTATCTAATTGTATAAATTTAGTTAGCGAGCAAGTTCGAAAATTTATTCTTGAAGTTAATATACAATCACAATATATTAATATTTTTGTGACTCCACCACCACCACCAAGAATTACTAGTGCTCCTAATTCTTCTCACCAAGTTATTTCATTTACTGAAGAAGAACATAAAGTAGATGATGATAATACCGACGATGAAAATAGTAATGATTTAATAAAAAATATAGATGATGAACTTGATGATAATGTTGATAGTTTAAACAATTTATTCATTGGAAAAGAATTTATGAATCGTCATGCATTTAGAAGTTTTATTAGTGATATAGCAATTGCAAATAATTTTTCTTGCTGGGCTACTAGAAACAATGTCAGTGGAATTGTATATAAATGTACCGTTTTAAGTTATAATTGGAGAGTGTACGCTAAAGCCATTGGCAACGACGAACGTTCGTCATTAGTACGCTAGGAAATACAACGAAAAACATCCATTAGTGACAAATGTATGGGTTAGGAATAAGATTATTGATAAATTCGTAATAATCAGTCGTATAGTCCATCGCATGTTATAAATGATATCTATAGGGATCACCGAATACATATTAAATATTGTAAAGCTTGGAAAGCTAGAGAAATTGCTCTATCAGAAATAAATGGTAGTTATATTGATGCATATAGTAATCTTGAAGTGTATGCTTTTACAATCATTAAGACAAATTCAGGCAACGGATGTTATATAAAGACTACAGAAAAAATAAGTTTCAAAGAATTTTTATTTGTTTCAAGGCATGCATTGATAGTTTTTTAATGGGGTGTTTACATATGATTAGTATTGATGCTACATTTTTTCTCTATATTTCAAGATATTTTATTTATTGCGTGTGCTCATGATCCTAACTATCAATTATATTCAATTGCTTATGCTGTTGCTGAGAGCGAAAATACGGATTCTTGGAGTTGATTTTTAAATGGTTTGAAAACATCTTTTGAAGGTAGTTTTAATGCGTGGGATACAATTTATTTTATATCAGATAAACATAACGGATTAATAAATGCCATGCGTGCTACTTTTTCAAATTGTCTCATTTTTATTGTATTCAATATTTAAAAAAAATTAATGTATGTAGATTGCTTATTTTTCAACGTAAATTAGACTATCTTGCAAGATGTTATAATGAAACAGATGCGTACATCTGCTTTAAAGTAATTAAGGCTGAAAATATCGATGTTTACAATTGGCTTGTTGGAGTAAATAACGAAACTCGTATTTTATCACACTGGATCACAACTTATTCTCCTTGTCCTAGATTATATATTAACACATCGAACCTTGCTGAATGCTTCAATAACTGGGTTAAAAATTTATGTGATTAACCAATAACAACACTTCTTGATGGTATTCGAACCAAAATTATAACACTTCAGGACAAAAATTGACAAAAAACTGAAAATCTTGAAACTGATTATTGTCCGAAGATGTTAAAAATTATGGTCTGTATCACAAGAAAAATACATCAGCTGCAAATATTGAATATAGTTAGTTCTTTGTTTGAAATAATAGATCGTAAAAAAAATAGAACATATGTTGTTAGCTTAGATAAAAATATTGTACATGTTTTAAATGGTATTATACTTGTTTGCCATGTGTACATGTATGTTATGCTTGTAATTCTAAAAATATTAGCATCGAGAGTTTTTATCCAGGTATTTTTTTCAAAGAAGCATTAAGAAGCGTATATGAGCCGCATCTGGAGCCAATTCCAGTCTCTTACAACATTCAAAGTACATTGGTTATAGGCGACATTGGAGTACCATATGTACGACGGAAAGCGGGAAGACCAAAGAAGAACCGCATTATGGAGAATGATTAATCTTTAAGAGATCTCCGATGTAGCAACTGTAATGGTTTAGGACACAATAGAAGAAGATGTACCAACCAACCAAGAGAATAAATGCATTGGCATAGATTTTTGATAAGCTTTATTTTCTGAGAAGTTATAAGTTCATTGATATAATTTTATTTATAATACATAAATTTTAAAGAGATGCAACACATGTGCATAATAAAACCTAGAAGTAAAGATTTTCATTCTCTGCCTCTAGCCATCATGTCATAATACCTACGAGGCATTGGCCTAAGACCAAATCTATTTCTTCTTTCTACTGTATTCTCGGGTCTCTCCCCTGGCAATGGTTCCCATGTGTCAAATTCATCAGTCTCCTGTGTCAGCACCGGCGCTGTTGGAGTCACAAATAACTGAGTAGCTGTATCAAACTGTGGTGCATCAAATACAGAAGTGGCCATCTGCATGTAATAATCCAAAACGTCACCACCAGGCTGTGACATCCCCTCGCCCGCCTCTCGGTCAATCTGTGGGGTACGTGCCTGTGACGTCCCCTCGCCCGCCCACTGATAAGTGCCCTGGCCAGCCCACTGATAAGTGCCTTGGTCAGCCTCCTGGAAAGTGTCCTGGTCAGCCTGCTGAGGGACCTCGTCATCTTTTTGAGGTGGGCTATCCATATGCCAAACATTGGTATACTTTCTACGCGGACGTGCTTGTCATCGGCTAACAAAGCCTTGAGGATAATCCGACAGAATATGTAACGGAGGGTTCGGAGGAGTCAGAATTGCTTGCACACCATCCAAAAATGATCTTACTGTTGTGCTCAACGGGTCTCTCACGGGATAATTTTCACATGATAGATTCAAATTTGGAAGCTGAAATATTAAGTAGAATCCAATTAATTCATATAAAAAAACTATGGAGACAAATATTTTTATCAATAAAATACGTACCATCTCATTTATATGTTGATACCATTCACGATAACTAGCATCATCAACGGCCCGATATTGGAATCGTAATTCCTCATATCGGTATGATCGATTACTGATAAGAGGAGCTCCCCACCATGATCTATTGGCAATATCACCTAATTCTACACCATTTAAACAAATATGAGCGTATGATTTCATATAATTTTGAAAATTTTATTTTCTTTAACTTTTTAAATAACTTACCATCATATATTGAGTCCATTAGTTGAGACAACTGTACCACAGCCTGTGTCTCCAATCTAGAATGTCACTGTGGAATCATTTTGTGTGCTCTTTTAGCTGCTCTCCCTCTACTACTATTTAAACATGGTGGCTCATCGAGAATCTTTTGTTTCACCCAGAATTATCGCGTAACACGATCAGTTGGATGATACATGATATGACCGTCGTATATTAGGAAAAAAAACTATAGACACTATGGTCATATGCTGTTGTTTGTATTTCAGTAGGATTCTGCTCAAGTCGGTACAGCCAGTATATCACATATTTTATGACAAATTTTTTTATAAGATAATGGTCATAATGACTTTATAAAATAATAATAATACAGATAGTTTACATCGTTATACTTCAGTGTATCAAATTGGCCTCGGTATAAAGAGATAACCGCTTGTTCACACTGTACTGGATCTGCTGCATCCGTAATCCACCTAAAAGCTGACGAGAAGACACCATCGTCGGTATTAATGCAGGAGACTGGCCTACCAATACGAGCATATGATATAAGTGCACATATTTTCAATACAAATAACATTAAGTAAAACTTTTATACATATATGTATTAATGTTGCTCAACCACTTAAATTTATTTTCGTTTCATTGACGTCGAGAAATTATACAAAATCTGTCATAGAACTATATAAATATGCCAACATTGACGCTCCCCAAGCGTGGTGCGTATGTGCGGCCAGGTCTACCAAGAAAGGTAGAAAACGTAAATCAACTAAATCTGATGAGTCTGGAAACAACATTCCTCTTAATAAACCTAATAAGACCTAAACAGATGATGAAGAAATGATATGCATTAAATTAAATTTAAAATATATTACGTAAATAATAACATTAAGTTGCCAAAAATGTCATACTTACCCGATCATCATCCACTGAGATAACTTGATCACCAATACGATCTAGGTGCAAGAAAGTTGTGACGGAGCCACGTAAACGTCACAAGATTTTTAATAGGTTTATTAAGCGGCGCCTCCACACTTAGGTATTTCATAATCATAGTGTTGAAAGAAATTGATTTATCAAATATTATAGGTTCATCCGTAATAGGTAAACCTAAAATATGTGCCACATCTGCTAGAATAATACTCATATCTCCGAATGGTAGCCGAAAGGTATTCGTCCAGACCACCAACGCTCAACTAAACTGAAGATTAAGTCTCCATCGTGTTGCAGAAAATGTATCTTGTCAACATAATAAAAGTCAAATAGTTCCAACAATGCCACTTGGTGGTCGCTCAACCTCCAATACCCAAGTCTGCTATCGTAACGTCACGAGACGTGGTCTCGACACCGTTCACCATTATTATAATCGTATTGCTATATATAAAAAATATAGACGATGTTATTAGTAGACATGTATAAACATCATTCATATTGATTTACACAATTAAATTTTATTGTACCTTTCCATAAAATATCAAACTAGATATATGTTTCGCACGTTGCTGGATTATCAAATCCGTAGTAGGCCCTCCAGGAATACGTCTGTCGTTTTGGCTGTCCATATGTAAAATGAAGGAGAAAAAAGAGTTGTGTCTGCTCACGAAGACTGTTATGTCCACTTGCAAAGAAGAGAGAAAGACGTCTGCTTGGATTGTTGCTATGTGCTTACTACATTATGGTGTTCTTCATCTTCCTCTTCTTATAACCCACATCCCACCCCTCCTTACTCCTCTTCTTTACTTTCTGTCTTATTTTCTTTACCCTCATTGTCTTCACTCCCACGTCTCTTCTTCACCCCTCCTTACTCCTCTTCTTTACCTTCTGTCTTATCTTCTTTACCCTCATTGTCTTCACTCTCATGTCTCTTCTTCTTTTTATTGTGTAGTCTTTTTTTTCTTTTTTTTGTCTTGTCTAATCTTTCATTGTTGTGTAGTCCACTACATTTTTGTTTTGTCTCACGACCCCCCAATAGCACCGATTTTATATAAAAATAAACCGACCCACCCCTCAACCATGTTCTACTAACCCAAAACCAAAACTCTTTTGAACCAACCCACCAACATAAACTAAAATAATAAAAAATCCAAACCCAAACTCAAAACAAAACCCCCAAAAAAAAACTAATACATATATCCGTAAAATGTTTCTTTAGCTAAATAAAAAGCTAATATATATATATCCTAAAAAAACGTTTCTTTTTTAAAAAAATTCCAAAATTATTTCGTTATAATTAATTAATTTAAAATTTATTTCGTTAAAATAAATTTTCTGAAACCAAAATTCATAACTAAACAAAAAAAAAAAATCAAAAAAAAAAAAAATCAAAACTAAACTAAACTAAATAAAATAGAACTCATAAAACAAATCAAACAAAACCAAACCACTCATCACCCCACCCAACCGACCCAACCAACTGCAGCGGGCAGAAATTGTCCATCCCACCGCGGACTCCATCTCCATGCCTAATTCTTTAAATGTCTGTTTTCTGCCAACGTGGTTCGTTGACTGTTTCTTTATTTTAAATTTGATTAAACTTATTTCGTTTGTATTAATTTAATATAAATTAATTTTATTACAGTAAATTTTCTGTTTCTTTCACTTATCCCTCCTTCCTCTTACGGATATTTTGGAAATTAAATCACTACTACTTTTCACTAAAAAAAGATTATGTGTTCTTTTTAGCCACGAGAGAGATCCAAGAAATTGAGGATGTTGTGTTCTTTCTTCGTAGCTAAGATCGTGATTTTTAGGCTGTTTTGCTTTTGTATATATATGAATTTTTTTTTTTACAATTTTTTTCTGCCAATGGGTACGGACATGGCCAGGAACTTGGTGTCATCATATTGAACTCGTCGCTGGTCACGTCCTGGGGGAGAGTAAAACTTTTAGATACAGACGCTGTATGACATGTGCCCTCCTCTTCTCTCACTATCCAAAACGACCAAACATATATATACATATAAGGAGGGATCAGATTTTCCTCCTCTTTTGTCCGTTCCATTATTATCTTAATTGTATTTGGATTAGATTTAAATAACGGTCAAAGTAGGTAAACGGACGGCCGATTTATGGAATCATATTAGTCTTATATGATACTAGTTATACAATACCTTTGACACACAGCTTTTAAAAGTACTTTTTTATTTATATTATTTAATATTTTATTAATTTTAATATTTTGACATATAAATGTCTCATATTGATATTAATTTAATCTCTCTATCTTTTAGTGGTGATCTTTTTCTTTTTTGTGTGTTTTAGCCAAAAACACATCATTTTCAATTATTATATAAAAGATAGTAGCATGGTTATGATTTGAAACAAGTTCTGTTTGGTTTCACTTTAGTCTATCCTTTTTTTGTTTTTGTTTTTATTTTTATTTTTGTTTTTGTTTTCGTTTATCTATAAACAATAAAAATGTTTGACATATCTAAGTTGTTATTTGTTTATAAAAAAATACTTGTTTGATAAATAACAAAAGTATAAATTTAGTTATTTTTGTTAAGCAAACATAACATACCATTTACATCCCAAATTTATTATATTTTATTAAAATATGGTAAATAATTTTTCTTTTTCTTTTTCACTACTCTTTTAATATTTAAAAAAAACATAACTACATTTGCCAAACATGTTTTGTAAAGAATATAAATTTTTTTTAAACAATAAAAAAATAAAAATGGTACCAAATGAGCCCTTACGAACTGGCAAATTGCGTGTAATATTGAATTAGGCTCAATATTGGGATACTTCCTCTCTATTTAAATTGTCGGCATACACAAGGTTCTAAAAGGATAAAAGTTAAATTTTTCACCAAGATGCAAGGAACTAACTAATAATACTTGCTAACCTAGTAAAACTTACCACTTTAGATTCACCATACATGTTTAAGGCTAAATTTCAACTTGATACTCAAAACTATGTTCTTCACTTTCCATGTCCCTCCCCCGCAGCAGCAGCAACAATAATGGCAGCGACGAGTCGCACGACGACAGCAGCAAAGGGGGGTGAGTGGAAGGAACATTTTATTATAAATTTTTTTTTTTGGTCAAAGCAATTGACCGTCAGGAAGAGACGATTTCCGTCAAAAGTGGAAGGTCTTGTACATTAATATAAAACATTGTGGTTCACCTTAAATATGGATAAAAAAAAGTGGAAAGTAAGTCAAAATTTCTCTTAAATAAATTACACCGACCAGTGAACACCCCTCCCTTTAGAAATTAAAAAAAAAAAATGTGAGTAGTTAGTGTTATAACTTAAAAAAATAAAAATAGGAGTAGTTTAGTGTTATGAATTTTTATTTTTATCTTAGAGTAAGGGTACACCGTGTAATAAACCAAAAGGTATTAGTGGTTAGTGTAATTTGTTTAAAAGCAGGAATACCCCATGTTATAAATCAAAAATATATGAACAATTAGTGTAAATAAGCTTAAAATATATTTAAAAATTATAATTTTATACACATATTTGTTGTATTTCAAAGTTGTGCTTAAAGTTGGACCTCAAATCATAAACATAGAATTGTTGTTTTTCAAGATATCCACATTTTTAATCAAAAAATATACATAGAATTAAAATATTTATATAATTGCATAAATCTTATTCTTTTTCAGTTTTTGACCAAAATCGATACCATAAACCGCGGGGGAGGTCTCGTGATCAAACCGCGGAGAAGGTATGGAGGCAGTGAATCAAATTGACATGCAACGCAACGTATGTAAAGTACCGTACGCATTGTCAGACATCTCAAAAAAAAAAAAAAAAAAAAAAAAACCGAATAAAAAATTTAGTATATTTTAAACCGAAACCAAATAATGCTCACCCCTACTTATAAACTCATCCATCTTGTTTATGAAATATTTTATAAAAAAAGATTAAGATCCATACAATCCACTCTCGCTTAGGCCCACTTGGCCAACAGAGACATGAGTCCTGCTCCCAGGAGCAGAGACGTATTGAGCGCTAACTGGAGCCAGCCCTTGCTCTTGACTCTAGGGTTCATGAAGTCCGCAGCAAGAAGATCGACGAGAGCCATGTAGATCAGGATCCCGGAAGCCAGTGCGTTCAGGCTGCCTTGGACGATGAGCACGACGGGACTGTTCTCGTTGTAGGCCGACGATATCCCGATGCTGACTGCGATACCGACGGGAGTTGTGAGCGAGAAGAACATAACCATTGTAGCGATGGTCCTTGCTTTGAACTTCGCCTGCATGTTTCCTCCCTCTTCGAAGGTTTGGGTCTCGGAGGATGCATAGTTCAGGTCAATAACTATATCAAAATTTCGATGTATCCTCTCTCTCTATAATATCTGGAATAGCAACCGTCGGATCTTGTTTAAGTGTTCAAATCAAAGGTTAAAATTATATGACTTAAACAACATCCAACGATTGTGATCATGGAGATACTTTCTTGCATGTATTTATAGTAACCACAAACCAGAGTCTTTGAAACATGCAGGCGAAGTTTAAAGCAAGGACCATCACTACAATGGTTATGTTCTTCTCACTCACAACTCCCGTCGGTATCGCAGTCGGCATCGGGATATCGTCGGCCTACAACGAGAACAGTCCCACCGCGCTCATCGTCCAAGGCAGCCTGAACGCATTGGCTTCCGGGATCCTGATCTACATGGCTCTCGTCGATCTTCTTGCTGCGGACTTCATGAACCCTAGAGTCAAGAGCAAGGGCTGGCTCCAGTTAGCGCTCAATACGTCTCTGCTCCTGGGAGCAGGACTCATGTCTCTGTTGGCCAAGTGGGCCTAAGCGAGAGTGGATTGTATGGATCTTAATCTTTTTTTATAAAATATTTCATAAACAAGATGGATGAGTTTATAAGTAGGGATGAGCATTATTTGGTTTCGGTTTAAAATATACTAAATTTTTTATTCGGTTTTTTTTTTTTTTTTTTTTTGAGATGTCTGACAATGCGTACGGTACTTTACACACGTTGCGTTGCATGTCAATTTGATTCACTGCCTCCATACCTTCTCCGCGGTTTGATCACGAGACCTCCCCCGCGGTTTATGGTATCGATTTTGGTCAAAAACTGAAAAATAATAAGATTTATGCAATTATATAAATATTTTAATTCTATGTATATTTTTTGATTAAAAATGTGGATATCTTGAAAAACAACAATTCTATGTTTATGATTTGAGGTCCAACTTTAAGCACAACTTTGAAATACAACAAATATGTGTATAAAATTATAATTTTTAAATATATTTTAAGCTTATTTACACTAATTGTTCCTATATTTTTGATTTATAACAAGGGGTATTCCTGCTTTTAAACAAATTACACTAACCACTAATACCTTTTGGTTTATTACACGGTGTACCCTTACTCTAAGAAAAAAATTATGTTTTCGCCATCCCAGATGGCGAAAGCTTTAGTTACTTCAATAAAAAAAAAAAAAAATTGTTTTAGTTAATTTTTGTTTTCTTGAGGTACTAGTTTTGGTCAACTCAAAAACCCCCAAAACTTAGTGTAATATAATTTTCGACATAGTTTGAAGAATTTTATTATTTTGTTACATTTGTAAATACTAATACCAAAAAATATATAATTCTAACTACTACTACTATTTTTTTCTTTCTCATCTGTTTTTTTTTTCTACTTCTTTCAGACTATGACTATTTTTTTTTTTTCGATAAGTTGTTAAAATCTCCTATTGTGTTTGTATTATTTTGATCAAGAAATTTGTACTCCTTCCAAACTTTTCCAACTTTCCTCTCTCGTAACGGCTGAACCCCCCACAATAGTCCGGCAGATCCTAAAGAATAGAAGAGCGAGAGTAGAGATAATTACTTGTGAGATGACTCTATGTCGAATGAGCTCCGACGAGCCGGCGCCTTGCAGGGAGCCATGAGCATGGCCGTGCGTATGAACAACGTGCACCCCTTCCTCGCCCGGCTCGGTACCGACCTGCTTGGCCGCGCCCTCCCTGTCCTCGTGCGAGCGGGTGAAGTAGCCGGTCGCGAGCGTGTCGACGAGGAGCGTCCCGATGGCCGCGACCATCGCGAAGAACCCCGCGAAGGGGAAGTCCTGCCACGGCCTGTCGCTGAGGCACGGCGACGTCAGGTCCTCGGTCGCGTCGGGGAGGATGTGCACGAACCCGGTCGCCAGTATCACGCCCGCCGCGAACGCCTTCACCACGAAGAAGACGTCCCGGTCGGGGCGGAGCGCGGGGACCGACTTGCCCACGACGGGCAGGGACACGCCGATGGAGCCCCCCACGAGGATCGCGAACAGGGCCGCGACCTTCAGGGGGCGGGCCTTGGCCTTGTCGCGCCCGTCGTCGTCGGCCGAGCACTCGCACTCCGCGCCTCGGGCCAGAGGGAGGAGGGTCAATAAGACGAGGACAGCGACAACTCTCATTCTCAGTTTTGTTTTCATTTTTAGGTTGGAGAGGGCCGGGGGAGAGACTGTGTATGTATCCATTTATATAGGGAACTCGCGTTGATTCAGTGGTTTTGGAATTGAGTGAGTGTTTGGGAGTGTAATAGTAAGCGGGAAAGAACATTATTCTAGGTTTGGCAACCACGAGTAACCGCAACCACTATTAACCGCACTGTCGCTGTCGACTGTGTCCATTCTCTTACTAATTTTAGAAATTTTCATACAAAGCATCACATGCAGCTGTCAACAGCACAAGCTTTCTAAAATTTATAGAAAAAGAAAACGTATCCACAGCTTTGGGAGTGAGTATTTAGAAAAATTTATAGGATACAGTTGGGTAATTAAATATCTGATGGGTTTTTCCACACGGTTACAAAAGAAGAAGAAGAAGAAGAAGAGCAAGAAAGAGAAGAATAGCAAGGAGAAGGAAGAAGAGAGGAAGTAAGGTATTTTTTACTAAATATTTATTTTTAACAATTAGTGAATATTATTTATAAATAACAATTAATATTATGTTGTGTATGATGAATTAATGTTAATATATTATTAGAATAATTATTTAATTATAGTGTTTATGATTAATTAGCATTACTTTTTTTGTGACCACCATATAATCTAACCCTAATAGTAGTATAACCCTAACCATAGTCTAACCCAAACATGTAAACCCCCATCCCAATAATTTGCTAATTAGCCTAAATCCTAACCCCAACTTATTTCAATGACCTAGCCCTCACCATCTCATTTTAGAAGCTACCATGCACCTTCTACATTTCCAATGCACTACTTTTTTGAGTCTCACAAGCAACATATAAGTAGAGTTCTCAATTGCAACTTTGATAATATAAGGGCGATTCATTTCCATCTCGGTACAACCACAAACACTTTAAGCAATCACCTCAATCGACCATACAACTACATTTCAAACCTCTCCATAGTCTAGCAAATCACCAGCTCACACTTTAAAATAATACCAAATTGTGTGCAAGGAATAGCTTATACACAATTCCTAGAGAGTTATTTACACAAACCTCTTATATGTCTTATGTTTATTATACATATATCTCTTATTTTAAAAATAATTATATCTACCTTTCCTATATTTTATATTGTAATGATGGTTAGTCTAATAATTATTTACATAAAACATAAAATCTAGGACATGTATAAACATAAAACATAGAAAATGTTAGTATAATTATTTTCAAATAAGGAAGATATGTATAATAAACATAAAACATAAAATAGATTACTGTAAATAATCCATACTGTAAATAACCCATTCCTAAATTAAAACTCCTCCTAGTACACACAGCTAAACACATATTTCACCTCCTCACCTACTCACATGTCTACATTACTTCTCCTCCTCTTATTTTGTCAAACCCACACTCAAACTACCACCTACACAACTCTAGATCCTCTTTGTGCATCTTCAAATTTATATTCCCTCTCTTGCTCACCCTTTTTAACCACATCACAAACACCGCACACTAAAATTCCTCCCTTCTAAGCCCCCATGTGAATATGAATTTATTAGGGCTAATTAAAGTTTTATTTTATATCAGCTTAGAGTTTAAGTCCTGAGATGTCCAATTAGAAAGTTTAGACCGTGATTTTTCTCCCATTCTACCATCCCTAGTCTATATAGAAAGATTTTATTGTCAAGCATGGGAGGGAGGGTATAATGGAAAAAAAAAAAAAAAAAATTCATGGTATAAACTTTCTAATTGGACAAATGAGGACTTAAACTCTAAGCTGGTATAAAATCTAGGGTCCAAATACTAATTAAGCCAATTTATTAAGCCCACTTGTACACACAAACAAACACCTCTCCTCTCACAAAACCAAAACTCTCCTCCCTCCTATAAGTCCCCACACACCTTCTCTTCGTACTACTACTACTACCATTTTTTCAAAACATTACGTATACAATAAAAATATATATTAATATTACAAAAGATAAAAAAATTGTCGAATTATAAAATAATAATAAATTGTCATTGACATTAATAACGGTATGAGTGCATGAACTCATATCGTCGTTATTAAGAACATTACGAAAATAGAAATTCCATTAGCATTGATGAAATTGTCCTTTTTGGAAAAATAATAGTATTCAGATTGCCAACAGCATTGGTTGGTGGTCTGGAAGATTTTTTTAATTAAAAAAGAAATATTTGCCAACATCTCACCGTTGACTACTTTCTCTTGATCGCACTTCCCCTGCCAAATCTCTAGCTTCTATCTTCTCCAGTTAGCACCCAACAAGAACTGCATGACCCAACGCCATTCGTGGTTGCTATCCCGCTCGCGAGTTCCTCCGTGGGCTACCGATGTCAGTCGCTCTAGTCGTCCGATCTTCGTCACTGCACCACTTGACAGGCCACCAGTGTAGTGTCATGCTGGGTCAAATCTTGAATAAAGGGACAAAACTTTGTCAGAATTTGGTCCTGGTCGAGTTCGGTCAGAATTTGGGGTTTTTGAGTCAGAACTTTTTGGCAGGGACCAATCCAAATTTGGTTTGGTCGGGGCTGAATGAGTTATGGGTTTAATCTGCACTATTGGATGATGGTGGACGGCCAGATCTGGTTGAGGAATATTTTAGGATTTTGTATAAAAAAATATGATTTCTTAACCTATTTATATAGATTGAGGGTAGAGGAAAAGGAGAAGCTCACACGGGAGATTCAAGGTGCTTGTCCACATGAGATTTAAGAGAAACTCCATACATTGCTCTTAGGGCTCGCCATCCAAGATAGCAGTAAGAGAAGATTTATTCGGGAAATTGTCGTCTTCGTTCAGGAAGATTGTAACCCCCCTGATTTTTCAAGAATTTTTAGTTTGGATTTTTCACAATTTTCTGTAATTTTCTGGAATTTTTCTGTAATTAAAACCTAGGTATTTTGAATTTAAATGATTTTTAAATAATGTTAATTAATATTAAAATATTATGAAAATAATATTTTATGGTGTAAAATAAAAAACTGGACATAGAGTAATTTTCTGTGAATTTATTGGACTCCGAAAATATTTTTAAAGCCCTAAAAACCAATGTATTTTTAAACCTAATTAAACCCTGACTGAACCCGGTTTATTTGGAAATAAACCGACCCAAACCGCTATCAAACCGAACCGGACTAACCCAGCCTTAACGGGTCGGGTCGGGTCGGATCTGAATCGAACCCGACCCGGACCCGAAACCCTAACCGAAACCCTAGATCCCGAATCCTACCGGAATTACTGTTCCGGCCCCTTTAAATAGCCTCGAAGTCTGCGCCCCGCCACCGCCGCAACCCTAGTTATCATCTCCTCCGCCACCCGCAGCTCAGCCCCGGTCATCCTAGCCCTAGTCGGATCCCCAATCTCGGATCCGCCGTCTCCGACCCCGCTCACAGCCCGACCATCCCCAAAGCCGACATCCCCTCACCGTCTCCACCACTCGCCGACCTCCGCCCTGAGCCCAGTCCAGCACCACCACCATCACCATCCCCCCCCGACCTCATCCTCCCCAAAGCCGACACCCCCTCACCGCTCCACCCTAGCCCAGCACCACGACCCCGCACCCTCGTCTTCCTCGACCACCGTCCTAGCCGTCGATGGCCTCCACCGACTAGAACGCCCACTCTGTAAGCCCCCTGATTTTTTTTAAAATTTTTAAATACATTTTTTCTAATTTTCTGTAATTTTTGGGAATTAAAACTAAGGTATTTTGTGATTAAAGGATTTTTGATAATATTAATTAATATTAAAATATTCTGGAAATAATATTTTATGGTGTAAAATGGAAAACCGGACATAGGGTAATTTTTTGTGAATTTATTGGACTCCGAAAACAGTTTTAAAGCCCTAAAAACTAATTTACATTTAAACCGAATTAAACCCGTGCCAAACACCCAACATCCCCATGAGAGCCGAAGCCAAGCCCAAGGAGCATTGACCCAGCCCAAATCCTAGGTCAAAGCCCAAATTTCTGCATGTATAAATACATATTTTTCCTAGTTTTCTCCACAAAAAAGAAAAAAAAAGAAAAATAATAAAAATCCCTAATCCTAGCCCTAACCCTAGCCGTCAGCCGCCACCCCCCTTTCCCTGACCTCCCTCCGGCCCGACTACGGTGGTGCACCGCCAGCGTTCGCCCTCGACTCCGGCCCGGCGTGCACCCCTGTCCGACCGTTGCAGCCCGGCCCTGCGGCTGACCCTGCACCCCCGCTCCGGCGGAGAACCCCTGCACCGCACAGCTCCGCGGCGCAGCCAATCCCCCGCCCGACTACTTCAGCTCGACCCCGCAGCGGCTGTGCGACCACCCCCAACGGCTGGCCGAGGCACTACTCCGGCGTAGGGTCGTCTTCCCGCAGCCAGCACGGCCTGTTCAACCAACGCCGACGCTCCGGTCTGCATTTTCCCCCGCCCGACTGTGCAGTGAAGCCGCCGTCGCGACTGTGCAGTTCACCCCGTCCGGTCTGCAGCTCCCCCCCCCCCGCGTTCAGTCCGGCGAAGTACAGCCCCCGGTCCAGCGTTTCCCCGTCCGGCCAGCACCGCCTTGCTCGACCGACTTCCCCATCCTGTCATCATCACCACCCCCACTCGGCCACCCTCCACCGGCGTCGACCACCGACCAGAACACCGTAGCCCGACCGCCCTCTCCCAGCTCGGCCACGACTAGCGTAGCCCTAGCTCCGACACAGCGAACAGGGACACAGCAGCCGCCTTAGCCCCGAACACGGCAGATTCAAACCAGGACACGAAACAGACACCCGGACACGAGGAATTCTCGTTCCACGGAGCCCTGTTCAGGTAACCCGTTCTCTCTCCTCGTTATTCCGTTTTTCGTTCCGTCAGTTGTGTCGCGTAGACTGTATAACCCTATCGATGCCCGTGCAACCCGCTCGGTGCGTCGCGTCCCGTGGTGATCGCAAACCGCGATCCAAAAACAGGAAAACCAACGCCTTGTTTTATCCCGGAACTGAGTGCGTCCCGCCAAACGGGACGACTTGGTCGCACACGGTCTTCACTGAAACGTGCGCACCGTTGATACGGAATGCAAAATTTCGCAGAAGTTGATTTGGATGTGCGTGCACACCAGAATCAACGCGTATCCGCCGACAATGCCCCGTATCCGCCCATTCTGGAACACGTCATAACTTTGTGTACACACGTCAGATCGAGACAAAACTTGCGCTATCGGACTCATAGAAATACGCTGGTCCTGTGACCCAAGTTTGGTTCGATTCTGAGAACGTTGACAAAATCGCGTATCTTGGGCCCCATAGGCTCCACTTGACGGGCGATTTTGTGATCGGCTCATCGGAATCCAATTCTGAAAGTTTCGTTGGGTTCGTATCATCGTTCCTGACTTGTTGACACTGAGTTTGAGGAATTTGGAGACCTTTGACCCTGACACGCTTTTCGGTGCAAAGTGGCCCACATGTGGACCCCGTTTTGATCCAAAAATGTCATTTTTGCCCTTGTGTCTAAACTGGACTTAAGGACAGGCGTTTCTAGCTATTTGATATCTTCTGAAACTGTTGGTGATATTTATTACAGCTTTTGGAGGAGTACCTGCAGGATCCACTGATACAGGGATAATTGTTGGTATTCAAACCCCAGGCAAGTGTACCTTGCCAAACTTGCAGTATATTGATTCATATTATTCTCTTGTTTTATTTCTGTAATTGTTGTGCATGCTTGACCTAGGACCGAGTGACTTACTTAGCGTCCGATTAATAGTCGGGTGCCAACCCTGTACGCCGAGTTGGGTAACGTCACCTAGAGATGGACATTCGTGACCCTTTATATTCTCGTACTTGTCTTATCAAGTACACTATGACCCAGGACACTTGACACTATTTATGAGACAGTGTCTTCCTGAGATATTCATGGTGATTCTGTATAGGATACAGGTTTATGACATAGACATTATATTCATAGATATTATATGACTGGTTGCATTAGCTATGATCCCGCTTGACATGGACATGAGACGTTATGGTCATGAGATGCATGGTTACATTGGGTGGGGAGAGACACATAGGCTACAGGCTGTTTTATATATATCTACTACTATTGTGAGGTCGTAGACTCTCGAGCAGAGCTAGACACATTACCGGTTATTACCGCTACCGGCTCCCCAACACAGAGCTTGTAGTGGCTCAGCCTGAGTACTCGTGATGCTCTCATCTTGCATTTCACATAGATGGTTACATACTTACCCTATTTATTTCATTTATTTTCTGCACTGCTTTTTATTTTGGCTTATATTATTTGGTACCTTGTTATGTCCCCTGAGGACCTGGATCCGGATTATGTCCCCATGATTTGCAGACGAGATCTATCCCGAGGTATACGGGACCGCAGCAAGAGCTGATACAGGAGCTGTACCGACATCCGAGGATGAGGTGTTAGCTGAAGACTTTTCCTGAGCATCTATGTTTCATGCTCAGTATTTATCTTATTCAGTCATTTATATTCTGGCCTGTTGAACCATTGTATTAGATTTTTATCGGGTTGTTCCCCGAAGCATTTTGTTGAGACTGGTTGATAATTTACATTCCTTATATTCTGTGGATCATATTTTATTCTTGTATGGATGAGATTAGTGGTGCCATGTTGTCGTAGACTTTATTTTACAGCTTAAGTACGCCCTGATGGATCCATTAAATTGGGTTTGTTCATCAGTGTGTGCTGCTGGCCATTGCCACGTGTCTAGTCCCTCGATATTTTGGGACTGGGGTGTGACACACTCCCAGCCGACCGCCCGCTGCCCTAGTACGGACACAGCGGCCCGGACACAGCCGCCCTAGCTTCGGACACAGCAGACTCGAGACAGGACACAAAACAGTCACCCGAACACGAGAAATTCTCGTTCCACGAAGCCCTGTTCAGGTAACCCGTTCTCTCTCCTCGTTATTCCCTTTTCCGTTCCGTCAATTGTGACGCGTAGACTGTGTAACCCTCTCGATGTCCGTGCAACCCGCTCGGTGCGTCGCATCCTGTGGCGATCGCAAACCGCGATCCAAAAATAGGAAAACCAATGCCCTGTTTCACCTCGGAACGGAGTGCGCCCCGCCAAACGGGACGACTTGGTCGTGCGCGGTCTTCACCGAAATGTGCACGCCGTCGGTACGGACGTGCGGGATTTCGCAGAAATTGATTTGGATGTGCGTGCACACCGGAATCAACGCGTATCTGCCGACAACGTCCCGTATCCGCCTGTTCTGGAACACGTTGTATCTTTGTATACACACGTCTGATCAAGACGAAACTTGTGCCATCGGACTCGTAGCAATACGCTGGTCCTGAGACCCAAGTTTGGATCGATTCTGAGAACGTTGACAAAATCGCATATCGTGGGCCCCGCGGCTCCACTTGACGGGCAATTTGTGATCGGCTCATCGGAATCCAATTCTGAAAGTTCCGTTGGGTTCGTATCATCGTTCCTGACTTATTGACACTATGTTGGACAAATTTTGAGACCTTTGACCCTGACACGGTTTTCGGTACAAAGCTGCCCATTTGTGGACCCCGCTTTGACCAAAAACTGTCATTTTTGCCCCTGTGTTCAAATTGGACTCAAGGACAGGCGTTTATAGCTATTTGATATTTTCTGAATCTAATGGTGATATTTATTTCAGCAACCGGAGGAGTCCCTATAATTCCCACTGAGACCAGAGCTACAGTTGGAGCCAGAACCTCAGGCAAGTGTACCTTGCCATAATTGTAGTATATTGATTCATATTATTCTCTTGTTTTATTCATTGTTGTACATGCTTGACCTAAGACCGCGTGACTTACTTAGCGTCCGATTAATAGTCGGGTGCCAACCCCGTACGCGGAGTTGTGTAATGTCACATAGATATGGATATCGTGACCCTTTACATTCTCGTACTTGTCTTATCAAGTACATCATAACCCAGGACACTTGACACTAATCATGAGACAGAATCTTCCTGAGATATTCATGGTAATTCTGTATAGGATACAGGTTTTATGACATAGATATTATATTCATAGACGTTATATGACTTGCTGCATTAGTTTTGATCTTGCATGTCATGGACATGAGACGTGCGATTACATTAGGTGGGGAGAGACACACAGGCTATAGGCTGATTTATATATATATTTATTATGGTGAGGCCTTAGACTCTATATCAGAGCTAGGCACTCTACTAGTGAGATATTATTGTGAGGCCTTAGACTCTACATTAGAGCTAGGCACTCTACTAGTGATATTACTGCTACCGGCTCCCCGACACAGAGCTTGTAGTGGTCTCAGCCTGAGTTTTAGTGATGCTCTCAACTTGCATTTCACATAGATGGTTATATAGTTTACCCTATATTGTTTCATATATTGCTGCACTGATTTATTTTGGCTTGAGTTATTTTGTACCTTGCTATGTCCCCTGAGGACCTGGATCCGGATTATGTTCCCAGGATTAGCTGGCGAGATCTATCCCGAGGTATACGGGACCGGAGCATTAGCATTAGCAGAAGCAGGTGCCTAAATTGGAGCAGAACCAGGATCTGAGGACGAGATCGTGCCAGAGGACTTTTCCTGAGTATTGGATTGAGATACTCATTTATTTCTGTTTCTAGTACTTTATTTCCAGTCTATTGCACTGATGTATCAAACTTATTCTCAGATTGTTCTCCGAGACACTTTTATTGAGATATGTTAGTTTATATTTATTTGCATATATTCTGGCATTGATCTGTGATTATCTGTTATGGATGAGATTAGAATAGATTGTGACTTATATCATTGGACCTATTTATTGTTGTATTACAGCTTAAGTACGCCCCGATGGATCCATTAAATTGGGTTTGTCCATCGGTGTGTGCTGCTGGCCATTGCCACGTGTCCAGTCCCTCGGTATTTTGGGACTGGGGCGTGACAAAGATCGCTATGGATAGGGTTAGTGATTTCAAGTTATAATATTCGTCTTTCTACTTGAGTTTGATGAGGGGGTTGAATCTTTGGATTAATGATTCAACATAGTTTAATCAATCTTGTAATTCTAATTGAAGTTATATAGATTGGGATTTGTCCAGGTGACGTAGTTATCGAACCATATATTGTGTTATATCTGTCTTGTTGTTTGAATTAGACGAGTGGTTGGTTATCTCAGTTGGTTGGCCTAGTTGTCGTTGTAGTCAGTTTTAGACACGTTTTATCAGAGCACGATATTGTCACTGCTGCTCCCGATATCTAGTAACAGAGGTCTCAGGTTCTCAAGAGGGAAGGTATAACCATGTCTACGGAGCATATGCACATACGTATGATCGCCCTCACGTAGGAAACTAGACAATTTGTAGCAAATATGAAGGATTTACTCTGGTGCAAGAAATTTCATGGTCCGTTGGAGGGCGATAGCGTAAAGCCATCAAAAAATACTGTTGATGACTAGAAACGATTGGATCGAAAGGCCGTTTGATTCATCCGCCAATGGCTGGACTATGCATTGTTTCATCATATGTCCATGGAGAGTTCGACAAAAATATTATGGGAGAAGCTGCATTCACTGTACGAACGAAAGACGGTTGGCAACAAGGCATTTCTTATGCGCCAACTCATCAATTCGAAGTACATGGAGGGTGCCTCGGTGGAACAATATCTGAACTAAGTTCAGGATATCATTAATTGACTGTCTGCGATGAAGATGGTGATTGACAATGAGCTTCAGGCCCTACCGCTTCTGAGTTATTTACTGGAAAGTTATGAGACATTGGTGTTATCGGTGAGTAACTCCGTGCCTAATGGAGTTGTCATGATGGAGGCAGTCAAAATTAGTTTGTTGAACAAGGAGGTCTAACGTAAGCATTTTGTTGAATCATCACAGGAGTTCACTCCAGTTGCTTCCTATGGGAAGGAAAGACTTAAGTCATAGGCAAGAAAAGGGGATTCTCGGGATCTTGTGACTATGGACTGTAAGAATGACTGCTATCATTGTAGTAAAAGGGTTCATTAAGCAGAATTGTATGAAGCTCAAAGCTCATAATGCTAAAGGCAAGAGTGACCAGAAAGATTTTAGGACAATAGAAGATCTCACCATCTCAGAAATTGACACAGAGGAACCTTATGGCATGTATCATGACGACGATTGGATATTGGACATGGGGGTGTCGTATCACATTACTTCACAGAGGAGGATCTTCACGTTATACCGATGTGATAGTTTAGGACGTGTGAAGATAGATGACAAGGGGACTGCAATAGTTATGGGTATCATGGACGTACACTTGACAATAGAGATAGACGAAAAGCTCGTTCTCGAGAGGGTTTGTCATGTGGCTAGTTTGTGCTATAACTTGGTTTTGATAAAAAAGCTGACAAATGATGTTTTTTGTAGTATGTTTGCGGACAATGATTGGATGCTTACGAAGGGTTCCTAATAGCCGGATCGAGGAGATATATTTTGTGGTATGTACAGACTTAAGTCGCTGAGGTGTACATACAAACCACATACATCGGATGTAGGAGGGTCTTCAACGGGAGTTTATGGATCGTCGAGAACTTGATGAAGAGAGTTTTCAAAATATTTTGAGGGATACAGATGATTTGATTCGTCGAGATAAGGCAATGAATGGTGAAGAGTCAAAAATTAAGGGTCAGTCTGTCAGTCCCATGATAGTTGGTCGATCTCAAGGTGGGGGTTATTCAACAGATCCAATTTTGGTGACAGATAATTTGTCAAAGCTTCATAGAACGACATTGGTTTCAGACTGTACGACCCTAGGACATCGTGGACTGTCCCGTACTTACCCTGATCATGTTGACCCTAAGAACTTGTGAATTGCCTGCCTTGCGTACATTAACACACTGGCTTAGATACCTGTCAGCTGACTGTCTGATTGTGTACAACACTTGAAGATGTGACCCTGCGTAATTCAACGCATAATTGACCATGTTAGATAACTAGTGCCACCCCTAGTATACCCCCTGAGTCCAGTATAAATGTGGTTGTGTAATGACTAATAATTTTATTGTATTATATTTATGTGTACATAGGACATTGGATTTGTTCTGCGCGACTTCTGGAGCAGGTTATTGGTACATTGCAGCTTCCTTGCCAGGCAAGTATACCTTGTCATTGTACTGCTATTTATATTCCATATGTTGCATGCATCTTTATTTTCTGTTTTTAGTTCATATATTTTAACTGTTATATAAAATGCGCGCGACAGTGTCGTCGCGATATATTTTTATTTATGTATTTGCATTGACCTTGTTTATAAGACTACCCCATTATCATGTAGCATCATTAGGTTCATTGGCCTTGACACAGTTGTTACACGAGTGTGAGTCTCATATTGATCACGGACTGCGTGACAGGTCTGGCCTCATGTACGTATGGGCCGTGCGTTAGGGATAACTGCTAATAAAAATTTTGTATGCTAGAAGACTTAGCAATTATTAGAGGTCCATGGACATAGCCTATTGTAGTACGGTGGTCCAATTCTTGTCCTTATTTGGTTGCAGGATTGGGCTAGGGTACTAAAGATAGGCTATGAACCAAATTGTGTCATGGATGTGACATGCTTAGAGCATGGGGTGGGGAGAACAACAAGTACCGCATTTGGGCTCCTTTGCACTTTTCCTTCTGTAACCTGGAACCTCCACTGGAGATACGGGCGGTGATGACCCCTATACTACTTGGCGGGCCTCCGCCGTTCAAAAGACGACGTGCCTTTGAGGCTCCTGATTCTCCGAGAGAGTCATGTCAATCCCAGTTTTCAGCCAGATAGCCCACTTGGTGGAAAGTTATTCTCAAACTGCATTCACTTAGACGGTTAGGCGACCATTGGATATTTATTTCAGTACTTTATTGGCATGTGTTTTATGTATCTTGTTACGTCCCTCTGAGGATCTGGCCCCTTCCAGGTGTATCTGTTATTGAGTATTCGCAGGAGCGCAGATTCGGATAGTTTCTTATGTTTCGATGAGGTCTTCTCTTCGAGCCGTGATTGATAGTTGATAATCTTATATGGTGTATATTGTGTTGTCCTTATATTGTATTTGCTCTTATATTCGAGTTGGTAGTAGATTTGTCTCCACCCAATTATCATCCTTAGATACTTCTTATTGAGATCTAGTTTCATAGATACTGGTTATTTATTTATATTGATCTTCATGGATGAGATTTAGATTGTACCCTGTGACTTGTGACATATGTTATACCACTGTGGATTTAATATTCATATTACAGCGTACGTATGGGTTTGGTTTCCATATATTGGAGTTGCCATATCCATGCGGCTGGCATGCTTACGTGTCCTAGTCCTACGTATTTTTAGGACTGGGGCGTGACATATACTCACACTCCAACCCGATAAAAGTGTATTCACCCTCATGGCTAGCTCCTCAAGCGAAAATCATGCATGTCTTCCCGTAATAAAATTTATGCACCTTACATTCATCGATACTGCATCCCTTGTGATACTACACATCATATGTAGTGTCCAGCTGCGCAACCTCTATGCCAATGCGAACTACCATGCCTAGCATCTCCCGAATCAACAAGATCTTTCCGAGTTCAATGACTTGTCCAAGACCGATTTATCTGACCACTAGCCTCAAAACAAGTCTTGGTTGAATGCTTATGACCTATATATGTCTTCTACCATAACGTGCTTTTGTATCGGATAACTTTTTCTCCCTTCGATGGACCGACCTAAGAGTGTGTAAGAACCAAAGCAAACTGAAAATAACAGGTTAGGTCGGGTAAGATTAGTTCTTTTATGCTTATGGTACCACTACAAAAATATAAAATTTTAGCGACAGAATTTTTTATCGCTAAAATACTTATTTCCGTCTGTGAGACTCGTCTCACTGCTCTAGTATTGATACCCGGTATACGCGTATTGTACATGTGTATCTTGTTTATTGTTTAATTTCTTACATCTTACTTTATGTCATTCATGCATTATTTAGGTTATTTTTGCAAGTTTTCCTTAGTTGCATGCTTTGGACCGTTGGTCCCTTTATTTTCTTGTGCATGACTGTGATAAACCCGGAAGAGGGCATGGATTATGATACAATGGCCTACAATCAACCCTTTGTCTATATAAGCAAACATTTCTCTTTCTTTTATTTTTTTCTTTCATTTCTCCTTCCTTTTTCAGCCTTCACCGAGAGAAGCAGCCGAGCTTGGCCTTAGCCGTGGGTAACCTTGATAGTATTAGGCTAGATCTTGACCGTAGGCAAGTACATCTTGCCAACCGAAGGAACAATCTTGGATCTTGCCTTGATTCTTAGTATAACTTATTTTATCATTTGTTCGATATTTTTTTGGGTAACTCTTAGAACTTGTCTCATTGATGGTTTTATTTTTCCTTGGATTGGATTGCTCACGGAGCCCGAGAATAACTCGGAGAACGCAAAGTTGGCCTGAGAATGTATACAAAAAGTATGCAGGAAACCCTTGTCGCATAAGCGAAGTTCCAGTGAGCGCACTTGCGTGTGTTTCATAATTTTTTTAGAAAGTGCGCCAAGATATGTTAAGTACTCTGGGCACATTTCTCTACTCCTACGTACGTTTTGTATTAAGGTAATTCCTTCAAAAGTACGACAATCCAACTTGGCACACTTTTGAAAGGGTCTGCAAGTCATCAAGAATGTGCGCCACTGCTTAAAAGCCAACTTGACGCACTTTGCAGATATTGCAGAGTTGGCGCACTTTGGTAAATTTTCTTTACCAGCGTACTTTGCCCCCTTCTGGAGAATGACATACTTGCTATGTAGCGCACTAGGTGGCATTCTTTAGAGACAGCACAGTTTGTAGCCTTTCATATTACTTAATGACTAATAATGACTTCTGACCATTCTTAAGAATTATGTTCTCGACTGCAGAGTTGTCTCGACTGCTGTGTTATGCTTCGAGACTTGTGTTTTATCTTTTAGTAGCCTCCAACACTCGTTTGTGAGCCAACACCCATTTTTGCGCCAATACCCATTTGTGAGCCAATACCCGTTTGTGCGCCAACACCCATTTGTGCGCCAAAAGTAGTTTTTGGCCTCTTTTGCGCGGTTGTTACTTTCTTGCCTGTTTTATGCGCCAAACCTGAATTAATAATTTTATGCGCCTGTATGATAGTATACTCTTTATCATGCTTAACACTTGATGATTCTCTTGTTCTTTTTTATCCCGTTATTTTAATTATTCCTGGATATTTCCTGAGCATGACATTCTTGATATTAATCTTGATTTTTAACATGATATAGTGATTGTACATTATAAATAAAATCATAATAATCCTGATCATGTATTGATGATCCTGATACTCCTGATCCTAATAATCCTGATAGTGGCTCGGCATAGCGCACTCATGACTTGAGAATTCCTGTAGCTGTCCTGATCAAGGCTATTAGTAGCACCTGTATTGCATGACATATATCCCCGTGGTTAATTTTGATTGTACTCGTCAAGTTACTGTCCTGTCTTGCATTATGTCTAAGGCAGATTCCTGAGCACCACGGTCGAAATTTTTTGATAATTGTCAGGCTAATAACTAGAATAATAATCTAGAAAGCATCTAGAGATATTTTTTGGCTATATGCAATCCTGGTATTCCAGTGACACCAGATGGATTTAGAGCTCTTCATTGTGAGGGGCACACTTTCAGCACACCGACGAGTGTTGTACTACCAGAAAAGATAATAAATAATTATACCTGATGAACCTATATTATGTACCCATTCATTTGGCTAATCCGGATAGTCTGCAGGGCTTGTGGCTGTAAGGAATCTCAAACTGCATGTGTTAGTAACTAGGACTTTGATAACCCTAGTTAGATAATGATAGCAAGTCCTAGGGCATGATTGGCCGTGATTGCTTGATTTCCAGTCTAGTCTGGTCCTGTCCTGATTTATTCTTAAATACCAGAACCGGAACTGTATCCTGAGTATTGATTCCAGATATCCTTGTTTAAATACTCCAGACTGTTTAATTATTAATTTAACCTTTGCACTTATTTAATTTTTCCTTGTGCTATTTCTTACTGATTTTGTTTACATGCTGGATTTAGTTCATAAGATTGGCTTCCTTCTGGTACTTGCTGTTTGGGGTCTGACCCCACTGATTTTGTATGACCAGATTTTGAAGCAGGACCGCATGATCTACCGTACTTTCTGCCTCAAGATGGTGAACACGAGGAGCACCCGAGGACATGAGTGAGTTTCTTCTTTCTCACATACTTTATCTTGTGCATTATAATTTTAAGGCATTTAGACACCGAGCACGTGTTTAGCTAGTATTTTGGGACTTGATATTCTAGCCTACGGGCCTACATGTAAAGCATATTCTAGACTATAGCTAGAGATGATCATGTTACATTGTATTTTGCTAGTTCTTCATTTTGGTAACTAGGTTCATGATCATCTGTGTATATATAGTTTGGAATGCCTTACTATTATATATTTGGTGATCATACATCTTGTAAACTTGTTCCTTGCTCGAAATTGAGACACCTAGAAATTCTTGACCCAGGAATGACTGTTGGATTATAGAGTAAACCCTCATATGTCTAGACAGCCGTGACCGTATTTCGGGATATGAAGTACTCTTGTGTACGTAGATAGCTTTGTCTGCCCCTGCTCTCCAGTATTCTGGTTCTGGAGCGTGACACGATTTAAGTGGTGGCCCATGCAGGTCTAAAAATTCTACAGTCTGTAAAATTGGAAGGAAATTATTTTCGTCGCTCCACCAGTGACATAATTTGATCTGTCGTTATTTTACAGTATTTTTGTAGTGTACGGTCTGATTTTTAATTTTTTCAGTCTGGTTCAGTGTTTATAAACTAAAATAAATCTATTTAGAGTCGAACCAGATTGATTGTACTCAAATAACTTTGTCGGTTTAAATTTTTTATTGATCATTGACGATTGATCACGAGTTAATGAATTATGACACTTTTTTGGTCATAAAAGGATTAGAATATATCTTGACCAATTTAGGACATATTATCTATTTAACATTGGAATTTTGGGAAAACTTTTTGATAGGCTTTAGGATGACTTATTTATTGTGTAGAATCGAATAAAAGAACCGAACCAAGATTGACATGTTGGGTTTGGTTTGGTTTGGTTTGGTTTCGTAGGTTCGAACGGTCTGATACGATTTTTAATTTTGGAGAATTGAAATATGACGATTTGGTTCAGGTTAGCCCAAAATTTAAACTGAATAGGACAACGCTCACGCCTAGCACGACCAAGCGAACAACTTGTTTACCATGTAGTTCAAGCTCCTAAACACGCCTACCAACATGTTCACTATGAAAACTCCTCCTGTATTCTACATCCTCGAGTAGAGTATGCCCATACATAATGCACGTCTCTTGAGTCATACCCATATTGAACTGTGCAGATTGAGATGTATCTGTAGTCTCTCGAGTTGGATGCATCTCATGATCTCCTTCTCGACTTTGAATTGCTTAAAATGTTGCCTTTCCAAGCATTGAATTCAGACCCATAAAGAAACTCCCACTTGGAAAACGACCAACTATCATAGAACCCACAATATGATCCTCAAGACATACACCCCATATGTAGTTTTCCTTGACAAACCGAATCCTACGTTCTCCTTAAGTCTTCATGAAGACTTTTGTATTATACTTTAGTACTATGAAGTACATTATGGCGGGGTCCAAGTGCTTAATTGGATTCCTTCGTATAACGTATCGACAGGCCAAGTCCCCCCCCCCTCCCTATATCTTGAGGTAGAATCTCCTTGAACCCTAAAAATAACGCACATAAGAAGCTCCCCCTTAAGTTACTATTTATAAAAGTTAAAACAAAATCCTAATTTATGTTACATGTCCCGACTTAACCCCTAAGTTAGACCCAAACCAAATTTGGACTGTCTAAACCTATTGAAAAATCTTGATCTCGAATAACTTTCACCAATACTCAAAATCACAATCAGCCATTCTGGTCCAAAATGCTAGAAACATTTCCTTACCAACCAAAAATCCGGACCGGCAATAACAAGGACGAAACCAGAAATCCAAGCTGAGGTGGGTTAGGGTGGGCTAAAGTGGACTAGGTATGGACTAACTCATGAAAATTTTAAAAAAATATAAAAAAGGGAAAATTTGGGGTGGGATGGAGACCACCCAGCCCATAGAAGATCACCGAATTACTGGCTGATATCCAACGGGTCTTCGGCCAACGACTCTCGTGCCACCAGAAGACTACTCTCCACCTTTGTAAAAGACTGGATTCAGATCGTAAAGAAGGTTTACTTTACCGTTATTGTAGTGTGTATGTGGTGTATTCGAGGAGGGTTGATTTCTTTAATGCATTGCCAAGTATATCTATATTTGTATTCTGTAACCAAATGAATTAAGAAAAAAAATCAACCGCGCTTTTTGGCTCGCGCAGTACTCGTGCGAACTGACTGAGCAGGAGGAGGTGGGGGAGGCGACGACGTCCGACGAAGAACGACGAAGCACTAGGAGGGAAGGGGGTGGCGGCGACGATCGGTGGACGGCAGAGTAGGAGGGGGGATGCAGCGGCGAACGGTGGGCCGCTCGAGCATGCGAGTACTGTGCGAGCCACCGCGCATTTTCAAACCAGAATTGTAGAACTTATGCTACTTTATAATTAGTTCTTTAATGAACTGCACTGTACTGGTTTAGTTGTTGTCCCAACGTTTCAGCAGAAACTTTAAAGCAAATTTCTGTTACAAATTTAAAGAAGACCAAAATATAGGAGCATATAGGCGAGAACAAATGAAAACAATTGTATGTAAAGGAAGAAATATCTTCTACTATATAACGAGGCTTGAAAACGGTTCAAAAGTGATCCGTCCAAACCGTTTGTAAATCCTCAACCTAGTTATTTTTTTTTATTTTTTAAATGTAACGTGTGTATATCATTTACCCTCACGTAAAATTTCTAAAATCCCATCTAATTTAAATTCCTATATAATTTAAACTATTTTTATATGTTTAAACAAACTAAATGATATATCTAAATATATATTCAAAATTCTAAAAATATATCTATAACAATTTTAATTAAAAATATTGTATTATAACAAAAAAATTTATCCAATTATTTAATTATATATAAAAAAAAATACGTGCATTGTACGTGAATATCACTAGTCTCATATAATGGAAGAGTATATCTCTATGAGGTTTGTGATATCCCATTGATGTAAATATTTATGTATCTATAAAAAATGTCTACAATATATGGAAATTACAATTATAGTATAGTTATAAAATGATTTCCTTCCAATTTTTTCACAGATTTATGTCCCACCATATTTAATTCCTTCTAAATATAAAAGATTTATTCTTGAATCACCAAAACTTAATTTGATTGTCAGCTATAAGTCATCCAATATGAAGCATATACAAAGACAATTCAACAAGATTGCTTGGCAACAGAGGTATATATACCTTGATCTTTAGACTGTATCTGGGGCGTAGTTGTCCCTACTGATTGTTTGTTTTTACTTAAATATTTATATTCTTTTGAAAAAAATTCATTAATTTTATGTTTTGTACTCTCCGAAATTTATAATTTTTAAGTTCTATATACACATTTATATTAGGTTTTATTTTTTTTTCTTTATAATTTTTTCATTTTCTGATGATTGGATAAAAAGAGAGAAGAGAAACAACAAAATTTTAATATAACGAATTTTATTTAACGAAAATTTAAATTTTCGTTTACGTTTAGAATTTGACTCCCCTATTTTAAATTTCTGCATCTGTTTACTGTCTTTAGTTACAATATACAACCAAGTACAAACTTTTTGTACAGTGTGTACAAAGTATATGTTTTAATGAACTTTGACTTTGTTGTTGTCTTGTAGTTAAGATCCCTCAAATTGAAAAAAATAAAATAAAACTTGTTGGCACTATTATTCAATATGGATGACTACTAGGCCATAGTTTGTCTTCTCCATATTAGTCTTGGAGGAGTGCATGTTGAAAACCTAAGTTTTCTTTAATCTACCTAAGAACATCCATAGTGGGGACACTTCAAACACATACTCTAAATTATTAAAAATTATATAAATTATTACTTTTGGAGTGTTTCCATGATATTGGTACACAATGATACACTCCAAATAAACACTCCAAATTAATCTCCTCTTTTTTATCCTTCTTTTTTCTCTTTATTTTCTTTTTCTATTTGGTAATATTTTTTCCTCTCTTTTCTCTTTTTATTTTTCTTGTTTGGTTACTTCTGATGGGCCCATCAATTAATACAGAGGAGCTAGGACACGCTCCAAATCTGGAGTGTCTTATAGCTTTATAGGAATTTTCAAGTATGTACAAGTGTCTACTGCAGCCATCAAGTGCTACAAAATTTGACTAAAATCAAAATGTAGCACTTGAAACCTCTCCCACTGTGAATGCTCTAACCTTTAGCTCATTATAAATTATAAGCACACCCCCTCACCTCCATCAACCTTCAAGCCTCCTCCTTGTAAACTCAAATTTCTTTCCATTTTTGTACACAAGCAAGTATGGGTGGGAGCTCTCCTTGCGCTTCCTGCAAATTGCTGAGACGACGCTGCACCAAGGGCTGCATCTTCGCCCCTTTCTTCCCTCCGGACGATCCCCGCAAGTTTGCCATCATTCACAAGGTCTTCGGCGCCAGCAATGTCAGCAAGATGCTGCAGGTAGTAGTCTATATCCATTTGTACCATATGTGACACACAACTTAAGAACATGCACATATTAATTTAGGGTTTTCTGCTAGGTATATATATATGTATCTTGATCAGTATGTGCACTCATTTATGAATTATGCTACAGTGACTACTTATGTCTGGCTCGAGTGGTCAACGAGGAGAGATATAACCTCCCTAGCTAGACGGATGGTCTCGAGATCAAACCACGGGGGAGGTGTGGGTGTGTGTGAAAATTGGGGACAGTGGATCCAAATGACATGCAACGCAGCGTGCACAAATTCTTGCGCGTATAGCCGGACATCGCAAAAAAGGAAAAAAGATAAAAGAAAAAGACTACTTATGTCCATGTTCGTAACAAGGTTACAACATCGGTATCAGTATCGGAATCGGTATCGGGCCATTCCCATGAGTATTGGTATAGGAGATATAGGCAATATGAGCGGTTTCAGATCCGGATCGGAGTATATGATTTTTTGGTATCGAAAAACAAATAATTATTAATACATTATTAAATTTTAGATTTTTTTAAATATATTTAGGCATAATTTTAAACATTTTCTACGTTGTTTCTTATGAAATGGTAGTCACCATTGCTTACTGGTTTACCTGTAATATATAAGTTTTCTTCTTTTACATACTTGTACAACTTTATTATGCGTTTACACCCTTGTTGATTAATCTCTTTCATTTAATTTTCTTTGCTGCATTGACTGGAAAAAAAATATCCACAATGCCGGTATAGGTTAATATCGTCAGTATTGGTATCAGTTGGTTCATGATCGGAACATGTCAACTCGTATCGATATCGGTATTGGCTGATACTACAAATTATGGTTCATATGTCTACAATTTTATGTTGCATATAATAGTCTTTTTTGTTCGATTTTTATTATTATTGGTTTTTAGGACATTCCATCTCATCGGAGAGCGGACGCGGTGAGCAGCCTCGCGTACGAGGCGGACGCGAGGATGCGCGACCCCGTCTACGGCTGCGCAGGGACGATATCCTACCTGCAGAACCAAGTATCCCAGCTGCAGATGCAGTTGGCGGTGGCGCATGCGAAAATTCAGTGCGTCCACATGCAGCAAGAGTCTTGTCTGCAGACGAATCAACAACCGTTAGATTTGGATAACAAGTCGTTTATGCTTCGTGATGGCCAGATAAGGATCAGTCAGCTGATGAAGTTGGCCTCCTCTATCAGTGCAGTGCAAGAGCCTATGCAGAGAGAATCACTTTGGACATAGCTACAAAGATGTTTCTCTTTGGTTTTAATGGATGGTATAACATGGTTCTTGACTCAGATGCATGGTTGCAAATAAACTGCATATGCATTTAGACAAGCAATCCCAGATTATTTTTTTCGTTTGTTCTTTCTCATTTTTTTCCCTGTATGGAGTGTTTGAGGAGAAAAAAAATTCTTGGTAGTAGGATTTTAGCTTCTGAGAGTCAGCATAAATACAATAAAAGGTTGGGATTGAAGCTGAATCTTTTAACGAACTTTGTCGAAGGTTCTTGTTGTCTTCAAAACCTCTTAAAATAGTCTCTTCAAAGTCAAACGTGCTCTGTGCACGCACGCGGGTCGGCTGGACGCGAGCATGAGGGGGAGAGAGGAGGAGGGGAAGGGCGGAGCTGTCGTGCGCGTGTGCAGACGCGTGCAAAAGCGAACGCCAATAAGGCTTTTTTGCTTCAAAACAAAGGTGTTCCTTGGCATGCGCTTATGCGTGCGCCTGTGCACACACGCGGAGCAGGAGAGCATGTACAGACGCGTGCAAAAGCGCACGCCAAAGAACTTGTATGCTTCAAATGCTCATTGGCACGCGCTTATGTGCGTGCGTCTATGCACGCATGCGGCGGCTCGAAAAAATAGCTTCGTCGGGAGTGATTTGATTGAGATGTTAACTTGATTTGATGATATATGTACTAAAAGATTTAGACAGTACTTCATTATTAACAATTCGAAAATTAGTAGGTTTTGTAACGGTAAAACATGTGACTTTTAGATCTGTGATTGAAAATTTATGCCTTGGAACAACCGTATCATCTTCTTTATCTCTTCTATTGTTGTCTTGAGTTTACCGAATTGAGTTACGTCTTGGAAAATTCTACTCGATTTTTTTTTTAATAATAATAATAATAACTTTACCCTTTGTCTTTAAAAGTTTACATAGAATATTGATATATAATAGTAAAAGAAGAAAAAGAGAAGTTAAAGAAAAAAAATGAAAAAAGTTTAGACAAAAAATTGAAAATGGGAAGAGAGGGAACGGCCTCTCCTCTCCTGAACCTCGCCTGCTTCTTTCTTTTTTCTCCTCTCTCTCTCTCTCTCTCTCTCTCTCTCTCTCTCTATATATATATATATATATATATATATATATATATTTTTTGATTAATAGTTGTAGTCGGATAGAATTGTATATTCTCTATTTATAGCTTTAAAATATTTTTTTCATAATGTTATTAATTATATTATGCAAAACGACATGTGATAAACATATTCTAGAATCTTAAGGACGACAATCACGAATATGAGTACTGGAATAATCGTATGTCGCATAGTCTGAAAATGATGTTACGTACTCAACTCGTCAAAATCTGAAAGTGAAATGTGACAAGATCCATGGATTATGTCGTTTGTTGTTATACCATTTGATGTAATCCAATTAAACCAAAATAGAACAAAAATGAGAAGAAATTCAGTAATCATAAGAAAGAGGAAAAAATGTTTCAGAGAAGGGAAAAAAAAAAGAGTTTTAAGGGTTATACGATAATTGCATTACAAAATAATAATTATACAATTGTCTTAGTGTGTGTTTGGTAACGATATTTTTATCGATTTTGGAGTATTTTCGAACCGATCGTTTATGAAAATTCCTGCTTGATAATTTTATGCCACTGGTTTCGGTCGGCTAAATTTTTTTTTTTTTCAAAATCGGTGTAGTGCAATTTTTTTTGGCTTTATAAACACATCAAATCGATGAGTTTTGAACGATTTTATTAATTTTATTTCATTTATAGAGGTAGACAAATCTTAAAAAAAATTAAAAATTTTAATTAAATCTATGAGTGCTCTAAAAATAGAATCACTAAATACAAGTCATATTAAAAATAGAATAATCAAATAAAAGTCCTACTGAAAAAATTAGATCCACCATTTAAATATAATATTATTTGAAGTTTCCATTAAATATGAACAAAAGGTAACTCGCTTAGTTCTCTTGCTCAATGTTCTATAACAAAGTCCCTGATAAATTTTAGTTGTATGCACTGCGCATCTCAATAATAATCATGATATGTGCATAGTTCTTACTCGTCTTACAGTCTGGAGAGGATGCAAATCTACAACAACCATGTCCTTCACATGCAAATGTTACAATCATCATATAAGGACTTTCATTAGTAAAGAAGTAAGATTAGTAACATAGATGAAATATTTCAGATTTAAAATATAAAAACTTATTTTGTAGAATAGTAAGTTTCATCTCTAGTTTTAATTTCTAGATTTTGGATCTCATTCTATCCATAAAAGCTGTAGGTTGGGCCTCCCAAATGCTACATTCTAGATTGTAGGAATTCATTTTGTAGAATAGTAAGATTCAATTTGGAGTCCAATTTTCTAGATTCTAGATTTTACATTAATTTTTTTCTAATATCATTTTTTGACTACATAATATTTGGGACCGGAACTCACTTTATCATTTTCAGCTATTATCATAAAAATCCAACACATTCTACATTTACCTTTTTTTTTTTAATTTTGGGCCCCAAATTGCATTGGAGAGTCCCAACTACTAATGATGCTCTTAATAGTTGGGACTCTCCAATACAATTTGGAACCCAAAATTTCAAAAAAAAAGAAGGTAAATGTAGAATGGATTGGATTTGTATAAGAATAGTATGTAATGATAAAGTGAGCTCTCAAGATATTTAATGGGTCGGCCCGACTCGGTTCGAGGTTCGCTTTGACCGGGTTCGGATCGGGCCGGTCGAATTGGTACCCGACCCAGCTTGGACCCGTGACCCGGGCCGAGCCGGTCTGGGTCCGGACCGATTCACAGTCGGACTGGCCCAGCCCATTTTTTTAATATATATATATATATATATATATATATATATATATATATATATATAATCTACATTCCCTCATTTTTGCATCCCCAAACATCCCCATGATAACAACCATTGGATCTTGTTTAAGTCATCTAATCTTAACTATTGAAAAATGAACGGTTAAGATTAGATGACTTAAAAAGATTCAACGACTGTGAAAGAGGGGATGCTCGAGGGATACAAAAATATATATTTTATATAATATATACTTAAAGTTAATAAACTCTAGTTAAAATTTATAGGTTTTTTGTTACTAAGTTATTTTTGTATAATTTAAATTTTATAAATTATTATTTGTTAGATTTTCTTTTTGTATAATTTATGTAAAAAATTATATAAACATTAAGTAAGAAAATTTTATTTGATTTCTTTATATCAATATTTATATAATTTTAAGTATAAATTAAAATTGAAATATTTATAAGTTGAAATTTATTTTTGAATTTTTTTTCAATAGCTTATAAAAAATGTATAATTATTTTTATTTAACTTTAAGTGTGTGTGTATATATATATATATATATATATATATATATATATATATATATATATATATATATATATATATATATATCGGGTCAAAATCGGACCGGTCCGAGCCGGGTCGACCTAATTGGACCCGGCTCGAACAAAGACGATATCGGACCGGACTTGCGGGTCGGATCCTCCGATCCAGCCCGGACCCGTAGGGGGGGGGGGGGGGGGGGGGGGGGGGGCCGGAGCGGGCCGATCCGTTGATCGGGTCCGGGTCGGTCCGGACCGGGTTCCAGACCCCCGTCCTTTTACACACCTTGAGTTAGCTCCGGTCCCAAAGATTATGTGGACAAAAATTGATATGGAAAACAAATAATGTAAAATCTAGAATCTAAAATTTAGAAAGTTTGGCTCTAAATTAAAATTTACTATTCTACAAAATGAGTTCCTACAATCTAGAATCTAAAAATTAGAAGGTCCAGCCTATAATTTTTATGGATAGAATATAATTTAAAATCTAAAAATTAAAACTAGAAATGAGATTTATTATTCCACACAATGGACTCCAACATTTTAAATCTAGAATTTAGAACACTTATGTATTCTTCCTGTTGAGCTGCTCCCTTTACCGAGATATTGAAATGAACAAGACAAGACAGACAACACCCTTCTCAAAAGATGGGTTAAAATTGGTCTTTTTGGATTTAGAATATTGGATTTGTGAAGACTTTTTTTACAATATTGAGTAAGTGTGTTATTAAAATTATTCTTAATTTATAAAAAGATTTATAAATTTTTTTTTAAATTGCAACAAATTAAGAATATTTTCGACAACCCTTTTGAAAATTGGTGGACATCATAAAATCTTCTTAGCAATTACAATTTCCTATATTTATTTTTATATATATTATTTTATACATGCTTGTAAGATTATTTAGAAATACCAAATGACATATCTCTTAATGACCTAGATGTCCCTATGAACAATTCTAATTTGTAAACATATGCAAGAAAATATTTGAAAAGAAAAGTTCCACGGTGAAGATGTTCTTTTTTCATTAAATAATAGTACTAGAAGTCGTGCATGTGCATTGCAGTTGCGTTTTTGTTTGAGCTTTTTTTTCTCACTTTTAAAATATATACTTGCATGATAAAATTTTACAGTAAATTTATTGTTGAGATTGTGAACACTTGTTGTAGCTATAACTGTGTAATTACTATTGGAAGTGTGTAGTTATTAGTGGTGAGTAATTATGTTAGTGAAAAGATGTATAATTTACATATTTTATTTCTAGTTAATTTAAACATATTTTGACATATATACAGTTTTTGAAGGACATTTTTCGAATATGAAAGTTCCACAGTAGAGCCTAAAAATTTCGGTCATATATATATATATATATATATATATATATATATATATATATATATATATATACTGTTGCTTGTTGGTATTAATTTTAATTTATAACTATAAGTATATATGTAAACATTTTTTTGCACAGTTAATTAGTTATTGTACATGGAAACACTAAATAGAAATATTTTTTCTTCATCCAGAGTGTCATATGTAAATATTATTTTGAAGTAAAAATCATCAATAATTGAAATTATAAATGAGATTTGGGAAGAGCAAATACAACCTCCTTAATTTTTTTATGTAATTACCTAACGATCCATTTAAATTTAATGAACAATATTAATTAGTATAGACATATAAGGACATGTTTTAAAAAAATAATATTGTGAAGCCTGGTCTTTTCTTATTATATACTAGTGTGGTCAAGGTGGAAGGTATTCTCTTTTAAATTTTAAATTTTAAATATATTTAATCATTTGTTATATATTTTGGGTTTTTTCCAACAAAGTGAGAAAAGAAAACACACACGATAGTTATATATATTTTTAAAAATTTAAATTAATTAGTTAATGATATACATATGGCTTAGACGGCTCAATTTGGAACCAGTTCTAAGCCGCATTATTGTAGTAGAGATATATAAATTATTAATTTATAAATATATGATATTATTTGAAAAATTAAATAGAAATTTAAATTATGTTAGAATATTTTAAATATAATTTTGATATATTCTAATTATGATTTATTACAAATATATTTTATAAATTTTGGATATATGTTTAGTTAGATAATATCATTTAGTTAGTTTAAATATAATTTAAACATTAAATATATTTTAGAATTTATATATCTTCAGATAGTTAAAAGGATTATAGGGTTTTAATTTTTTTTTCAAATACGTGACAAGAGAAAGAGAACTACGGAAGTTAAAAAGACTTTAATTTTTAAAAATTAATTAGTGATGATATATATACGGCTTAGACGGTTCATTTTTTAGCCGTCTCTAAGCCGCATTATAATAGTAGAAATTAGTATAGATAAGATGTTGCAGTTTAAACATAATACAAAACTTTTTGAGTTTCAATTATATTTTTTGCTAAGGTAGTGGATGCGTGTAGACTCATGTTTTGAGCACCGATTTCTTGAGCACGTAGGTCATGGTGGTCAGGACGGGACTACTCTAGCTCGAGTTTTTTATTTCGTCCTTACATGGTGGTATAATATATATTTTTGATTCCACCGTTGCAGCGGATTGATATTAAATCAGTCCGAAAAAATTACTAGCTCATAGGTTAACCGGTTCAACCGACTGGTCTGATCTGGTCCAAGTTTTAAACACATTGACTCATCATCAAGGACGGAAGCATAAATTTATATATGAAAAAAAAAACAAAAAGTTTGGGACCAGACAACCCGATATGTAGGTTCGCCATTGCTTATCATAATATACACATTTTTGACTGTCTACAAATCAAAGTACAAATGAGCTTGGTAGTCCTAATATTTTACGCAATATTGTATGAAAACAAAGCAAAAAACAAAGGTTACATTTTACTTAAAGTAAACTCAACGATATGATCAAACTAGAATTGGAGAGGGGAAATGAATTTCCAAGGAGCTATGAGATTTAGTAAATCAAAATTGTCCCTAAAAAGCACACAAAAAATATAATAAAATCCCACTCTCCCCTGAAATCTGACTACCATTATACCAAGTGTTCCATACTCTAAAAAGAAAAAACTAAAAAAGGAAAATAGTGTGAAAAATAATTAGTTGTAGCTTAGCCCAAACTAACCAACCTTGAGATTTTCATATTTACAAATTGTTTGCTTTGTTGATGGGCCATTTTGTAGGCCCACTATTATCCCAGATATATGTCACTTCTGAATAATTATCCTTCTCTAGACCTTTGCTTTGTTGGAGATTGTTGAGGGATGAAATATAATGTTTTCATAGATTCAAAGATATATGTAAAAATTTGGAAACAAACTAGAACTGTGAAAACTATAAAACTTTTAAAAAATAAAAATTATAGCCCAATAAAAATTTATTTTTAACTTCGTACCCTCAATTATTTCAGTTGTTGAACTTGATATACTAAATTTTGATATTTATCAACTTGATACCTAAACTATAATTTTTTAACTTAATATTCATAAATAAAAAAATTATCCTCAATTCTCTCTCTCCCTATCTCTCCGGCATCCACAGTGGCAGCGACCATGCATGCGAGGGTGCATACGATAGCAGCGGAGGAGGAGGAGGGGGGTGGTTCAGCAACGAGAGACGAGATCGCATACAGCGGGAGACAGAGAGAGGGTGGGACAACAATATGATAAAAATGTTGTGAAAGAAGGAGTGATAGTTTAGTATTTTTATTTCATTTTAAATTTTTTAACTAAAAACTAACAACTAATTGAGTGAAGATATCAATTTGAATATTGTGAAAAGTTGATGGCTTAGAATTTAAAGTTTAAGAACTAGAATAATTAAAGGTACAAAGTTAAAACTTGAAAGATTTTTGTGGTTATCGAAAAAAAAAATATATAACTATATATAAGGATCTGTAGTCAACAAATACTCGCATCCAATCTTCTTCTCCAAGAATCCAGCAATCCCTCCTCGAACCCTAGCCCTAATTTTTCCTCCGGCCATGGCCGCGGACGCCTCGGCCAACTTTCACCCGCCGGACCTCCACCTCTCCCTCCCCCCCGCCGCCTTCACGCAAGACGGCCTCCTCTTCCACCAGTTCATGGCCGCCGGCTCCGTCGCCGGCGTCGTCGAGCACACCGCCATGTTTCCCGTCGACACCCTCAAGACCCTCATCCAGACCCACTCCCTCCCCTGCCGGACCCCCCTCTCCATCCCCCAGGCCCTCCGCTCCCTCCCCTCCCTCCTCTCCCTCTACCGCGGCCTCTCCGCCATGGCCCTCGGCGCCGCCCCCGCCCACGCCGTCTACTTCTCCGTCTACGAAGTCTCCAAGAAGCACCTCTCCCAGCACAACCCCAACCCCACCCTCGACCCGCTCGTCCACGCCTCCTCCGGCGTCCTCGCCACCATCTCCAGCGACGCCGTCCTCACCCCGATGGACACCATCAAGCAGCGCCTCCAGCTCCGGGACAGCCCCTACGGAGGGGTCCTCAACTGCCTCGGGAGGGTCCTGAGGGAGGAGGGCCTCGGGGCGCTGTTCCGGTCGTACCGGACCACGGTGCTGATGAACGCGCCGTTCACTGCGGTGCACTTCGCGGCGTACGAGGCCGCCAAGAGGGCGCTCACCGGGGTGTCGGAGGGGATCGCCGACGACGGGAGGCTCCTGGCGCACGCCACCGCGGGGGCCGCTGCGGGCGCGCTCGCGGCGGCCGTCACGACGCCGCTGGATGTGGTCAAGACCCAGCTCCAGTGCCAGGTAAAAGGATTACATTTGATTTGAAAGTTTACATTTTTTATTATTCCTGGCTGCTCTAGTTTGAAATGAACAAATAGTTATGGCTTTCAAGGATTGAGAACGGTGATGGTTGTAGTTATGGGGGCAGCGCTGGCAAATAGTTTAGACAATTTTGGGCAGTGACAGATAGAGGATAAACTAGGTTCCAAGTGATTTGAGTTTGATTTACCAATTGGCGGATTACTGGTTAAATTATGGCTTCTACTTTGGTTACTCCAAAAAAAGATTGGGCCTTTTAGTAAACTGAGAGGAGTAAGAAATACTGGGGTTTTTGAGAGTGGAGTATGTCATCTTGTGCATGGCTCTGGAGGTTAATTCATGAATTTCAGCAGTAAAAAAGAAGGAAAATTAGACTTTTAACTAATTTTGTACTGTGTCATTTATTGGACTGCTAGTTAAGATATCCTAACCCGCTCTCTTGAATTTACATAATGCCAAACATTGTAATGCTGATATGAAATTCGGAGCATTAGTGAGTCGATTACCAAATTGACCACCAAATTGACCAGTATCGAACTGTCTGATATCTTCCTATGTATCTGTGGTCATAAGTTGCTTGCATAATATGTTAGAGGCCATTCGGACCAGCATAGAACTATGTCTGATCTCTTCCTATCTATATTGCACCTACAATGGAAATGGTGCATGTATCCGTATCCGTATCGCGTCTGTACCTAAACCTGAGTCCGTATTCGTGCAACATGGGTGACTATTATTGTACATATTTGAAAATGTATGTATCCCGTATCAGTATTCGTGTCCTTTTCCATATTTGTGCAACATTGCATGCAATAATATGCACTCTTCTGTTAGTTGGATGAATTAGGTGTGACAAATTTGATTCGTAGTAATTATAAAGGTGGAGGCTGTTTGGTTTGATGATTACTTTGTACCGGGATATGAATTTTCTAACTTGATTTGTGTTTAATGGTATTATTTGAATTGCTGAGGATGGCTGTGGAACTCATGTTTTCTGGATCGATTTTTTGAGAAAATTGGGTGGGATTTGAGGTTTCTAAAAGGCATTTGAAGTTTGAGAAATATGCCATGTCATTAAGTCATCTTCCTCTTCATTTGCGGATGTTATGAGAATAGGAAAAACAATTATGCTTGCTAGTGAATTTTCCTAGTAAGGGTCATGAGAATCTTTTAATTTATGATAAGAGGACCATGTGATATCAATATGGTGTTTGGTTGATGCGGATAGAACATAATTGCAGTTTATATAGGAGCATTGCACAAGAACCATTTTGTGAATAGTATTGCCTAGCAAAAATAGATCCTCACAAGAACTGTGTGTTGTAAATGGACTATGTTCCTGGTATATATTTTTGCTCTATCAATGTCATCAAGATTTGGGTTATGAGTGCATTAATATATAAGAGGAGTTAGTCTATGCAAATAAGATTCAGTAACCAACATAAAGTGCTACAGTGGAACATGTAATGAAGTTGTGCAATGTCATTCATAGTTTTTTTTTTCTTACTATTTCTTAGGACGGTATCTGAGAAATGTAGATTCTACATCTTAGTAGAAGTATAGTTCCTTCAGAAAGGAATCGTTGTTGAAGAAGTGGGCCATAAGAAATATTTGTAATTTTCTTTTGGTAGCACTACACTACATAATTAGATAGCGTTCATATTAGCTAGCAAGATTTGAGAAGCACCTGGAATATGCTAATGAGACTAATGGAGCTCAATTGAGGTTTGCATGATGATGTGATTTAGTCTAAAATAAAATGTTATAGAGAATTAGGAACTCCAATTATCGTGGGTATCTTTATTTCTTTGCATTTCTCATCAAGTGAGCATTATGAGTGGAAAACTCATTCTTCTGATTAGTTGTAAAATACTAAAATCCACATGGATGGGAACATGAGCTTTACTATATAGAAATGGGCAATGAAGATACATGAAGCAGATCTCTTTGTGCACAACTAGTTATTTTTAATGATGTACAATCAGTTTTGATAATTCATATTTGTTTTCAACAGGAAGAGGTTCATTTTATAAATCTTGGCTAAATGTTAGTGACAACTTTGATTTCCCAACTACGATGTCATTGTATAGGCCTATAGGGTTGAGTAGCAAGATGCGGTCCTTTTATTATGTCAAGGTGCTGTTGGAAATAAGAGTTTTTTTCTTTTTGATATAAATTCTAGTGGAGGATGTACATTCGCTTTAATATTGCTAGGATCCTTAAAAATTATATTAAGAAGGATCCTGATGGGGGGATGGAACTTCATGCTTTGGAAGAAAATGTTAACAACCTGTAAGTGGGTATGGATTGTGTTGTATGGAAATAAAGGAAACGTGAGGGTACCATATGCTTTGTAAAGGATAGTGATTGTAATGTTTGCAGTTTTGGCAGGCTTTATGCTATGTAAGAAGTGGCAAAGAGGGCAATGTCTGTGGTAGTTGAGAGATCATAAGTGGTGGTTGGTGCATCCAATAGCTAGGTGTGGTTGGTAATATTTTATTCATCAATTAATTGTTTGAGTTGTTAATTACATAGCATTTCTTGGTTGGGTTTACTGAAATGTAGAAGTTCTCTATGGAAGTTGCAACACACCATTGTACAACATGTATTTTGGATATCAGTGACTTAATATTCGTGGAAGATTGAGTATGGCTGTGGATTTGAATTTAACATACCCAATGTTGCTGTGATGTATTTTTTGAGGGAAAATAAGAAATAAGGACAATTTATTTCATTCACTGGTGAATATAGCAGCTTGAGGACTAAGAGTGAAGCTCATTATTCTCTTAATGTTGTGGATTATAAATTGAATGACAAGATATAGGAAATACTTACTAGAACTTGTTGCACATGATGACATGGAAAGAAATTGGAATACTTACTATTACTGTTTGGACTATGTCTGATCTCTTCCTATCTATGTTGCACAGACATGGGAAATGGTGTCCGTATCCGCGTCTATATTCATGCAACTGGGTGACTGCTTTTGTACCTATTTGAAATCTTTGTATTCTGTATCCATATTTGTGTTCTTACCCGTATTGGTATTGATATTCGTGCAACACAGCTTCCTAGGGATGTGGTTTAGTTGCTTGCGATAATATGTTACATTTGTTCTGTTTGTTGGATGATGTGGGTGTGAATGCTTTGATTTGTAATAATATAGTCAATTAAATTGGAGTCTGTCTGTTTTTAAGATTATGTTTTTTTGCTGAGGATGGGTATGGTACTAATTTTTGTGGATCAACCTACTTGAGAAAATTGAGAGGGAGGGTTTTGAGGTTTCTAAATGTCGTTTGAAGGATTGGAAATATGCAACTCATTAATTTCTTTACCTCTTCATTTGCGGATATTATGAGAATAAGAAAAGAACATTTTGCCACCTAGTGGGTTTACAATTAAGGATCATGACAATCGTTTAATTTTTTGATTGATGACCATACTAGGATATCAACGTTAGTGTTTGGTTGGTGCATTGAGCATTGCAGTTTATTTAGGACTGTTATACAAGAACCATTTTGTAATTGTACAGTTGTACTTGCTAGCAAAGACAAATGATTTTCACAACAATCTTGTGTTATAAAGGGACTAGGTTTGTGCGTGTGGCATACATGTACAAAATCTCACAATTGTTTCGTGGTATATTTTTATACTAGCAAAATTTGGTGTGGTTTTATATTTACCAAATGTTGGTATATATTTTGGTTTACAAGTGTGTTAATCTATAACGGGTGTTAATCTATTCAATTAAGATTCAGTAACCAACACAAAGTGCTGCAGTTGAAGTATGTAGTGAACTTCTGCATTGGCACACATCATTTTTCTTACTATATCTTAAGGCCTTATGTTAGGGTGGAGCCAGGATTTTACTCCAGCGGTGGCGAAAGATATTGTGTCGATACCTAAGGAAATATAAAAACGTAACCAATTAAGAAAATCTAATAATTAGAATTTCCTTTTGAGATGCAATATGGTTGAAGAGGTCCAAGCTTGAAGAGTAAAATCTTAAATAAGAGAAAAAAAAAAAATTGGTGTCATTTCAATATAAACTAGTCTAAGATAAATGTAAAAAAGAAAGATATAGCAATATAGTGAATTAAATCTAATTTGTGCCTTCTATAAAAATAATTAACAAAATTAATTATTATAAAATGGCAATGTAAAACTTAATAACTAAAGTATTAAAATTGAAGTAAAAAAATAGCCAAGGAAGAATTTGTCATCATAGTTTAGAGAATTCGTATCTGTTCCGTTCTCGAAAAAGTCATTTCTTATTTCTCGTGTAAGGCCTGAAATAGTTTGTTTGTTTGTTTTATTTTTAGGGAACAATAGGATATCTAGGGCTGTCAACTACTCGGATTCGGACCGTATCTACACAAACTCCAGATCCGATATGGGTTTACCATATCTGAACCCGCACCTGGATCCAATAAGGACTACGTGGTCCAAGTCCGATCCAAACCCGGTAAGGAAAATGGGTTCGGATCTAACTTTGTGTTGGGTAGCCATATGTTACTCGAGTGTCATTTCTCATCTGATTCTTTGCCTACATCCAAAATTTTGAAAAGAAAATGTCAATGTAGTTTTTTTTTTATTACCGAAACTAGATTCAAAGATTTTTCTATGTTAAAAATGTATTTTTCATCAAAAGGCATTATATCATCTTGACCAAAATGATAACTATACCAGAACATGGAAGTTTTTTTGTTCATTTTGTAATAAATCAAATGGTTTACAATGTGAGAAAAATTAACATGAAAAAAAGAAGGAAATTATAAGGAAAAATAAATGATTGAGTTGGTTTTGCTAGCAAATTCCTATTTGGGAAAATGAGGAATTTGTATTTGTTGCTCCTTGGAACATGGAGAAATTAATGCTTGCTATTGTTTGTCCTTGGGACTAGGGAGAAATTGATGTTTTCTATTGTTTGTCTTTGGGACTTGAGAGAAATTAATGGCATGATGTAGATTGTTGACAATGCTTAAATTTATTTATGGCTTATTAAACATAGAGCACGTGTGTTGTACGTGTCCTTTGTCTGTGTTTTCTTTCTCTATTTTAAATATATACTTGCATGACAAATCCATTTTGAAATTGTATAATATAATTTTGAAATAAATTTATTTTTATGATGATGAACATTTATTTCAGTTGGAAGTGTGTAATTATTAGTGGTTAATAGTTATGTTAGTGGGGAGGTGTGTAATTTACGTGTTTTACCTCCTTGTTAATTTAAGCATATATATATATATATATATATATGCATATATATAATTTACGTGTTTTACCTCCTTGTTAATTTAAGCATATATATATATATATATATATATATATATATATATATATATATATATATATATATATATAACATTCCTCTAATTTAGAATTAAATTTTGAACTAGTATGTAATTGATTCAATATGGAATCATGAATAGTCATTGGTTCAACCGATAGATAATAATCTTACTTTCTATCTTTCTCCCTAGATATAAATATTTCTTTCTCCCTAGATATATATATTTATACGTAGAGAGAAGGGGGTTCATTTATTTAACCTAACCCCCTATTCTATCATACATAAGTAAACTCGTTTATTTGCCCTTTTTAGAAATCTGTTTCATTCATATATACGAGTTTACATAAATATTTTTTAATTTCTATTTTCAACAAATTATTTGAGATAGGCAAGGTTGGAGACGGCACTTTTGGAGCATGAAAGTTCCACAGTGAAGCTTAGAAATTTTTGTATTGTATACAAGATTATTTGGGATTTTTTTTGGGTTATTGGGTTCTCTGATCTAGAAATACCCGAATCCGAGCCGAAACTTTTTCGGGGTTTTAGCTTTTAAATCTGAACCCAATCCGAAACTGATTCGGGTAATTTAATGTTAAAAATCAGATCGGGGTTATTGGTTGTGATTGACAGGCATAAGGATACCTAATCCAACTTCAAAATGAAAACTTTTTCATTTACAATCACCCTTAATCCTCTTTTAACCAATAGAATATGTAGAATACTCTAAAATATTTTATACTTTCCAATCTTAAGATTTTAAAAAATATACTTTCCAATGGGACCCATGTGAAATAATCTCTGTTTGTTTGCTACAAAAGTGGTCTTCGTATACATGGTGTTGCCTGTATTAGACTATAGACATCGTATAGAAGAACCTATCAAAAGTGGAGGAATTCCATGTGTGTACTATAACGGTATTCAATCCAGGTGGGGCAATTGCCTACTCTTGCCACCACCTGGATCCGCCCTAGGCGGTATGTGAGTGGAGTGTAGATTCTACATGTTACTAGTAGAAGTATAATTCCTTTACAAAGGAATGGTGTTGAAGAAGTGGGCCACAAGAAATATTTATAGTTTTCTTTGGGGAGTACTGCACTACATACTTAGATAGCATTCATATTAGCTAAGCAAGACTTGAGAAGAACCTTGCAGATATCTAATATGAGACTAATGGATCTCAATTGTTGTTCACGGCGATGTGAATAAAAAGGCACTAGAGAGAGTTAGGAACTCCAATTCTCGTAGGTAACTTTATTCCTTCCGATTTATGTTTTGTATTTCTCATCATGTGAGCATTATGAGTGGAAATTCATTCTTTAGAGTAGTTCTGACATGCACGAGGCAGGATCTCTTTGTGCACAACTAGTTATTTTCAATTATATACAATCGGTATTTTAATATTCATATTCGATTTCATTATGAAAAAGTTTCAGTTTATAAATCTTGATTCCATTTCCCTAGTCCTCTTTCTGGTGACATAATGTTGTACCATTTTCAATCTTTATGGTGGCTGGTTGGGCTTTTCTTTAGATAAGGTGGTGGTGATTTTGGGTGGGTAAATGTTATTGACAAATTTGATTTCCCAACTGTAATGCCATTTTATAGGGGTTGCATAGCAAGATGCGGTTTCTTAGTATGTTATAAGATGCAGTGGGAAAAAAGAGAGGATTTTTGCTTTTCTGATGACTATAACTGAAGATTAGTATTGATAAAACATAATGGTTCTTAACCAAGCAGAACTTTGGCTTTTGTTAAGATAAGGTGGTGGTGTTTTGGGGTGGGTAAATGTTATTGACAAATTTGATTTCCCAACTGTAATGCCATTTTATAGGGTTGCATAGCAAGATGCGGTTTCTTAGTATGTTAAGATGCTGTTGGAAAAAAGAGAGGATTTTTTGCTTTTCTGATGACTATAACTGAAGATTAGGTTTGATAAAACATAATGGTTCTTAACCAAGCAGAACTTTGGTATTTCTGCGTTGTGCTCAAATAACAGTTGTGCTCAAAGTCTTCTTGCAAAGTTATAATTGAAACACCCAGAGTTGATCTTGTTCATTATTACTGTTTTGCTACAGGGGGTTTGTGGTTGTGCAAGATTCTCCAGCAGCTCCATAGGGGAGGTCTTCAAGGTCATAGTGAAGCGTGACGGGTATTCTGGGCTATTGAGGGGATGGATGCCCAGAATGCTCTTCCATGCACCAGCTGCTGCTATCTGCTGGTCAACTTACGAAGCTTCAAAGTCGTTTTTCAAAGATCTGAATGATAGGAACATAGCCTCATCTAACTAACATGAGAGAGGGATAGTGCCATAATCTTTCTTATACAACAAAGGAAAGCAGCAGCTCTCTTAGTTAGACTCTGCTGCAGCTCGCAGGAGGAGGAGGGGGCATCGGCAGGTGTTAAAGCTGTTTCTATAACTCAAATGTGCAATAATTTCTTCTTGTTGTATCAATAATATATGGTAACTGCATGTGGTAATTGTAAGTTTTATCAATTTTTTTGCGCATGTATTGCATAAGCAGCTTCAGATAATAGTTGCGGCTAGTTCCAGGATTGATTTGTACCAAAATTTTGAGATTATTCTAGGTACAATTTGTATTATTGTGGAACTTGTTTTTCTTCTTCTTTTTTTGTTAGGAACTATGTTGCACAATTCTACGCTCTTTAACTGAAACAAAGGAGCAGTTCATTTCTTTGCTTGAACATGGATGAACCTTGACAAATGTTCAAAGGTTGTCCACTTTATAGATGATACTTGCTTCTTTTTTTCTTTTTGCCTTTTTTCTTCTCGTCCTCATTGAGAACAGGTAGTATATGCAATAAAATTCTGTTGAGTGATCGATATAGATTAGTAGAAATAGAAATGCAACATTACACTGGTGCAGTTATAAGCTTAAGTATGAATGAAAACTGTTCTTGTTTGCATGGGTTTCAAATAGTTCCTAAGTATGTTTTGACATCAAATTTAACCATGTAATAAAAGCCATTGCGAGACATACATTTCTTGTGTCGTCGTTGAACCAATGATCTGGTTTTGAAGTTGGTGTCGACTTCATTTTGGATTAAAACCAACTCCTTGAACTTTTGTGATAACGTGTTATGATTTTTTCATGAGAAACATTGTTATTTTTCTCATGGAATAGCAACACAGAGATGAGTACAAAACTTTCAGAATAATTCTGTTGTCTGTACTATTATTGTTGCAATAATATATTTGTGGCATGAAATGTTAAGGCGGTTTTGTCAACTCCAAAGCAGCACAACTGATTTAAACATACTTGTGAAGGCATTATATGTGATTAGGAGTGCAAACGAGCCAAGCCGAGCCAAGCTTTCATAAGCTTGGCTTGATTAGAATTAACCAAGCTCGAGCTCGAGTTTGATAAATTTTTTATTTTAGAGCTTGAGCTTGGCTCAAGCTCGTCGTTTATATTAAGCTTGAGCTTGACTTGATAAGCAAGCTTGATTCAAGCTTGATAAACAAGCTTGATAAGCTCAAACTCAAGCTCGTTAAGCTTGATAAGCTTGATTTTGAGCTTGCTCAGCTTTATTTCAAGCTAGTTATGCTTGAATTCAAGTACCTATAATATTAACAATTTATTTATAAAAATTTAATTTAAAAATTTTTTTAATATCAATTATTAAGGACATATAATTATATACAATGCACACAACCATATTGTTATACAAACATGCATAAAATTAGAATTCAGCAAAGAACAAATTAAAATTTAAATAACAAAATAAATTTGTAAACTGCCAGCAACGAGCTCCTAAACAAGCTTCTAAACGAGCCAGGTTACGAGTCAGCTCGCAAGCTTCTAAACGAACCAGCTCGCGAGCTCAAACGAGTCGAGTATTTCTAAGCTTGAGCTTGGTTCGTTTATTAAACGAGCTCAAAAATGAAGTTTGAGCTTGGCTTGTTTACTAAACGAACCGAGCTCAAACGAGCTTTTATCAAGCCGAGCATCGAGCAGCTTGCGAACGGCTTAGCTCATTTGCAGACCTATACGTGATCAACATTCGTGTTGTTCTCCAACGGATCAGCCAATGCTTGGTCGTTAATAACTATTATATATATTATTTGATAACTTTGTCATCAAGCACCAGTGGTCTAGTGGTAGAATAGTACCCTGCCACGGTACAGACCCGGGTTCGATTCCCGGCTGGTGCAATTTTTAACTGTTTCCTGTATCATTTTCCTTCTTTTTTTGACAGAAAATTTTCTTTGGTTTATTTTCCCTCCGCTTTGTTACTTATATCACTAGTACTTGTGATCACTTTAGTGTTATTAAATATGCCACCAAAAGTAGAATTTTTTGGAAAAGCTCCATAGCCATCACAAGACTGCAGACTCAATATTTGATAGAGGACGCCATATATTTTCACAAGCAACAAATATTAATTAATATTTTGCGTCTAAATGAATTAATGATAAGAAGGTTTTTTAGTTTATATACCACAATATGTACTGCCTAGAACTTGTCTTTGCCCATACTATCTGTAAAGGTCTGCTTGTTAATTATAGGAGTAACAGTTATGATGTATTTTTAGAGTACTGATTATGAATGATCATAAGAGAGGTTCGATTTTGAGTAATTTTTAGTAACGATTTTTAAACTAATTCAATCCATACTTGATTACGAACGATTTTGGAAAACTTTTACAACAACAAATAAAATTAAATTAATAAAATCTTTCAACACCCACCGAATTGGGATGTTTATAAAGCCACCAAAAATTATATTACGTCTGTTTTGGAGAGTTTTTTAGCCGATAAAAATCAGTGTCTCATAAAATTTTTATCATACAGATGTTTTCATAAACGGTCGTTCAAAAATATTCCAAAATCGATAAAAATATCGTTACCAAGCAGACTCTCGGGACATTGTGGTCATCTCTACTCCTTGTATCCGACCTCACACACAGTGGGTACGAACATTGGCGTAGCTAGAATTCTGGTATAGCGGATCAAAATCGACTAGTAAATTTTTAATCCAAAAAAATTATAAAATTGTCATCTAAGAACAAATAAAGACAAAATCAATTAAGACATAAATTAAGTAGGGATCATATAATTTAGGGCATGCATTAATTAGGACATGAATCAAATATAGGCCATCTAATTTATGGCATAAATCAACTAGAAATTATTTTAAAAAAATTAGGGTATGAACCAAATTAGGTGTGTTATACTTGAGAGGGGAGAGAGCCACGGGAGAGAGTGGAGAGAACCACGTGAGTCACCAGAGGGGAGAGAGAGGCTGCTATTGTACTTTAGGGTCCTTTTGATAGGAGACAAAAGTGGAAGAAAAATAAATGGAAGGAATAAAGCATCTTCTTTTGTTCGATATAGAAAAAAAAATAGAAGAAAAAAAAGTGGAAGTATTACTTTTCCTTCATAATCTAAGAAATCAAATTCCTCCAAAAATGAAAAAAAAAAAATGGTGACCTACTAATTTACAATTATATTCTATAGTAATTATATTATTTAAAAATTATTTAATAAAGTCAAATGGTAAATAAATATTTTTAGTTGAGGACATAATTTTTTTTTTCTTCCACTTTACTTTTCATTCCAAACAAAAGAAAGTGCTTCACTTTCATTTTTCATCCATCCAACAAACACAAAAGAAAGAAAATGTCTTTTATTTTCATATAGATGAAAAGTATATCACTATCGCTTTTCTTTTCTTTCACAGTAAATTTACTGTAGCAAAATTAATTTATATTAAATTAATACAAACGAAACAAGTTTAGCCAAATTTAAAATAATGAAATAGTCCATCAACTGCATTGGCTGAAAACAGACATAGAACATACGTAGAAGCAAGCGTGGAGGAGTGGAACCCAGCGGTGGAACAACAGCCGATTGTCCGCCAACAAAGTTGGCAAAAAATGGGCAGTGGGGTCCGCGGTCGGTTGGATGGGGGTGATGAGTTGTTTGATTTGTTTGATTTAGTTATGTTTTGGTATTTTTATTTAGTTATCTTTTTTATTTAGTTTTGGTTCGAATTTTGGTTTTTTTTAATTAATTTTTTTCTTCATATTAAAGTTTATTTTAATAAAAATAAAAATATTTATGTTTTACTTAGTTTTGTTTCTTTACTTAGATTTTTTTTCTTTACTTAGTTTTTTTTTCATATTAAAGTCTATTTTCATATTAAAGTTTTTTTTATAAGAAAAAAAACTAAGTAAAGAAAAAAAAAACTAGTAATTTTTTTGTCCTCTAAGATTTAGTTTATTTTAATGATTTAATTTTTTTTATATGAAAAAAAAGAAGACTAAGCAAAGAAGAAAGACAAATAATAGGTTGGAGAATGGTTTGATTTTTATTTGGGTTTGAAATTAGGTCTGGGTCTATGGATTTGTAAGTCAAAATTTCTCTTAAATAAATTACACTGACCAGTGAACACCCCTACCTTTAGAATTTAAAAAAAATAAAAATAGTAGTAGTTAGTGTTATAACTTAAAAAATTAAAAATATAAGTAGTTTAGTGTTATAATTTTTTATTTTTATCTTAAAGTAAGGATACACCGTGTAATAAACCAAAAAGTATTGGTGATTAGTATAATTTGTTTAAAAGCAGGGGTACCTCGTGTTATAAATAAAAAATATAGGGACAGTTAGTGTAAATAACCCTAAAATATATTTAAAAATTATAATTTAAACACATATTTGTTGTATTTCAAAGTTGTGCTTAAAGTTGGACTTCAAATCATAAACATAGAATTGTTGTTTTTCAAGATATCCACATTTTTAATAAAAAAATATGCATAGAATTAAAATATTTACATAGTTGAATAAATCTTATTCGTTTTCAGTTTTTGACCAAAATCGAAACCATAAACCGTGGGGGAGGTCTCGTGATCAAACCACGGAGAAGGTATAGAGATAGTGGGCCGAAATAGCATACAACACAACGTATGTAAAATTCCGTGCGTATTGTCGGACATCTAAAAAAATAAAAAAAAAAAAAAAAACTTAATAAAAAAATTTAGTATTTTTGAAACCGAAACCGAATAATGTTCACCCCTACTGTAAACTCATCAATCTTGTTTATGAAGTAATTTATAAAAAAGATTAATATCCATACAATTCACTCTCGCTTAGGCCCACTTGGCCAACATAGACATGAGTCCTGCTCCTAGGAGCAGAGACGTATTGAGCGCTAACTGGAGCCAGCCCTTGCTCTTGACTCTAGGGTTCATGAAGTCCGCAGCAAGAAGATCGACGAGAGCCATGTAGATCAGGATCCCGGAAGCCAATGCGTTCAGGCTGCCTTGGACGATGAGCGCGACGGGACTGTTCTCGTTGTAGGCCGACGATATCCCGATGCCGACTGCGATACCGACGGGAGTTGTGAGTGAGAAGAACATAATCATTGTAGCGATGGTCCTTGCTTTGAACTTCGCCTGCATGTTTCAAAGACAATGATGCATCTCCATGATCACAATCGTTGGATGTTGTTTAAGTCATTTAATTTTAACCTTTGATTTGAACACTTAAACAAGATTCGACGGTTGCTATTTTCAAATTCGAAATTTTGATATAGTTATTGACCTGAACTATGCATCCTCCGAGACCCAGACCTTCGAAGAACTGATGAAAGGTTAGAGCAGCCACGAGCGGTCTTATTGTAGAGGGACTTTGAGATGCACCCAAAGATATTCCAATAATTACTGAATGGACGACAATGCCCATCTCCAAAACCTGCGTTTCAAAGCGAGGTCCTTTTAACACTTAGGTCCTCCATAGATTTCATCATGCAATCATGCATCTGATAATAATTTATTTTAGTACCATGTGGTTGTGATTTCAAACTAGGGTATTTGATTTTACCACTTGTTAGATTAGTTATATTGATATTACCCCATGTTAGATTAAAAGTTAAGAATACTTCCTGAAAGTGCCGTTAAAAATTCATTAACGGCCCTTTCAAAACTTTTAACGACACTTTAAAAACTTTTAACGACACTTTCAGCGGATGTATTTTCAACTTTTAATCTAATATGGGGTAATATCAATATAACTAATCTAACATGGGGGTAAAATCAAATAGCCCTTCAAACTAATAACTGGTTACGACCTGGCTTGGTTCTAGATTTTAGAGGAAACTAGTAACGTGTACGAACATTGCACGTGCGTAAAAAAAATTGTTAAAAAATTTAAGTATGAAATTATTATAAATATTGTCGTTCCTAGAAATCGAACTCAAGCTACCAAAAAAACAGCTTGCATCTTAACCACTTGAGTTATAATTATTTAGTTATAAATAAATAATATTAGGTAGTTAAATAATTAGTTATCTTAAAAAAAATAGTTAGTGAAATATTTACATACGATTTAGATGTTCAATTTTAATTTAAGTACGATGTGGTTGTGATTTTAAACTAATTGGTTACGACCTAGCTTGGTGGTTCTATAGATTTTAAAAGTTAAAAGTAGGATTTTTTTTTTATAAAATTGGTCATGATTTATGATCTAATTAATGATATCATTTTGAGCCAATTTGAAAGTTAAATACCTATGTTGCTAATGCAATTAAGAGGTTTACTGATAAATATGTGAGCTCATTTGGTAAATTATAATACCTTCAACTTTTGTATACTTTCACTTTGATACGGTTACTCCGTACACTTTACTATACTCTATTAATTGATTTGCGTTAAAAAAATAGAATACTTCACTATCCTCTGTTCATTATTTTTTTGTAAAATTTACTCATAAAAAGACTGATAAAATTTTCATACACCGATCCACAATTAACCGAAAAGTCAAGTACCTAATAAAAATTAATTTTATTATTTTTATAATTTTTTTTTTTAGATATCCGACGTAACGTTCGGAACTTTATGCAAACTACATTGCATGTCTTTTGGATCCACTATTTCCAAGTTCCATCAAATAAATGAACAAAATAATACGTCCTCAAGATTCGATGTCTTTTGGATCCACTGTTTCTAACTTCCACCAAATAAATGAACAAAATAATACGTCCTCAAGATCGATGTCTTTTGGATCCACTATTTCCAACTTCCACCAAATAAATAAAAGAAATAATACGTCCTCGAGATTCGATATCTTTTGGATCCACTGTTTTCAACTCCCACCAAATAAATAAAAATAATAATACGTCCTCGAAATTCGATTCACTGATCTTCCGTATCCAACCAAGATTTTATATCTCTTTTCGGTAACCACAAGGATCACTCCAATTCGATAAGTACTAAAATACAAGCCCTAGTTGTTTCATATAAAAGATGAGTTTTGGGCACTAGAATAATAATATTTGTCATACTTTATGAAAATGTGAATGCTTGAACAATTGTATTTAGACCTGCAAAGATTAAAATTTAGATTGCTTTTATAAAAAAGACTTGTTAAATTAAGATGGGCCTAATTAAATATAGTCATTACATGGACTACTAACAAGTAGGTGCATTACATAATTTTATTATAAATATTACGTCACTAGAAATTGAACTTAAGCGAAAGAATATTTATAACACGAGTGTTATAAATATTTAGTTATAATTAAACTATTCTAGATAGTTAAAATTTTAAAATAATTAATAGAATATTTACAAACGGTTTAGACAGTTCAATTTTGAACCACTTTCAAGCCACCTTATATTAGTATAGATTTTGAATCATTTTCAAGCCAAACCATCTTATATTAGTATAAATTTTTAGCCATCAACTATAACCAAAATAACCTAACAATCCAATGATCCATAATCAGTTTATCTCTACTATTATAAAGTGACATTAAAACGGTTCAAAAATAAGCTTTAAATATATTTTCAATTAATTAAGAAAAAAATACAAAAGAAAGCAATTCCAAAACATATTAAAGATTAATATGTCACAATTAAAAATGAAAAAATATATCCTAATTAATAGTTTAGCTATCCGATATTATCTAACAACCTACACATATATCTAAATCAAATTATAATTAAAATATAAACACATATTTAATAGATCTTAATTTACATATATTCAAATATTTAAATTATTTTTCAAGCAAATTTTAACTTGGTTTAAAAGGTTTTCTTTTTTTTTTTTTTTTTTCTTTTTTGCCTCTAGATGGCATGTATATGAATATGAAAAAAAATAAACAAAAATTCAATTAACACTATTTTCACCGGTTTTAGAGTATTTTTGAAACGACGGTTTATGAAGTATTTCAAAAATCCATGGTTGTTAATTTTTTTTGAAAGAAAATTTGTTATACAGATAATATTTTTATATTATTTACCTAAAAAAAACTATTTTGTAAAAATTTAAAATCACGAAAGTCTTCGTGGATGGCGAAAATTCGGCATATCATATTTTAATATCCCTCATAACTCAGCAAATTATATTTTAATACATTATGTCATATTTTTGTCAACCCAGTTGGCAAAAATTTACCAACTCCGGTTTAACCGATTATTTTGGTTTTGGGTGGTTTTCAGTTGGTTTTTTGTTATAGGTTTGTTTTGGTTTTTCTTTTTTTTTTGGCTTTTTTTGTGTTGGTTTTTTGGATAGTTGGGTTTGAATTTTTTATTTTTTATTTTTTTGTTGTACAGAAATTTTTTTTTCCCTGATAAATTTGTTTTACAGGAAATAACTTTTTTATTTGGTTTTTTTTTTTCTTTGTTATGGGTTTTTCTTTGTTTGGGTTTCCCTGTGTAGGTTTGTTTAAGTTTTATTTGGTTTATTTATTTAATTTTATTTGATTTATTTTTGTTATACTTATAATTTTTTAAATAAATTAGGAAAAACAAAAAATGTTTCAAATAGTAACGAAATAGTTCGCTAGCTGAGTTGGCGAAATTATTAATTTTTTTTTTTCGGTAATCGTGTTTTTACTGGTTTTGGGATAATTTTGAACCGATTATTTATTTTTAAAACAGTAATGGACTCTCATAATCGGTACTCTAAAAATACCTTATAACCGCTACTCCCACAATTGTCAAGCAGACCCTTAAAGTTTCTACCGTAATCGAAAGTTAAATCGATCTTATTAAAAATAGTAAATTTTGTATAAATAGTTAATTTTATCATAAAAAAATAAAATATATACAAAATAATATATTTTGTGATTATAAAATTACCGAAAGTAAAATTTGGAGGTCGAAATATCATTTTTTTTGCGATTCTAAATTTTTTGGAAGTCCGTCAAATGATGAAATATTTTTTTTCCATAGTACTTTTGTTACGGTCATTTCGGCAAAAGCTAGGCCTTGTTTCGATCTCTCAGTCAAAAGTTATGATAGTTAAAGTTTTTAAATTTTATACTTTTGCTTGTAACATGTGTGTCTTGCTTCGGATGAAAATTATTTCTACACGAATTATGTTACTCTCGTCGAAAACATACAAATCGACCTATTGTTTGACGAAAGACGATTTCCAAACAAATAGTTATGACCGCTCGAAGTATGTTCGACGGTAGACGTAATTTTCTTACGGCAGATTTATTTTATTTTATTTTTGGATGCTTAATGATAGCATATTTTATTTTGGATGGTAAATTTTATTTTATTTTAATTTATTTATAAAATTTATTGCTACAATTTTTTAAAAAAAAACTAAGCATAAATAAAACAAAAAAAAGCAATTTAAAAAAAAACCTTAACAAAAAAAAAATCAAACCCCAAAAAAACATTAAAATAAAAAATTACCGTCAGATTTTTGCCAACTTGGTTGGCATAAATTTGGCAAACGCCAACAACGTTGGCAAAAAATTGACAAATATAAATTTTTTTATTTTATTTTATATTTTCGTCATCCCAGATGATGAAAGCTTTCGTTATTTCAATTTTTTTTTAAAAAGTTCCATTTTAGTTCATTTTCGTTTTCCTGAGGTGCTGGTTTTGGTCAGCTCAAAAACCCCCAAAAATCGGTATAATGTAATTTTCGACGATTTTTGACAAATTTGATTATTTTGTTACATTTATAAATACTAATACCAAAAAATCTATAATTATAACTACTAATATTATTATTTTTATTTCTTATCTGTTTTTCTTTTTTACTTCTTCCAAACTATGGCTATTTTTTTTTCGATAAGTTCTTAAAATCTCTGATATTGTGTTTGTATTATTTTGATCAAATATGAACTTCGACTTCTTTCAAACTTCTCTTGCTTTCCTCCAACGTAATCGTAATCTTAATCGTGCCCAACCCCGACAATTGTCCGGCAGATCCTAAAGAATAGAAGAGCGAGAGTAGAGAGCAGAGATAATTACTTGTGAGATGACTCTATGTCGAATGAGCTCCGACGAGCCGGCACCTTGCAGGGAGCCATGAGCATGGCCGTGCGTCCCGTGCGTATGAACAACCTGCACCCCTTCCTCGCCTGGTCCGTGCTCCTCGTCTCCCTTCGCCGCCGGCTCGGCCGGCTCGGTACCGACTTGCTTGGCCGCGCTCTCCCTGTCCTCGTGCGACCGGGTGAAGTAGCCGGTCGCAAGCGTATCGATGACGAGCGTCCCGATGGCCGCGAACATCGCGAAGAACCCCGCGAAGGGGAAGTCCTGCCACGGCTTGTCGCTGAGGCACGGCGACGTCAGGTCCTCGGTCGCGTCGGGGAGGATGTGCACGAACCCGGTCGCCAGTATCACGCCCGCCGCGAACGCCTTCACCACGAAGAAGACGTCTCGGTCGGGGCGGAGCGCGGGGACCGACTTGCCCACGACGGGCAGGGACACGCCGATGGAGCCCCCCACGAGGATCGCGAACAAGGCCGCGATCTTCAGGGGGCGGGCCTTGGCCTTGTCGCGCCCGTCGTCGTCGGCCGAGCACTCGCACTCGCACTCGGCGCCTCGGGCCAGAAGGAGGAGGGTCACTAAGACGAGGACAGCGACAACTCTCATTGGGAGTTTTGATTTCATTTTTAAGTTTGGAGAGGGGGAGAGACTCTCTGTATCCATTTATATAGGGAACTCGCGTTGATTCTATAACACGGGATGAGCACATCTTTGCCGAGAGCATATTAATATTTGACTTGACTTTGTAATTCGACAGAATTTATATTAACAATACTGATGAATAATATGAATGATGAGATGGAGCTGCAATTGTCACGGAGGCTTTTATAACATCTAAGAATTTTCAAAATGAATTGTCCATATTATCCTTGATTTATAAAAGAAGCTATAAATTTATTTAAAAAAAAATATAAATTGAGAACAGTATTGATAATCTATCTTGAAAATATTTGAATATTGTAAAAGATTTTTTGGCAATTACAATTCCTATTATGAATCAACATGATCTCTCTCTCTCTCTCTCTCTCTATATATATATATATATATATATATATATATATATTGTTGGGATCCATTCTGGATTTGATAAATTTTGAAGTCCAAATATGGTCAAAGATTTGGTTTGATATACTTTAGAAATCTACATTAAATGTAAGATTTGATTAGATTTCAAATTTGTATCAAATATTTAATCGCTTTGCTCTTAGGACTTCGCCATCCAAGACAGAGGAAGAAGGAGATCAAATCGAGAAGTCGTCAACTTCGGTTAGGAAAATTTGTCCATGTGACGTAGTCACCGTCATATACTTGTCTTCATCTGTGCTTGGTGTTCGTAGATTGGTTGGTCATCTCAGGTGGGTTCAGAACGCACGTGTTTTCAATATATATATATATATATATATATATATAATTGATTTATAATAAAGTAATTTATGGTAAATATTACGTCCCTATAATAATTAACAGTATATGAAATAAAAACAATGTTAATATATAATCATGTTCACATGGGATGGACATAACCAAATTTTTATATATAATATTATTGAAAATTAAGATAAAATTTTAATTATATTTAAATAATTTAAATATCTTTTAATTATAATTTATTATAGATATATTGTTATAACTTTGTATACATATTTAAATAATATTATGTAAGTTACTTTAAATATGATTTGATTATTGAATATATTTTTATTTGTGTTTGTTATATATATGTTTTGTTAGATTTTAGAAATATATTCATATAGTTAATTTTTTCTTTTGGACTTTTGTAAGTAAGAACATACGTAAGAAGAATTAAAAAAAAAATTTAATTAGGTGATGATATACATGTTTTCAACTTTCTTTACAACAATAAAAAAAATATAAAAATGGGCAACAAATTACTTGGAATTATATTGGTTTGAACAAAAGGTTCATTCCGGAACCCGTACGGGTGAATATAAAATAATCTCTGAACCTTGTCTATGCGAATCCTTTAATTTTTTGGTGAACGTTTAAACGGATTTTTTCGTTTAAAGTAATAATTTATAATATAATTATAAAAAACGGAAAAAGTTTGGAGGAATAGCAGAGGGGCGGACCACTCGCCAACTCAGTTGGCGAGGTGCTGAGTTGGCGAGCATCTCGCCAACTGAGTTGGCGGGGCACCCTCCTCGAGGGGCCGCTCGCCAACTCAGTTGGCGGGCCATGCACCGTTGGCTACCCAACCGTTGGGCAACGGCTATATTCCATTCCTATAAACACCCCCCCAAACACTCCTCACACCACATTCTCCTCCTACCCCAAACACTACTCACACTACATTCTCTCCTATTTTCACAACTTCCTCCTCTTGATATTTACTGGCGATGGCTACCCGCAATGACGGTCGTATTCCTGGCGGACCGACTACCGCGCTTATTATTAAGCAACGTGAAGAGCACATTTCTAGTCAGATATTTACTGGCGAGGTAATTTTTGAAATTACAAGTTGCCAACTTTATTAATGTATATATTTTTTATAATGCCTATGTTTACTTTATTAATGCATATATTTTTTATAGTTATACGACCATGATCATGCTTTACGAACCCGGATCCACGTACATTGGCGGTCCGAAAGGAATTATCGTACGTGGAAGCTAAATTCGGTTCAAAAGGCTTTGGTGGAATCCTTTGGATTCCACTATATAGATCGTGTTAGATATTTAATTCACGATCTTCATTTAGTTGTAAGCCTTGCGGAGCGTTGGTGGCCAGAACGCAACACTTTTCAACTCTCATTCGGCGAGATGACGATCACCCTTTCTGATGTGGCGAATATACTAGGGTTACCTATTAAAGGTAACGCTATATATTTTGATCCGCACTTAAAGGGATCTGATCTGATCCGGAGTTATCTTGGTGTTAGCCCTCCTTCAGGTCTAAAAGACGGCAATTATGTAAAATTTTCATGGCTCCGTGGCAACTTTATAGACCTACATCAAACTATTGATAGGGTGGTTGATGTAGATGAAAATCGGGTATGTATTTTTATTAATAAATTTGTTTATTACTTAATTTAGTGGTGCAATTCTATATAACACTTAATAAATCCAGGTCATTCGTTGCACTAGAGCGTATCTGCTCTGTTTATGTGGTGCAATTCTATTTTTCGATGCATCGGGAAATCTGGTAAATGTACAGCTTTTACCATTCTTGGATGATCTGACAAAACCTATTGAGCATGCGTGGGGAGCAGCTACTCTTGCATTTTTGTACGCCAATCTGACAGAATTTGTCAGATCCAATCGCAAGAGTATTTGTGGATGTATTTCACTGATACAGGTATGAATGAAAGACCTTAAAAAGTTAGAATAATTTTATACGCAAATTATGTTTGTACTAATGTCATTTTTTTGTTTTATAGTTCTGGTCCTACGAGCACTTTTATATTGGTAGGCCTGTTACCAGCATTCTCAGTGATGTTGGAGTATTTTCAGTTGCTATGCGCTGGCCTACAGACGTAGTGGATTATCAACACTACCAATACAGGACTGTATCACAATATCGTAGCCAATTTGATACACTGCGGTATAATCAGGTAAATTTTAAATATGCAATAAATATCTTTAAATTATTTAAGTTTTGATCGTAGATAAACATCACATCTAATTGATACAATATCTTTAAATAGGTAACCTGGTTACCGTACTCATGTGAACCTGATGCTCCAGAAATCAAGATGACATCCTATGCATTTAGTTTACACAGATGTCATATTATATATGATCGGTTCACCATGTACCATCCGGCAGACCGTGTTCTTCGGCAATTCGGAAGGGCCCCAATAATTTCCGATGATCCACCGACAGTCGGTTATCAGACATCAAATGCATTACAACGAATCATTGGTCTCGTTGCTGACTGGAATAATCGGTTCGAGAATTATAGTGTGAGGGACATGTCTCCCAGACTAAATTCTTCTGAGGAATGTAAGTTATAAGTTACTCATTATTCGTATTGATTTAGTGTAAATAGTTTACTAAAATTTTGTTTATATTTTGCAGACATAGGTAGCCTCGACTACAGGCAATGGTGGGGATGCCCTCTTATGAGCAACCGAGTATACCACTACGAGGAGCCCAGGTTCAAGACTAGATCTGTAGACGATTCTACTCTGCGTGCTTTTGTCGATGGAATACATGATTTGGTATGACTTCATTATACTTTCAAAAATACATATACATAGATATGATAAATATATTAATTTACGTGTTCTTCAAATTTCAGAGTGGTGTATACCAACAATATTTGCAACAACCTGAGATAAACCTTCCCCCACAAGGTCGACTTCTTATGGAGGAACTTGTGACTCGTGTTGAGCATCTGGGTATTGGACGGGAACCGGAAATGCCTCCAGTACAATCCCGTCTTCCACCGGACTATCCGACCGGCTTAGTACGACAGAGACACTCTCGTCGTCGTCGGCGGCGGGATACTGCTGGAGCGGGCCTGAGTGACCAGTATGCTGAAGCGGACCCTAGTGACCAGTATGCTGGAGCGGGCCCGAGTAACCAGTATGCTGGAGCGGGCCCTAGTTACCAGTATGCAGGAGCGGATCCGAGTTACCAAACTGCTGGAGATGAAAGCTACCAGATATTGAAACATTCAGCAAGATTAGAAGTGTTAATATCTAATCTAGGACAAGTAGCATACGCTGTTATCCAATGTTCAAATCGACGACTTTCATCGTTTACACCAATAAGCCAATCGTACAACACTATGTTCTCGGCTTTAATTATATCAAACACACTCTCTGCATCCGTTTTATTATATGATCTAGCAAGCGAGTCTAACAAGCGTTGAAATACTGGTTCTTTTGTAACTTTTTTCATGTTTTGTTTAAAATGTTGAATACAAAAAAATGAGGAGATGCAGGAAAAATAGCACGAACAGCATTTATTAATCCCTTTTGCTTGTCAGATATAAATGAAATTGAACTCCAATCATTAAAACAACTTTCAAAAGATATTTTAAGAGAATTTAAAAACCAAGACCAAGAATCACTATTCTCACCTTCAGCAACAGCATAAGCTATAGGATATAATTGATAGTTAGGGTCGTGAGCACAAGCAATAAATAAGATACCTTGATGTTTAGACGAAAGAAATGTAGCATCAGTACTAATAATTGGTAAACATCTACTTAAAAATCCATCAATACATGACTTAAAACAAATAAAAATTCGTTGGAAGCTATTATTTTCGGTAGTTTTAATAAAACATGTACTACCTGGATTTGTCTCCATAATTCTATAACAATACTCCTCAAGACTAGCGTATGCCTCATCATAACTACCATTAATTTCAGCTAATGCTGTCTCTCGGGCTCTCCATGCTTTGGAATAACTAACTTGTATACGGTGCTCCCTATATATATCTTTAACAATTTGTGATGGACTGTATGACTGGTTATCTCTAATAATGTCAATTATCATGGTCTTAATCCATGAAGCGGTAGCTAGTCGATGACGTCCTGTACTAAGTCTTCCTAAACAAGAATGACGATTTTCTAATGTACTAACTTTAACTATATCGCCATTTCCAATAGATTTGACATATACTCTCCAATTACAATTCGGTTGATCACAACTATATATAATTCCACGAGCATTATTCATAAGACTAGCTGAACAACTAAAATTATATTTAATTGCTAAATTACTTATAAAGCTTCTAAAGTGAGAACGACTAGGAAATAATTGTCCCTTAAATAATTCATCAGTGATAGCTTTTACAACATCATCATCTACCGTATAATCTACATTTTTAACTAAATCATCACTATTTTCATCGTCGTTGTCACTATCATCATCATGGTTAGATTCATCTGATGAATGACCTTCTTGGATAAATGAAACTATTTGTTGAGAAGAACTAGCACCCGAACTAACATGCTGATATTCAGAAAAATATTCATTATTTTTACTATCTAAGGTTGCTGCTACTTTAATAACATATATTTTTATATACCGTGATTGTGAATTAATCTCAAGAATATAATTCCATGCATCTTCACTATCTATCAAAAAAAAATTAGAACCAAAAATAGACTTCAGAATAAAATCATAATGAATAGAACAACGTTCAATAATATGATTACGTATATTTTTAAAAATAATATTCGGATAAGTTGAAAAAATTATACTTTCTCCCCCTTCGTAATTTAACCCATTTACTGTACCGCCGTGCGAGCATACAATTCTTACGCTACGATCCATGACGGTTGAGAACTTTGGCTACAGAAAACTCAAATGAACTTTAGCTGCGGGCAGAGAGACAGAGAGAGTGTTGGAGACTTTGCTAGAGGGAAGAGAGGAAATAGAGGAAGTAGATTGAGTGTGAGATGAATGGGTTGAGATAGGTAATTTATAGAGGGAGATTGTAATAGCCGTTGTTGTTAATAACCGTTGTGCAACGGTCGGAAAACGGATCCTTACTCGCCAACTCAGTTGGCGAGCAAATGTCACGACCCGCACCCGAAAATCGGGCATGAGTCGTGGGTACGTCCAGCCTACGCCGCAGCATCGGCGGTAGAACGCTGTCTAGGTCAACTAACTAAATAATAATCTCACACAAAAATCGGGCATGACCTCTCCAAAAGGAGGGCAACCACACAAACAATATATATAATCTGCCAAGATCTCAACTCCAAACGGAGGAGCAATATCAAATGATAATCACAATATACTCAATCACGAATCTAAGCACGATAAGATAACACAGAGAGTCTAACAACTAAAAAGTCTAACCACCTCCAACTACTACTACAACAACCACAACATCAATAATAATAATAATACAACAATACATCATCCAAAATAATATACAAACAAGGTCTCAATCCAAAACCGGAGACAAATCCGGTGCTAAAAGCTAATAAAAACAACAACAAGATCCTAGTGATCCCGGCTACCAACCCGGAAATCACCTCTAAACTAGAGGGTCCCTGTCTGCACCATCGACAGGCTCAGGTCCATAAAACGTCGGACACCAATCCTCCGGATACTCTGAAAAATATGTCCAGTCAGGACTGGAGCAAGTACATCTCTAACAGCAGTTCCATTTAAATGATAAAAACTATAAAATAGTTATAGCAAGTAGCAAGTAGGGTGAAGCAAGTATGAAACAAGAAATATAAATCACTGGTGCATAAAGGTAAAGATGCATGGGTATCAGAGCAAGATAGTAATAACTGCAATATACAGGAAGTCTAAGCTAAGATCAAGTCCGTGCACATGAACGTGTAGTGAGTCCAGCATGAAAAACATGTAGTGAGTCAAGTCCAGAAACATGTAAGTGAGACAAGTCAAGAAATGCATGAGAGTCCAGACTATAAAGAATGAACTCGGTGTCTTTGAAATACTTGTTTCGACATGTAAACGGCTAGGGGTAAGTACGGCTCACCGCGCACTGGGTGCACGGCTGCTATCATTCCAGATTAGACCAGAGGGAGTGATTCCTGATGATGCCAGATAGGAATGTTTACATGTCTACTCGAGTATTTCCCCGCCCCGACTAATACAAGTGGATCCAAGACCCGACACGCAAATCAAGATGAGTCCAGCCTGTACATGAATGATGCCTGTAGGTGATGCCAGTAGTGATTCCAGAATAGAGGCCAGAAACATGAAATGTACGTGTCGCAAGTAAATGAATCCAGAAATATCAATCAGTGTCCCGTGTGGTGCCAGAATAATCATATGATACTATACTAGAAGCTGAATCATAATAATCATCAGATAATGAAAACTATCAGAGAATGTACTCGCCTGACGTCCTGAGCAACTGGCGATCCGAACCGGTGTCGCAAGGACCTAATGCGAAAAGCAAGGTTAAACAGGGTTCTAATGAGTTAAACAGATATAAAATAACTAAAATCGGTTTCTAGGGTCGTTCTAGGTCAAACGGGTCAAACCGGTGAAATCTGGGTCAAAAAGTCAACTCTGGGTCCAAAAGTCAACTCTAGGTCAAAACTAGGTCAAAAGTTGACTTTGGCGGTCAACCGAGTCAACTACGGTCAAGTCTGGGTCAAACTAGGGTGCTCCTGAAATTCTAGGTCAAACCGAGATCATTAAGCTAGAAAACTCACAAACTCGCCTCTTTGAGATACCGGGATACCCTCGGTATCCGATACCTCAACCTAGGCTACGCACCCCGCCTAAACCCGCTAAAACCTATGCTAGCACGCGTAAATATATACACATATACCTATAAAAATCACTCCAATACTATTCCTAGGCTATTGCTCAAAAACCCCGCTCGAAACCCAATACCTTGGTTACCTTAAGGTATTGAAATACCTTGGTATCTCAAGGTATTGAGATACCGCTCTCAAACCCTCTAACTAGCTACCTAGCTATTGATTACATACCTAGATATTAATCTAGGCTAGGTAATATAGATATCTACCATATTTATATATATCTAAGTAGGTATCTACCTATATACATATATATCCACACACATACCCATTAATACCCATTACCTTACTCATACACACATATATATATATATTACCTTACCTTACCCAACTCATAAATATCTATGTATAACTATCTAGATATCTATAGATATGTATATAACTATATGTATATACATCTATATCCTAGATAGTTATAACTATCTATCTACCTATCTATTATCTAGAAACCTAACTATCTATGTATCTATTCAACTATTTACCTTGTTATCTATCTATCTAATTTAACTATCTAACTAGTTATTTACCTATCTATCTATCTATTAGTCTATCTAGTTAACTATCTATCTATCTATCAACTTATCTCTCTACTTACCTATTTATCTATCAACTAACTAATACCTATCTATTTAATCTATCAATCTAACTAACTATCTAGCTAGTTATATATCTATCTATTCTATTTATATAGAAACATCTATCTATCTATGAATCTAGCTAGCTATCTATCTAACAATCTATAATATCTATCAATCTTATTCACTATCTAATATCTATCTAGTTATTTATCTAACTATCTAGATATATATATACACCCTATCAATCTATCTCCCTACTACCTCACTGCTTGCTACTGCTACTGCTACTGCTCCTACATGTGCTGCTGCTCCTCTATGCTTGCTGATGCTGCTGCCCATGCTGCTGCCACTGCCTTTGCTGCTACTGCACCTGCTTTTGCTGCTGCTGATTCTGCATAGCTGCTGTTGCTGCGCTGCTGCATCTTCATACTGCTGCTGCTGCTGCAGCACAGTGCAGCAAAGCTGCTGCTGCAGTCTGCTGGCTCCCCCCCCTATCTCACATACACACACACACACCCCTATATATATATACACATATATATATATATATACATACATATATATATATACACACAACTCTATATATACATATATACACACTAACACACCTACTAACATATATATATACACACACATATTAACACATATTAACACATACACACTCATATACACAAACACATATCTATATATATATACAAACACACATATATCTATATACATATATACACTAATATCTATGTATATATATATACACCTATACACACTCACACACTAACATATATACTAATATCTATATATCCTCACTCACACACACTCACTCACACTAGCACACACCCTCACACACACACTCTCACACACACTAGCACACACATAAACACTCATACATATATATACAAATATATATACATATATATAAACTCATATGTATATACCTATAAACACTCACTCACACTCACACACACTCACCTACACACTCACACAAGCACTCACTCACACACTCACCTACACACTCACACAAGCACTCACTCACACACTCACCTACACATAACCACACATATATATATAAATATATATATAAAAACACACACACAATATATATATATACACATATATATAAACAAACACAACACAACGCACACCACGCCCACAACGCCCACCAACGCACGCCCAACGACCCCGACACGCCCAAACACCCAAAAATATATAAAATATAACTCGAAACCTCTAGCACACACTCCCCGATACTAACCCAACGCGCGCACAAAGCCGAAACGAGGAAACCAAGTCGAAATGGCCGTTCGGTCATTTCGACGAACACGTGGTGCGCGGCTCGGAAAACCTCCTGAAACGCACACCAAACGAACTCGGAATCGGCCCAAAATTTACCCACGCGCTCTACACGATGTCTAGATCCTAGAAAATGCGCTCCCGCGTCGATTCTAGGCCCGTGGCGGAAACGCACACGCACTTAGAATCGGCGACGACGAAAAGCCCCAATTTCGCCCGAAACGCCCGTTTCTCCGCGACGCGGCTTCCCGTGTCCAAACGGAGACACGCTCTCACCCTCACGACACCCGACAACGTCTACCTAGGTCCATCTAACCTAGGGCATCACCCAAAATTGGGCCAATCTCGGATTCCACCCGAAATTGACACAAAACCTAGTGTTAAAGTTTCTAAACTCACCCAAACTAGTTCCAACTTCCTCCCACGGGTAGCCTACGGGTCTAGGAAGGTTCTAAAATATTAATTACACTATAAAAGAGTAATTACAAGAGGAAATTTAGGGTTTACCTCTTGGGAGTTGGAATCCCAAGCCAAAATCTCCAAATCTCTCCAAATCCTCCAATCCAAGCTTCCAAGCCTCAAATCCAAGCTCCAACACCAAATCTAGGCTCTACCCACCTAGGTTAGGGAAAGATCTAGGGTTAGGGTTAATCATAAAGAAGAATAGAGGAAGAAAGAAGAGAAATGGAAGCTTACTTGAAAGTGGGAAGAAGAAAAGAAGAAGGAAGAGTGGAAAATGGAGAAGAAGAAGAAGAAGAATGAAGAATGAAGAAGAAGAGGAAGAGAGGGGGCTGCTGTGGCTGTTCTCACGGGTGGGGGAAGGGTTTGGGGCCGGCCATGGTAATAATAAAGGGGTTGCCAAGTTTCTAAATTCCCAAAATGCCCCTACTCACTTGGTTTTGGGTTCCGGGTTCCAAATGCACTCAAACTAGTTCCAAATCTCTCCAACTAACTTCCTAAAAATAAAATAAATATTCTAAGCCCTAAAATAATTCTCACAAGGGTGTGGGCTGGGTCGGACATGGGTCCACTAGGGTCTGACATGGGTCCAGGCTAGCCAAAATCCTAAAACAATCAATAAAAATATAATACAATCAATAATTAATTATAAATACAATTAATTAAAAATAATGCACAATTAACTAAATTAAAAATAAAAAAAAATACCCGGCTCTGGAAATGGGGTGGTGACAGCAAACGAGCAAATTGCAACGGGTCTAAGCCAACTCAGCATGCCCCCCCGCGAGAGGCCTCTCGAGGAGAGCGCCCCGCCAACTCAGTTGGCGAGATACTCTCCAAGTCAGCACCCCGCCAACTTAGTTGGCAAGTTGTCCCCCTATTTGCAAAATCTCCCAACTTTTCTCTTTTTTTATAATTATATAATATTTTATTACTTTAAACGAAAAAATCCGACGTTTAAAATAGATTTAAGAAAGTTACAAATTTTCAAAGTTGATTATTCTCTATCATCAACAAACTTCAAATTAAAATTCCTAACAAAACACTTTGTTATCTTTCTTTATTTTTTGAATTTTCGACGTAACGTTCGGAAGCCGACATAACGTTCGGGACTTTGTACACACTGTATTGTATGTCTTTGGACTTACTGTCTTTCAACTTTCACAGAAAAGAATAAGACATTTTCGTGGCTCAATTCACTGATCTTCTGTTACTCAATCAGAATCTTATATCTCTTTTCGGTAACTATAAGGATCATTTGAGTTCGATCTTTGTTATCCTGCAATTAATTTTTTTTTTAATAGAATCATAGTCTTATATGATACTAGTTATACAATACCTTTGACACTCGGCTTTTCAAATTTCTTCTTATTTATATTATTTAATATTATCTTTATTAGTTGTAATATCTTGACATATAAACGTCTCATATTGATATTATAATTACTCTCTTCTTTCTTTTAAGTACTGATCCTTTTTTTTTTATTTTTATTTTGGCCAAAAGCACATTACTTTTATTTATTATATAAAAGATAGTTGCATGGTTATGAAGTTCAGACAAGAAACTCAGGTTCTATTTAGTTTCATTTTAATTTATTTGTTTTAAATTTTTGTTTTTTAAAAATTATGTTTTCGATTATTTATAAACGATAAAAATGTTTGACATACCTAGTCGTCACTTGTTTATAAAAGCAAAAAAATATTATTTACAGTAAAAAAAAAATTAGATTGTACTATATTTATATCTTATTTATGTGTATTTAAAACAAAAAATGAGTTGGAATGAGTAGTTAGGAAAAGTAATTTGAGTCGATCATTGTTTATAGGGGGTGGTTCGAATTCCTCCATAAGACATTTACAAAAAAATAAAATATATATTGGTATATTATTTGAACTGCAGGCCAGGTTCATCCAGGTCTAGACCGGGTTCACCAAGGTCTAAATTGGGTCAGGGACCGGGCCGGTCCGGGCCGGGTCAAGCGGATTCAGTGGGTTTAACCGGTTCAGACTGATTCTTGAACCGGGCCAGGCCATACCGGACTTTCGGGCCGAAAATCACGACCCCAGCTCGGACCCGTTAAGTTGGTGGATCGAGCAGGTCCGTTGACCGGGTCCGGGCCAATTTCTGGACCGTTCAGCCCATTATACACCTTGAGTTGTATGTAAAATATAAAACTCAAGGGAGGTCATAAAACATGTCTAGAGAAGGTTTGTATAGTTATTTTCAAAAAAAAAAGATCAATTTAATAAACCGAAAATATGAGGAATGTTAGTGTAAATAATCTAAATAAAATATGTTTGATAAACAGCAAAAGTACAAATTTATTAATTTTTTTGTAAGCAAACACATTTGCATCCCAAATTTTTTTATTAAAATATGGTAAACAACTTTTTTTTGCTTTCACTATTTTTTTAAATAAAATTATTTTTATTTTAGAAATAAAAATTAATACAATTGCCAAGTATGTTTTTTTTTTCTAAAAAATAGACTTTTTATTTTTTTTAAACAATAAAAAAATATTAAAAAAATGATACCAAATGAGCCCTAAGACTTTTTTTTTTACCGAAGTGGCAAATTTACGTGTTATTGAATTAGGCCTACACAAAGGTTCTAAAAGGAATAACCAAAAACTTTTCACCAAGATGCAAGGAACTAATAATAATTACAACAACTTGAAATTGACCTTAGAAGTTTAGTATATATAGCTTGATAAAGAAACGGAAAAACAGGAGCACCACCGGAATATTGGACTTTGACATGTTTTTTTTAATATCTTTGACGTTTGGAAAGCTACGAAAACATATGTGGATCTCAACATTATGTCGACATGGTGACAAGACCATCTCGACTTAAGATCCGTAGATCTTTATTTGCCAATACTAAAGAAATTGTGGATGAATTGAGCACCGACTGTTGAAGTCTTGTGTTCTACTTGCATTCCCAAACTCTCCTTGGGTTTACCAACAATTTCGTTGAATTTGAAATAAAAAATGATTAATGGCTCCGGGGCCAAGTTTCCGCCTACGTGGCCTTATTCCATTTGCTCTCAATCTCTCCCTTTTTCTCAACAAGATCTTGTCATGCTAATCCAGTTACAAAATTTTGTCCCCCACCTATGATTCCTTAGATTCAAATACAAACAAATGGTTACAGTGAAATAATTTAATAAGAAAATAATTTGATAGTAACTGAGCAGGTTTGTTGTTTATATATATATATATATATATATATATATATATATATATTATTTTTCAAAAATTGATTAGAGAACAAAGAAACTAAAAAATTATTACCGGCCTCCAGGGAAGTCGTGCACGAAGCACTGTCCTAAGAGTTGATCCGAGGTCTATGTGCAGACGTTTCTCGGAAGCTCCTAGTGGTAAAATCCCCTGGCTACCGGATTATCTTCGTTGCACACAACTCGGAGAGAGAGACCGAACTTAGCTCTGTCCAGAGCGAGGATTTAGAGAACAAAATATGGTTTTGAGAGAGGAATGAGAGAGAGCTTTTACGTAGGAGGATTTTCTATCTGGAATGAAGGAGGAGGAGACCACAATATATAGGCAGTCCCTAAACACAGCTACAGACAGGGTAGTAAATGGCTCATAAACAGGCCATTAAGGAGCAATAATAAAAGGAAAGAAACGTGGAGAAATTGCTGTCAAATGAGCTGTTACAAAATCTGTCACAAGTGTTCAATGAACCTAGACATAGTGCCTCAACGTTCAAAATTTGAATGAGTCAAATCGGTTCAAAAAATAAAGGGGAGCAAAAAGATTTTTTGGATCCCAGCCCGAACCCGAAGAGTAAATTGGATCGGCATTCGGCAGGTGTGGACACGTACCCGCACCCGTTACGCACACCGAACCGAACCGAGCCAAGCCGGGCCGGGCCGGGCGGCGGCGCGCATGTGTGGCCCAAGGCGTTTTTCACACAACATCTTTAAGATAGCAATGAAGAAGAACTAATATATACATACAAGGGGGGTCTAACCGTTGTGGGACTAAAGGAAAAAAAAGGAAGTTGGCTTTTGCTCAAACACAACTAACAATTCTCCCCCAAAAGGTCAAATTCCGAAAAAGAAGTGACAAAAAAATTAAAAGGAAGAGTTTTTGGGCAGGTATATACTATGCATAGATGAGATGGACTACAACCTTGAATCTCACTTAGTGACTATTGTCTTTGTCTGAAGAAGTGCTTGATGGACTATGCCTTGAATCAGATTTCTTTTACCAGATTCAGAAAAATAGCACACATAGTACGCTAGAGGTTCTGGGTCTAACAGGTGGCGCTTTTGGTTGTCCATGCGCACTAATTCTAAATTTATGAGAGTTGTCTGGGATTGTCCTGTCCCATAGTCGTGGCCTTCACGGCCTCTCATATAGGTAAGCCCTTAAGGGTTGGTAATAGGTTTCAACCCCGTATATCAGCTTGGACCTATTAAGAGTTTTAAAAACTCATCCTAACCATATCACTCAAGAACACTGTCACCATAGGGATGGGGAATCATTGTACGCATGTACAGCCACTTGGGCATTATAGAATGAGATTTTAATCTCGGGTCAGTATTCCATAAAAGTCACCTAAGTCCAACTTGTTCCTACCTATTGAACCGGCTTCTTGGGATCTCCAGTCAGACTCGGTTGGGTTGCCACTGCTAGTGACTTTACTTATGGGCTTAACCCCATCCCCCTCGATGATTCTAGGATCAAAGTCCTAGACATACCCTTCGTCAAGTGGTCTGCAAGGTACTTTTCTGACTTTATATAGTCAAGAACCACATATTTGCCCAATAGTCTCTTTATAGACTTGAAGCGCAGCTGCATGTGCCTGTTTATCTTAACATTCACAGAATCATGCTTTAGTAGTTCCATAACATATTTATTATCACAGTTTATAGAAATTGCAAGAACATGACTAATAGAAACATGTATATGCATAATAAGGTTTTTTAGCCATTCGACTTCTGTACATGTAGTGTCCAAGGCTATCATTTCGGAGTCCATTGTACTCCTAGCTATGATAGTTTGTTTACATGAGCCCCAGGGAATTGCAGCTCCTTCTAGAGTGAAAACATGTAAACTCCCTCGACCAGAATTCAGTAATTTAGGATTAGTTTTGACTAATTAGAACTATGACAATTTTTTTAAAATTTTATTTATTATATATTCTATTGATTGTGCACCTGTTCACTACACAATTAATTAGGGCATTTCACTAGCTGTAAAACCTAAACAAATTTCACATTCCTGCTCTAGACTTGTTAGACTACTTTTTCTGTTTTTTGTGCAACTTCCAGAAACCTTGTTTTGGTGCTTCGTTTTATTTATTTCCTATTTAAATTTCTGTTCTTTACCATCTATGTACCCCTAGAGATTTGAGGACCAGTAGGCACCTGTTTTTGCCAAACAAAAATACGATAATATTCTACTCTAATTATACTTCAATTATCGTATTGACACCGTAGAAAAATTATGACCCTAACAGCCTCAAAATAAATAGTAAACACCGTGCGCAGTATTTATTAAATAATAAATACGATGACCGTATCACCTGCAGAATCAGACCCTGCCCCTGCCCAGACTCACCCCACACTGTTCAAAACATTTTCCCCAGCTATTTCCCTCATTTTTGTACAATTCAGAATTACGGGAAATCAGTATCTGAAATTTGGTAAATTGCGAAATTACGCAAAATACAAATTTTATGCTTTTATGCAAATATTGAAAAGTTAGGGGTTTATATGCAAAATTGCATGCTAGGTGGCCTAATCCTATTGGCTAGACCATAGGTGTGAGAGACCCACCATAACAATCCAGAGAAATCCTGTGAAAATATCATAAAAATATCAAATTACCCATTTACCCTCAAACTTCCCAATATTTACAAAAATGCCATTCCCTCAACTCCTATAAAACCCGACCCCCCCCTCTCTTCAAACCATCACAGCGGCCACCTCCGACCACCGCCTCCGGCCACACCCTGCCCGACCCTCCGCCCTGACCCCCTCTCCCCTCCGGCCAAGCCCCGCCGCCTGAGCCACCCTCCTCCGCCGGCCACAGCCTCCACAAACACCCCACTCCCTCACTGCTACCCACAGCCACCACCACCCGAGCCACCTCCCCCGCCGCCTCCGGCCACCGTGCACCGCCACCACCACCCCCACTCGACTCGCCCCGACCTCCCCTACCTACCACCACCACCTCACCTCCCCACGACACCCCCTCCGGCCGCCCTCACCTCCACAGTGCCCCGGCCCAACTTCCGACTACACCACCACCCTCACCTCCGGCCGTCCCTAGCCGCCGCCACCGCCGTCGTGGACCTCCGCCACCACCACTAACCTGACTGCCACCCTTCCCTCTCCCGAACCCGCCGCCTGCCCGGCCACCCCCGCCGCTCCTCCGCCGGCTAGAGCCCCCGCAAGCTGCTGCTGCTGCGGCTGCTGCCAGTAACCACTGCTGCTGTTGCTGCTCCTCCGGCCGCCTCCGGCCGACTCCGCCGCCGTCCACTCGCCGCCGACGACCCCTAGGGCCCACCTGTCAGAGGGTATAACTCTAAACCCTAATATATATGTAAATATACATATATTCCTATATGTATATGTATATGTATATATATGTATATATATATGTATATATATATATATATTACTATGTATTTATATGTATATCTAAATATATATTATATTATAATATATATATGTATTATATACTGTTATTATACAGTGTATTATAATGTATATACTACTATTATATACTTACTAAAAATATGTACATATATATATCTATTATACTATACATATATAATTATATATGTATATATGTGTATATGTATATATGAATAGGTATAAATATATGTGTATATGTATATGTCTATCTATATATACTATATAAATATTATAATTACTAATATATATATATATGTATTTTTCTGTTTTAATTATATATATGTAATATATAAATATATGAATATACATATATTTATATAATATGATATATTGCATTTTTAGTTTATTTATTTTTCTGCATTTTATTTCCTGCACTTATATTATATATATATATATATATATATATATATATATATATATATTATCTATATGTATATATATATTATTAATATCCAGCTGGATAATACAGCTAATATATATATATATATTTTAATTCCTGCAATGTCAATTCAATTTATAATATACTGTGTTGGATATTACAGCCTACATATATATATATATCCATTTTTAATTCTCGTACTGTCTTCAATTTATTATATATATATATATATCAGTGGTCGTATATAGACCCTAATAATATTTAGTACAGCACTTATATACGTATTAAATTTTTGTACTGTCATTTCAATTTACCTATATATCTATATGTCAGTGGATATACCCTGAATATTATTTATTAATTATAATCAGTGGATACACCCTGATAATATTATTATATTATACTATTTATGGCAGTGGATATACCCTGCTACTATATATTTATACCTGCTTTTAACTGTTCCTTATATACTATATATACTGTTATACATATCATATTTATATATATATACCTACTATATATAACTACATTATATATGTGTATATATATATATCATAACCATGATATTTACAAGCACTATCTGTTTTAACAGAAACCAACTTCAGCACAGCCAGTGACCCCCTGTCACCAGCACTTTCAAACCTGACTGTGAGATCAGGATATCAACACTATCAAGGAGTAGGCAAGTATACCTTGCCAAGTTAATGTTTAAATTCAATTATTGATAACTGTTTTGTTCTTGATATTCATATACTATGAGTACCAGAGACTGCCTCTGATACAGTCAACTAATACGTTGACGATTAGTATAAATAACTTAGCATTACAGACTCACCAACAGCTGTGAGAGTATTTTGATATTCTCCTAGACCCTATCACGGGAACACGCAACAGGGTTGTATTACATATTGGGATGCGAGCTGCGTATGTGATTAGCTACCAGTACGTGTGACCCGCATCACGGATTAGAATAACTCAGGAAATGTACGACTTAACATTTAGTTTCATAGGGATGGGAAAGATAACTAGTAGACGTATGGGACACCCCCTCCAATAATGTTTTATACCTTCGTACCAGTGATGGTCGATTGTAGAGTGCCCTTGAGTCAGGGGGCATACGACACATATACTAGCCAGTCACCACGATTGGTGAATTACGTCAGCGTATGTCTAGCCACACATTCCCATGCGTACTACAAGATCTTTACTTACATTTCACTTAGATGGTTAGCACCCTGTATTTATTTTCTTTATTCAGTATTTACATACTGGCATGTCATTTTCTGTATCTTGTTATGTCCCACTGAGGACCTGGTTCCCTGCCAGATCTAGATGAGGCTTTCTACCCCACTGTGTACGGCCCTGATCAGGAGGCCAGATGTGCTACTGAGGAGGAGCTCGAGGAGACGCCCTCAGAGTATGCTTGACCCTAGAGGCCTGCCACCAGGAGATGGAGATGTTTTGCTCAGATAGACACTGCTTAGTCTATCTGATTTTTCTGCGCTATTATCAGTTTTTGTAGTAGACTTGTATTCTCACAAGTTGTGTACTGTATCAGACTCAGTTTTATATATATTTCAGCACTTGTTTTTCTGATATATTGTTGTGGATGAGATAGTTTTACCTGTTCTATACTTGTAGTATTTTAGGACAGCGTAGCACGTCCCTTTGGGTCCATCAAAGTGGATTAAGCCCATAGTGACGTGTCAGCTGGCCAGTGACACGTGGCCTAGTTCCTGACATTTTGGGACTGGGCGTGACACGGTTTTAGTGGTGGCCCATGCAGGTCTATCTTTTCATTGCTAGTGGTATGATGACATGCCCAGCAAGCCTGCAATAGGATAGAAACATTAGGTCTCATCCTCACTGACACCATTTTTAAATTTTTTTTTATATATATATATTTGCATCTTGCTTGATTATCAATTATTATCTCTTTTGTGTTTTTTTAATTACTCTATTTTCTTCAGAAATATGGACATACCCGGGAAACCTGCGAATAATGGGGCTGACCAAGCCACAAACACCTCGCCAAGTGTCCAAGGAACCCCGTCCAATCACCAGAATTCTGGCGAGGAGACAACACCGCAGGCGGAGACACCGTTGCCTCCACCTCCAGCCTTGCCAATCATAATGCCACAACTTGAGGGTCAACCTCAAATGTTGCAGTTTCTCCAGACTATGTTGCAGAACCAGTGGCAACAGACTGAGGCCCTGAGACAGTCTCAGTGGCAGCAGACTGAAGCTCTGCGACAGACGTTGATGACGGCTTTGGAGAGAGCTACTACTCCGGCACCCGCACCTGTCCAACCAGCGGGCACAGTTCGAGGCTTCCACCAAATGAGCCCGAGAGACTTCAAAGGCAACGAAACTCCTGAGGAGATCTCCGACTGGGTCTCCAACACCGAAATGCTGCTAGAAGGATCGCAACTCACCCCCGACCTATGGATGACCGCTGTAAGGGGCCAACTTCTTGGCAACGCCCATCACTGGTGGAAATCCATAGAGCGCAGCGTCGGTAAAGACCAAACTTGGCAACAATTCTTGGAGCACTTCAACGCCAAGTACTTTCCAGCGACAGTTCAGAATGCCCTATACTCCCAATTTCTGCACCTGGAGCAGGGAAACATGACTGTCGATGCTTACGACGCGGAGTTTAGCCGACTGAGTCGTTTCGGTGCTGATCTGATCCCGAACGAGCTGAAGAAGGCTAAAAGATTCCACCATGGCCTTAACTACGAGCTCCAGAGATACACAACAATGCAGTCAAGAATCTCCTACAACGAGGTTCTTACAGAAGCCAGGGAGCAAGAAGCAATTGGCCGAGGAGCAAAACGCTCAAATCCAACCTTCCCGGCCAAGAATCAGCAAGGAGCAGGAGGACCTATACGTCGTCCCCAATATCAGACTCAGCAGACAACGGGGCCTTACCAGAAGAAGGAGCTCCCGATTTGTCACTTTTGTGACAAAAAGGGGCATTTTATGAGAGACTGCAGGAAGAAGCTGGGATTATGCTTGCTATGTGGAGCTAGCCAACACATGGCTAAAGACTGCCCACAACGCAGAGATGCAGCACCTCAGCAAGGGCAGAAGCCAGGAGCACAAGCCCAGAAGATGCTATCCTCCACATCAGGAGGATATCAGCGAGGAACACCCTTGCCTACTCAGGAAGCCCAGTTCAAGGCCAGACAACAACCTGGAGGGCAAAGACAGGGACAAGTCTTTGCGTTAGCTGCAGTTGCAGAAGAGCCTGAAGGGGAAACTATATCAGGTACCATTTTAGTTGCATCATTACCTGCATCTGTATTATTCGATTCTGGGGCTACTTTGTCTTTTATATCCAGTAGTTTCGTAACCATGCACAAGCTATCTACTTCTCCGCTACCCAAGTGTTGGAAAATACTTACTTGAGGAGGTATTGTTCCAGTTACCAACATTATCGAAACCTGTCCGGTAGTTGTTTGTAGTAGAGGACTAAGAGCGCAATTTTTGGTACTCCCAATGCCAAATTTCGACGTTGTCTTAGGCATGGACTGGCTAAGCCAGAACGATGCTATCTTAGACTGCCGAAAGGGTAGTGTTATCTTTAGACCCCCAGATCACCCGGAGTTTGAATATGTCCGAGGTACCATCGAGCAAGGAGTAGGCCAGACTCCTAGAGCTTACATGGCGATGGAGACAGCACTTCCATCAGTTATAGCAGAGTTCGCGGACGTATTTCCAGAAGAATTGCCAGGTCTACCGCCTGACAGAGAAGTGGAGTTCATTATTGAGCTAATTCCCGGAGCTGCACCAGTATCCTCCAATGTATACCGACTGGCGAAGAAGGAGCTTGATGAGCTGAAGCTTCAACTGGAGGAATTACATATCAAGGGATTTGTTCGTCCTAGTGCATCACCCTGGGGAGCACCAGTGCTGTTTGTACCAAAGAAGGACGGAACATATCGCATGTGTATTGATTACAGAGCTCTCAACGCTCTGACAATCAAGAACAAGTATCCCTTGCCGAGAATTGACGACCTGTTCGATCAACTAAGAGGAGTCGTGGTATTCTCGAAGATAGACTTGAGATCAGGCTATCATCAGGTCAAGGTACGCAGAGAAGACATTCCAAAGACAGCATTCAGGACTCGTTATGGTCATTACGAGTTTCTGGTGATGCCATTTGGACTGACTAATGCACCTGCTGTATTCATGAACCTGATGAACCGAGTCTTCCATCAATATCTGGACCAGTTCATGGTAGTCTTCATCGATGACATTCTGGTGTACTCGAAGAGCCACGAGGAGCATGAAGAGCACTTGAGACTGGTACTAGAGACGCTGAGACGGGAGAGCCTTTATGCTAAGATGAGCAAGTGTGAATTTTTTTCTTGATCGTGTCGCTTTTCTTGGACACGTGATCACAGGAGAAGGCATCTCGGTGGACCCAGCAAAGATTTCATCTGTGGAGACATGGCCAACTCCGACCAATGTCTCAGAGGTGAGAAGCTTTCTAGGACTTGCCGGATATTACCGGAGGTTCGTAGAAAACTTTGCAAGAATCTCGGAACCGATTACTCGCCTTACCCGCAAGGAGCAGGAGTTCTTATGGACTGAAGAATGTCAGACAGCTTTTGATGAGTTGAAGAAGCGTCTGACTACAGCCCCCATCTTGACTATACCATCTGGATCCGGAGGTTTCGTCATCTATAGCGATGCATCCGAAAAAGGATTTGGTTGTGTCTTAATGCAACATGGGAAGGTTGTAGCTTATGCCTCAAGACAGCTGAGGACTCATGAAAAGAATTACCCCACTCACGACCTGGAGCTTGCCGCAGTCATTTTTGCCCTGAAGCTATGAAGAGACTATCTATACGGCGAACGAGTGGAGATTTTTACTGATCACAAGAGCCTGAAATATGTCTACACTCAGAAAGACTTAAATCTGAGGCAAAGAAGATGGCTTGAAGTGATGACGGATTTCGAGATTGATCTACAGTACCATCCTGGGAAAGCTAATGTGGTAGCAGATGCTCTAAGCAGAAGACCCTCGGCATTCTTTATGATCACCCAACCAGATCTGCTGAGAGTTCTAGAAAAGTTGGGAATAGAGGTCATTATGCCTGGACTTGACGGCCAGTTATCAAACTACCAGCTGCAATCAACCTTGGTGGAAAGAATCAAAGCTGCTCTACCAACAGATGCAAGATTTCAGAGGCTTCGCCAAAGAACAGAAGCTGGAATCCAGACAGGATGTCGCATACACGAAGATGGGACTCTAAGATGTGGTGATCGTCTTTATGTTCCAAATGGAGAACTTCGTAATGAGCTAATGTCAGAAGCTCATAGCTCAACATACTCTATACATCCGGGAGGCACCAAGATGTACAGAGATCTGCGACAATATTACTGGTGGCATGGAATGAAGCGGAAAATAGCACGCTTTGTGGCTAAATGCCTGGTGTGTCAGCAAGTCAAGGCTGAACATCAAAGATCTGCCGGTCTACTTCAACCCCTCCCAATACCTGAATGAAAATGGGAACACATTACGATGGACTTTGTTACGGGCTTCCCAAGAAGTCCTAGTGGTCGTAATACTGTCTGGGTGATTGTAGACAGACTCACTAAGGCTGCTCATTTCCTACCTTTCAGAGTCGGACAATCTATCGAAGTCTTGGCAGATATGTACATGAAGGAGATAGTGCGTCTGCATGGAGTACCAGTCAGTATAATATCTGACAGGGATACGAGGTTTACATCTTACTTTTGGCGAAGTATGCAAGAAAGTCTTGGTACCCGCCTCAAGTTCAGCACCTCGTATCATCCGCAGACAGATGGCCAGTCAGAGCGTACCATCCAGACTCTAGAAGATATGCTGAGAGCCTGTATGCTTGATTTCAGCGGATCCTGGGAAGATCACCTACATCTGGTGGAATTTTCCTACAACAACAGCTATCAAGCGAGCATCCAAATGGCTCCCTTTGAAGCTTTGTATGGAAGGAAATGCCGTTCCCCAGTATGCTGGAGTGATGTTGGCGAAAGACAGATCTTGGGACCAGAACTGATTATTCATACGGTGGAGAAAGTAAAGAAGATCCAGGGACACCTACGAGCTGCACAAGACAGACAGAAGCACTGGGCCAACATTCATCGCAGACCTCTAGAGTTCCAAGTAGGGGAGCATGTGTTCTTGAAGATCTCACCTACCAGAGGAACTATCAGATTTGGAGGAAGAGGGAAGCTAAGTCCAAGGTACATTGGACCCTTCGATGTGCTAGATCGCGTCGGAGAAGTTGCTTACAGGCTAGCTCTACCTCAGACCTTGGAAGGAGTACATGACGTCTTCCACGTATCTCAGCTGAGGAGGTACATTCCAGACCCGAGTCATGTGCTGGACTATTCAGAGATCACCATCGGGCCGAGCTTATCATACCAGGAGGAGCCTATAGAGATCCTGGACCGTAGCGAGAAAGTGCTGCGAGGTCAGACTATTCCTCTTGTTCGTGTTGCATGGAGACATCATGCACCAGGTGAATTCACCTGGGAACGGGAAGAGGATATTCGACAGCGTTATCCTCATCTATTTCCAAACCAGGGTATGTCCAATATTTCAAATTCAATTTTTCTTAATCATCATATGTCCTTAATTAATTTTTTATTTTCATTATATGTTTGATTTTATTTCGAGGACGAAATATTCTAAGGAGGGTAGATTGTAAACTCCCTCGACCAGAATTCAGTAATTTAGGATTAGTTTTGACTAATTAGAACTATGACAATTTTTTTAAAATTTTATTTATTATATATTCTATTGATTGTGCACCTGTTCACTACACAATTAATTAGGGCATTTCACTAGCTGTAAAACCTAAACAAATTTCACATTCCTGCTCTAGACTTGTTAGACTACTTTTTCTGTTTTTTGTGCAACTTCCAGAAACCTTGTTTTGTGCTTCGTTTTATTTATTTCCTATTTAAATTTCTGCTCTTTACCATCTATGTACCCCTAGAGATTTGAGGACCAGTAGGCACCTGTTTTTGCCAAACAAAAATACGATAATATTCTACTCAAATTATACTTCAATTATCGTATTGACACCGTAGAAAAATTATGACCCTAACAGCCTCAAAATAAATAGTAAACACCGTGCGCAGTATTTATTAAATAATAAATACGATGACCGTATCACCTGCAGAATCAGACCCTGCCCCTGCCCAGACTCACCCCACACTGTTCAAAATATTTTTCCCAGCTATTTCCCTCATTTTTGTACAATTCAGAATTACGGGAAATCAGTATCTGAAATTTGGTAAATTGCAAAATTACGCAAAATACAAATTTTATGCTTTTATGCAAATATTGAAAAGTTAGGAGTTTATATGCAAAATTGTATGCTAGGTGGCCTAATCCTATTGGCTAGACCATAGGTGTGAGGGACCCACCATAACAATCCAGAGAAATCCTGTGAAAATATCATAAAAATATCAAATTACCCATTTACCCTCAAACTTCCCAATATTTACAAAAATGCCATTCCCCCAACTCCTATAAAACCCGACCCCCCCTCTCTTCAAACCATCACAGCGGCCACCTCCGACCACCGCCTCCGGCCACACCCTGCCCGACCCTCCGCCCTGACCCCCTCTCCCCTCCGGCCAAGCCCCGCCGCCTGAGCCACCCTCCTCCGCCGGCCACAGCCTCCACAAACACCCCACTCCCTCACTGCTACCCACAGCCACCACCACCCGAGCCACCTCCCCCGCCGCCTCCGGCCACCGTGCACCGTCACCACCACCCCCACTCGACTCGCCCCGACCTCCCCTACCTACCACCACCACCTCACCTCCCCACGACACCCCCTCCGGCCGCCCTCACCTCCACAGTGCCCCGGCCCAACTTCCGACTACACCACCACCCTCACCTCCGGCCGTCCCTAGCCGCCGCCACCGCCGTCGTGGACCTCCGCCACCACCACTAACCTGACCGCCACCCTTCCCTCTCCCGAACCCGCCGCCTGCCCGGCCACCCCCGCCGCTCCTCCGCCGGCCAGAGCCCCCGCAAGCTGCTGCTGCTGCTGCTGCCAGTAACCACTGCTGCTGTTGCTGCTCCTCCGGCCGCCCCCGGCCGACTCCGCCGCCGTCCACTCGCCGCCGACGACCCCTAGGGCCCACCTGTCAGAGGGTATAACTCTAAACCCTAATATATATGTAAATATACATATATTCCTATATGTATATGTATATGTATATATATGTATATATATATATGTATATATATATGTATATTACTATGTATTTATATGTATATCTAAATATATATTATATTATAATATATATATGTATTATATACTGTTATTATACAGTGTATTATAATGTATATACTACTATTATATACTTACTAAAAATATGTACATATATATATCTATTATACTATACATATATAATTATATATGTATATATGTGTATATGTATATATGAATAGGTATAAATATATGTGTATATGTATATGTCTATCTATATATACTATATAAATATTATAATTACTAATATATATATATGTATTTTTCTGTTTTAATTATATATATGTAATATATAAATATATGAATATACATATATTTATATAATATGATTTATTGCATTTTTAGTTTATTTGTTTTTCTGCATTTTATTTCCTGCACTTATATTATATATATATATATATATATATATATATATATATCTATATATATATATATTATCTATATGTATATATATATATATATATTATTAATATCCAGCTGGATAATACAGCTAATATATATATATTTTAATTCCTGCAATGTCAATTCAATTTATAATATACTGTGCTGGATATTACAGCCTACATATATATATATCCATTTTCAATTCTCGCACTATCTTCAATTTATTATATATATATATATATATATATATATATATATATATATATATATATATATATATATATATATATATATATATATATCAGTGGTCGTATATAGACCCTAATAATATTTAGTACATCACTTATATACGTATTAAATTTCTGTACTGTCATTTCAATTTACCTATATATCTATATGTCAGTGGATATACCCTGAATATTATTTATTAATTATAATCAGTGGATACACCCTGATAATATTATTATATTATACTATTTATGGCAGTGGATATACCCTGCTACTATATATTTATACCTGCTTTTAACTGTTCCTTATATACTATATATACTGTTATACATATCATATTTATATATATATACCTACTATATATAACTACATTATATATGTGTATATATATATATCATAACCATGATATTTACAAGCACTATCTGTTTTAACAGAAACCAACTTCAGCACAGCCAGTGATCCCCTGTCACCAGCACTTTCAAACCTGACTGTGAGATCAGGGTATCAACACTATCAAGGAGTAGGCAAGTATACCTTGCCAAGTTAATGTTTAAATTCAATTATTGATAACTGTTTTGTTCTTGATATTCATATACTATGAGTACCAGAGACTGCCTCTGATACAGTCAACTAATACGTTGACGATTAGTATAAATAACTTAGCATTACAGACTCACCAACAGCTGTGAGAGTATTTTGATATTCTCCTAGACCCTATCACGGGAACACGCAACAGGGTTGTATTACATATTGGGATGCGAGCTGCGTATGTGATTAGCTACCAGTACGTGTGACCCGCATCACGGATTAGAATAACTCAGGAAATGTACGACTTGACATTTAGTTTCATAGGGATGGGAAAGATAACTAGTAGACGTATGGGACACCCCCTCCAATAATGTTTTATACCTTCGTACCAGTGATGGTCGATTGTAGAGTGCCCTTGAGTCAGGGGGCATACGACACATATACTAGCCAGTCACCACGATTGGTGAATTACGTCAGCGTATGTCTAGCCACACATTCCCATGCGTACTACAAGATCTTTACTTACATTTCACTTAGATGGTTAGCACCCTGTATTTATTTTCTTTATTCAGTATTTACATACATGGCATGTCATTTTCTGTATCTTGTTATGTCCCACTGAGGACCTGGTTCCCTGCCAGATCTAGACGAGGCTTTCTACCCCACTGTGTACGGCCCTGATCAGGAGGCCAGATGTGCTACTGAGGAGGAGCTCGAGGAGACGCCCTCAGAGTATGCTTGACCCTAGAGGCCTGCCACCAGGAGATGGAGATGTTTTGCTCAGATAGACACTGCTTAGTCTATCTGATTTTTCTGCGCTATTATCAGTTTTTGTAGTAGACTTGTATTCTCACAAGTTGTGTACTGTATCAGACTCAGTTTTATATATATTTCAGCACTTGTTTTTCTGACATATTGTTGTGGATGAGATAGTTTTACCTGTTCTATACTTGTAGTATTTTAGGACAGCGTAGCACGTCCCTTTGGGTCCATCAAAGTGGATTAAGCCCATAGTGACGTGTCAGCTGGCCAGTGACACGTGGCCTAGTTCCTGATATTTTGGGACTGGGGTGTGACAAAACATATCCAGTAGTGGATTTTATATCATGTGAGTCAGTTATCCAGTTTGTATCTGAATAACCTTCTATGATATCAGGGTGTCTAGTATAGTGCAGCATATAATCTAGAGTACCCCTAAGATATCTAAATAATCTTTCTAATGTTGTCCAATATAACTGATTTGGGTTACTAGTATATCTACTTAGTCTCCTAATAGAAAATGCAATATCAGGTCTGGTCATGTTTGATATATACATGAGAGAACCTATCATCTGAGAATATCTGTGTTGTTCCATGGGAGAACCCTCATTCTTCTTGAGAACAACACATAAGGAGTAAGGGTAGGTTTGTAGCAAATGAGAAAAATATTTTGTTACAGCCTAGAAAGCATTAGGTAACAGTGATGATTTAAACGAAATGTGAACTACAACCTTTGTTCGGTAAGCAATAATACTATAATAACTTATTTTAATATAAAATCCGGTAGCAAATAGAAAAAATGCTACAGTAAGATTTGGACAGAAAATATGTATTCAACAGTATTAGCAAATGGTGTGTGTTTAACAATAAACAACATAATTTATGTTTGGTGTTCTGAATAAAATATTTTGGACAATATGCGTGGTCACAAAAGGCTAATAATCAACTCTTAGATTATATATATATATATATATATATATATATATATATATATATATATACTATTTTTCAGAAATTGATTAGAGAACAAAGAAACTAAAAAATTATTACCGGCCTCCGGGAAAGTCGTGCACGAAGCACTGACCTAAGAGTTGACCCGAGGTCTATGTACAGACGTTTCTCGGAAGCTCCTACGGGTAAAATTTCCTGACTACCAGGTTCTCTTCGTTGCACACAACTCAGAGAGAGAGACCGAACTTAGCTCTGCCCAGAGCGAGGATTTAGAGAACATAATGTGGTTTTGAGAGAGGAATGAGAGAGAGCTTTTACGTAGGAGGATTTTCTATCTGGAATAAAGGAGGAGGAGACCACAATATTTAGGCTGTCCATAAACACAGCTACGGACAGGGTAGTAAGTGGATCATAAACAGGCCATTAAGGAGAAATAACAAAAGGAAAGAAACGTGGAGAATTGATGTCAAATGTGCTGTTACAGAAGTTGTCACAAGTGTTCAATGAACCTGGACATAGTGCCTCAACGTTTAAAATTTAAATGAGTCAAATTGGTTCAAAAAATAAAGGGGAGCAAAAAGATTTTTTGGATCCCAGCCCGAACCCGAAGAGTAAATTGGATCGACATTCGGCGCCCGCAGGTGTGGGCACGTACCCGCACCCGTTACGCACGTCGAACCGAACCGAGCCGAGCCGGGGCCGCCGCGCGCGTGTGTGGCCCAAGGGGTTCCCCACACAATATCTTTAAAAGAGCAATGAAGAAGAACTAATATATACATACAAAGGGGGGTGGTACAACCGATGTGGGACTAAAGGAAAAAAAGAAAGTTGAGCATTTGCTCAAACACAGCTAACACTTGTGGACCCCACTAGCATTTAAAAAAAATTAGTCTGGGGACATAATTGAGACTGGATTAGCAGGACAACAGATTTGAGCTCTACCCCTTTCGTCTCGGGTTCACCGTCGAAAAATTCGAACCCCCCGTCCAATGGGGGACTGCCACATCACGCTGGGGCTATGGTCCCCGGGAGCTGTAAAACACTGTTGATTTGAAATAGACACTCCTTACTTAAACTTAGGGATGATAATGAGACAGGTGAGGAGTGAGAATCATATCATTCTTTCTCGTTTTCGAGTAGTATTTGAATTTTTCTTCCCAATTTTTTTTTGTTCGGGTTCAATTTTTTATCTCCATTTTCTTCTCCGTTAAACAATGCATTTTTCGTTTCAGTCTCGTTAATACTTTCTGTACATTATAAGCTTAAAAAAATATTTTTATTACAAAAAAAATATATAATTTAGGTTAATAAAATTCAATTTCCATAAAAAAAATTTACCAGATAGAGAAAATAATACAATATAGCAAAAAAGAATATTAATCCAACAAAAATATACAAGTACTAAATAGAATTATACAATACAAAACAACAAGAGAGAATGTTAACCCCAAATAAATATATTACCTATTGTTAACGCTCATGTGCATGTTTTAATAGACAAAACTAACCCTAGGTTGGTTAACATAGTTTGACATTTAGTGAATACCAATGTTGATGATATGTTGTATATAAAAACCTAATGTGAGAACACCTAATACATGCATGAACCTTAGTTATAACCATGTTTATATTATATGAGAAGTAAATTTAGAGGACTTGATGATGTTATGTGACTAGTAGGCTTGGTGTTTACATACTTTCTTGGTCCTTGACTAGTGAGCCTTAGCCAACCTACTTAGTTAGAATCCCTAATTATTTTAGACTCTAAATAACTGATGGCATTGTGTAAGTTGTACCCTTGATTAATTTAGACCCTAATTGTCTAATGATTAATGACGTAGAGTAGTTGTACTCTTGTGCATGCCTAGTGAACCGTGTCATAGTGACTGATTTTATGATATTATATATTTAGGCTCTTGGGATCGCACGAGCGTGGATTCTAGAGCAGGTTCTTTGTATTATCAGCTTGGAGTTCTAGGCAAGTGTACCTTGCATTTGTTATAGTATTATGTGCTTATTGTTATTACTAGCTTTTGATATTATATTTCTAGTTCTTTACGTATATGTTATTGTGACCTTAGGACCGTTGTGATACTTAGCGTCCAAATTATATTCGGTTGCAGACTTCCGTACGCGAAATCGGGTAACGTTAGATTGCATTGTCATCGTATTCCTTTATTCGTGCTAATTTTTGCACGATGTACCTTAGGACACTTGACACGACTTGCATATAAAGAAGCCTTACTTGAGACATTCGAGGTTCCCGGCTTCTGTGTCAGGATTTAGGATCCGTGACTTGAGATAGTTGACATGAGTTTATCTACACATTGACTCGCGACATAGTTAGTGATTGATCTTGCGTGTTATGGACATGAGACATTAGATACATGGGGTTGGGGAGAATTTATCGTACCGCTGGGCTACCATACACTACTTGCTACTGATGCTTGCGCTTCGGACCCTATAGTGCTGCAGGTACCTTGACGGGGCCTGTACGCACCTACTACTACTACTACTACTACTACTACTACTACTACTACTACTACTAATTTCTACTAGTACTACTAGCTACTGTTGTGTCTATGCAGACCTACAGGCCTAGGTGAATTAGCGGACGAGTACGTTCTCATTTGCATTCACTTAGCTGGTTATGATAGATACCCTTGAGCACATTGCTTATTATTTTATTGTTACACTGGCATGTTGTTTCTTGTACTTTGTTATGTCCCTCTGAGGACTTGGTCCCTTGCTATTTTTGCATCATAGATCGTTGTGGAGCCTGTATGGAGTTGTTAATGTGTGTTGCTTTGTTATACAGATATTGGTACGAGGTACTTATATCATTTCTATCGGAGATATGTTTATTTATTCATATTGTTGATTCATCTATTGATATAGCCTAGTTTTTATAGACTCATATTTCTTTCTCGAGTCTATTCGAGTTTGTGTGTTACTAGGCGGTCGACTTTAGCACATGTAGCTCATTCTTGATGTATTCTGTTCATTGTGGATTGAGACATAGATATATTTACTGTTTTATATAGATAGTGACCATTATATTACAGCTTATACGTATTCGAATCGGACAAGAGTCTGGTCGAATGCGTAGCTGGCATGTTACGTATTCCTAGTCCTACGTATTTTGGGACTGGAATATGATATATTTTTGTGGTGGCCCATGCAAGTCCTGATTAAATCATTTTGGTTACTTTTTGGTACCGAGTGAGCCTATAATCAGGATTAGCAGTATTAGTATCTCAATCCACAACTGATTTAAATTTATCTTAGTATTTGATTATCGCCATTGGAATTCATAATTGCACTCGTTCATTCCCCTCGACATCTTTATTATTTTTTATCATCTCTTCCTACTTCAGAGAGATGGACGTTCGTGCGCGGTGTTTCCTCCAGAAGTAGATCCTTGTCAAGGCGGAAGAAGACATGCTGGATATAAAAAAATTAGAAGATGGTTACCCTTAGTAGGGTAGGTAGATAGGTTATTCCTATATGCTAGAGCTAGTGTAGATTGTTAGCATGAGAATTGAATATAGTATTAGAGGCCTAGAACTAATAAAACATTACCCTTGCTTAAGGTAGCGATAATTTGGAAGTATTAGAAGTTAGAAAGATGGTTTGATTATAATGCTCTGGAATACTTTATGGAATACATAGATAGATGATAGGGATTAGTTGTGGCCCATTGTGGTGATAAAATGAATGGTATTATGACCTTAAGAAATTAGAACTTTACGTAGTAGGCCACAGTGGTTAAATCTCTAGTTGTCTTGTGACTTTTAGTATCAAAACTAGATCTTACGCTCCCTTAAATTATTGATGACTATAGGTCTGGACTAAATAGATTGTTAGACCCAATGTTTGAGTAATTAGATAACTCGAGTACTAAAGTATAGCTTTCGAAATCAAATTAGATATACTTGATTATTTGGGTTGTCAGTGTTAATTGAACAAGTGAGTTCCACCTGTGATTACTTGGGTAGATAAGCTAGTATCTGTGATAGAGAAAATAGATTGAAGGATGAGAGTTTTGATAGATGTTATAGTGTTGATTTAGATATAGTGAATTGCCTATAATAGATGACAAGTTGTAACAAGATGGTAACCATGTAGTTTGGATGAAGGGTATACATTGAATAAACTAGGAAAAATCTCAGGTTCAAGGTGAAGAAGATAGAATGGTAATAAGAAAAGATTCACGAGGAGTATATGACCTTGAGTATTTTAAATTACGAGAAGGATCTAGGAAGGACTGAAGAATTTATCACTCGGTAGTTGCCTAGAAGATCTATACTACGAAGCGGAAAGTACTGGGTCATGATTGGCAAAGCTTATAGTTGAAAACAAGATTAACATACTAAAAGGATATGAAGGTGCGTTGGAAACAAATGATACAAAAAATATATTATGGTCGTATAATCTAAGAAGAATGGATTGTGATATGGACTTGAGGGATAATAATTTTATTATTTATGAATTGTAATGCTTTTGAAATTTTAAGAATTTAGTGCGAGTAGAAATTGTTGATCAGTCTCAAAGTGATACGAATTTCAAGAAATTAAACACAGATTCAGAATCACATACTGACTTATTAGTCATTCTGTAGAGAATTATCACAAGACCCTTAGAATATATATTTGCACATGGTAGGGGAGTGTAAAAGGAAGATAGAAGTTTTATAGGAATGATAGTTGAATATTGTGGGTTTACACATAAACTGATTAGGACCAGGGATTTAGATTTTTGACTAATAGGGTATGAGCTTGCTGGACCTATCCTTAGTAGTAGGTGATGAGAACATATTTTCAATTTACCATAGCTGATGGATTTTTAGATTTTAGAAATCTTATTCTCATTATTGTATTAGTTATATTTTTATCTAGGATATTTATAATGATTGAATAGATATTTATTACATAATTTCTATATATATTTTTGTACTACGTATTTGAATATGGGCTTATGTCGTATTTCATTATATGTATTTCTCCTAGGAATCGTTGATTTACGCTTCTAGACTATATATGATTGACTGACTAGATTAGACTTATTGCTGCTAAGAGCAAGTATAAGAAGTTAGGTTAGAAGATTTTGTTGGGGATACTATAGGTTGATGACGTTGTACCAAGGAAAGAATGAAGAAATAATAACAGTCTTAGCTGTAGAACATATGATTTAGATACTACATAGGTAGCCTTGAAGATTTTGTGTTTCTAAGATTTTAGTGCCTAACCCATGCACTCCTTCAAGAGTTAAGGCATGACATCATTTTCCTTGTAGATATTGGAAGATTCAAACTGAGTGTGTTGCGGCATCCTTGTGTAACCTAGGCCTATAGGTGGTAAATTTTTCTAGATGATGATTAGCATGAGTTACAATAATGAGATAGTACATGGTGGTGAGAAGATATTTTGAGGACCAACAAACTTAGACCATTAAATTATATGTATATGGCAGTTTAAGATTTTTAGAATGAGTATGAGTAAGTAACAAGATGTGTTTATATATTTAGAGATATGATGAGTTGTGGTTGGAGAGATTGATTTTGAATTTTGAGGATGAAAATTTTCTATGATGGATAGATTGTAAACCCTCTCACCCAAATTTAGGTATATATAGTTTAGTGTGATATTATAATTTATTTTGGAATAATTAGGGTTAGCAAAATGGATTTATTATACATACTTCAATTATGATATCTGTCACGACCCGCACCCGGAAATTCGGGCACGAGTGCGTGGTTACGTCCAGCCTACGCCGCAGAATCGGCGGTAGTACGCTGTCTAGGTCAAGTCCAGATTTACTAACTAGCTCATTCACAACAACATGGGCAAGATAATAAGGAGAAATGAAACTTAAGATTTGCAACTGGAAATAAATGTAACAACAGATTCAAATGTTTAGTACAGGAATTCCAAAATAAAATCGGGGACAAACCCGATTAAATAAGATAAAGAGCAAAACTAAGATAACTACTGCTAACTACTCAGCAGGAGTAGCTTCCTGTGCGGGAACTGGCTCTGCAACGGTATCACCTGCTGGCTCATAGGGTCCATAATAGGTAGGGGCAAGGTTCTCATCATCGCCTAAACAACGTATCCAGTCAGGAAAGGAGCAAAGTACACAGTGCACATCAAGATTAAACTAAATAATTATGACAATTAAATATTGGATATCATGTTGAGAAACAGCATTAGCAGAACATTATTATCTCAGAGTTAGCTGTAAACAGGAATATGAGAAACTGAAATAAATGAAACAGGAAATGAAACTACAATAGCCAACAAGAAATATAACATGACCAGAACTATCTGTGTGAACTTGTGTTTGTTTTTAGAATACATAGTTGGCATGTAGGGGTTTATAAGGCTAATCCGGCCGTCATAAACGGCTATTAGACAATTCAATCGAGATCCGGCTGATGGACAGTCGTGTACCAACAGCTATTAGTCAATCCAGGGGAAAGGGTAAACTACATGCCTTCTAGGTATTCTCCCACCCGACATGAAAAACAAGACAGGAACTACCAATATTCAAGACATGAAATTCAATATTTCTAACACTAGGTGTAATCAGCAAGAGTACTAGTAGAGCAGGGAATTTAATTATCACAATATAAAGATTAACTTGAAGTGCAGGTACTTGCCTGTTGTTTGGATCTGATTAGTTAGGTTCTTGGGGGAAAAGTCCAGAGATGAGTCCAGAAGCTGAAATAGACATTACCATCATGCTCAGAAGATATCAAATAGCTAGAAACGTCTGTCCTTGGGTCCAATTTGGAGACAAGGGCAAAAACGACAGTTTCGGGTCAAAACGGGGTCCGCCGTTGGGCCCGCTTTGCACCGAAAAACGTGTCCAGGTCAACGGTCTCCAAATTCACCAAACTTAGTGTCAACAGGTCAGGAACGATGATACGAACCCAACGGAACTTCCAGATTTGGATTCCGATGAGCCGAACACAAAATCGCCCGTCGAGCGGGGCCTGTGGGGCCCACGACACGCGATTTCGTCAACGTTCTCAGAATCGAACCAAACTTGACCCACAGGACCAGCGTATCGCTACGAGTCCGATGGCGCAAGTTTCGTCTCGATCCGACGTGTGTACACAAAGTTAGGTCGAATTGCAGAAAGGGCGGATACGGGACGATGTCCGCGGATACGCGTTGATTCCGGTGTGCACGCACCCCCGAATCAGCTTCCGCGAAAACCCACACGTCCGTATCGACGAGGCGCACGTATCTGTGAAGACCGCGCGCGACCAAGTCGTCCCGTTTGGCGGGGCGTACTCAGTTCCGGGGTGAAACAGGGTCTGGGTTTTCCTGTTTTTGGATCGCGGTGTGCGATCACCACAGGACGCGATGCCCCGAACAGTTTGTCCGGACACCGAGAGGGTCATACAGGCTTCGCAACGCAATTTGCGGAATCGAAAACGGAGCTACGAGTGAAAAGATACACGCACCTGAAGGGGACCCGGAAACCGGGGTCGAACCGTGTCCGACACGTGTCCGACTCGTGTCGGACACGGGGAGAGAAATCTAGGGTTAGGGCTAGGGTTTTCCGTCTGGCCGGCGGCGCTGCGGCGGAGGGTGGCCGGTGCTCAGGCGGCGAGGCGCGCGGCGGCGAGGCGGAGGCGAGGCGGCTCGGGGACGGCGGCTCGGCGCTGGCCGCTGCGGTGCGGGGCGGCTCGTCGTCGTCGAGCGGCTGCTGCTGTTGGTTTCTGCGCTGCGGTGGCCGCCGGTGGCGAGGCGGGAGACGGCGAGGCGGGGGCTGGCTGCGGCGGGCAGCGCGGGTCCGGCGGAGGCGATGGGGCGGTCGGCGGCGGCGAGCACGGTGGGGAGCGGTGGCGGCGTGGGGGAGATCGGGGGAAGAAGAGGGGTTTTTAAAGGCGGAGGCGGCGGTTGGGGAAGCCGAGCAAGGCGGCGACGAGGGCGGGGTCAGGCGCAGCGGGCGGAGGTCGTGGGGTGGTGGCCGGGCGCGGCGGGCGGCGAGAAACGCGGCGGAGACTCGGCACGGGGGAGAGAGGGGGTTCGGGTACGGGCCGGCGGGTCGGGCGGCGGTCAGACCCGACCCGATCCGCTAGCAGTTGCGGGTTGGGCCGTGGGCCGGGTTACGGGTTTGGGCCCAGTGGGCCGGGCCGGTTTAATAATAATAATAATAATAATAATAATAATAATAATAATAAATATAAAATCAGTAATTAATTAATAATTAATTAATTAAATAAGTAAATACTTTTTAGGCATTTAAAAATAGGTCCGGGGTCCGATAAATTCCAGAAAAATTATCCTAAGTCCAGTTTTCCATTTTACACCCAAAAATATTATTTTCATAATATTTTAATATTATTTATTAACAATTAAAAATCATTTAATAAATAGAACCCTGATTTTAATTACAGAAAATTCCCAGAAAATTCTAGAAAATTAGGAAAAATCCAAGATTTAATAATTTGAAAATTCAGGGGGTTTACAACCTACCCAACTTACAAAAATTTCGTCCTCGAAATTAAAAATTATAGCAGGGTTCTCTCTGTTCAATCTCACTTGATTGCGGTCGCTACCCAACTTAGAATTTTACCCATATCCTCTAAGGCTGTACAACTAGTAAAGCTAGGTCCAACTTAATAAATTATGGTATTGAAATTTTTAAGTCTGCAACACAAAACACATCACCTAGGGTATTGCCTTAGTCATAAAGGGTTATCATCTAGCACTACAAATCAAACACAGAATTTGTCTTTCCGAAGTGAGGGAAGCCGAGGATCAGTACTAAGAGTTTAAGGGTAGGTGGTAGAACAGAGGTATAGGGATCAAGGCGCTTAAAGATTTCTAATGGGGATTGTCAGGCGGTTATGGATTGAGATTCTATTCTGTTAATCGTTTATCCGCATGCTCGTATCAGTATAATTATGTAACTGATACGATATGCTCGAACACATTTTAGGGGTAAGTATACTAGTCGACTATACCTCAATCCACATAAGTAGTCATGCGAAGTGCGAATCAAAATGCGCTAAGGTTGATCAGACCGTAGTACACTGATTCTGAGTAGACACTTGTATTAGTGGGGTTGATCAGGCCTCAATAATACATGTGTCATGAACAAGCCCGATAAAGAGTAAGCTTGCAAAACTAGGCTATAAAATAGCAGTATAAGTCAAGTTCGGCAAAATTAAGTGCACTAGATGATGATGAAAAGGAGGTGCAAATTATTGAAGTTCACAAAATAACACAATAGCAAAAGTCTAAAGAATCTATACAGTTATCAATTTAAAATATACTAGGTTATTTAGCAAGTTCAAAATTACTAGGTTGGGGCTGAGGTCACGAACCAATAGGCACGAAAACAATACTAGAAAAGATATCTACGAATCACTTACGCGCATTAGCTGCTTCCAAAGTTTGCGCGTTCTCCATGGTCATTACGTAAGCCTGTCCGCGTCCTTGAGCAGTGGGGCAGTCCCTCACTCGATGTTCTGCTGAGCCACAAAGTAGACAAACACCTAGCCTCTTTCTGCAAACTTGCCAAGTATGGCCTGGTCTATGACAATAGTTACAAGCAGCAGCTTGTTGGTTCTGTCCCTGGGCCTGGTGTTGGGGTGCTGGAGCTCGAGGGAGAGGACGCTGAGCTTGTTGCGGGGATCTCTGCTGTTGTTCTTGTTGAAAAGGGCGTTTGTTGGGTCCCGCATTTCCGGTATCTCTTTCTCGCTTTAGCTTATGCCCCATGTCTCTCTCAACGCCTTGTGCCACGTTTAAGATTTCCTCATAGGTGCGAGCTCGGCTGGTGGTGACAGCAAGGCGAATATCCGGAGATAGCCCCTTCTTGAATCTTCGGGCTCTGTCCTCCGGGGTACGAACCATGTACTCCGCAAAGTGGCTTAACCTGCTAAATTCAGCAGTATATTCATCAACAGTTAGGTTACCTTGTTCCAGTCTCTCGAATTGGCTTTCGAGAGCTTCCCGAGCCACTTCGGGGTAGAATTTCTCCTTGAACAGTCTCTTAAAATCTTCCCAGGTGAGGTCAGGAGCTGATAGTTGGGGTTCATCTCTGAACCAGGTTCGAGCTATGTCGAACAGTTGCAGGCTTGCGGACTCCACTTTGAGATCATCGGGAACCCGGGCAGTCTTCAGGAGTCTCTCTACGTTCTCTATCCATTCATCGGCATAGAGAATGCCTTCAGTTCCGTAGAATTCCAGGGGTCTTAGGTTCTTGAAATCTTTGGCACTTCCTGGCCTCTTTTGTGGCGACTCCTGGGACTTAATAGCTTCTGAGAGGCTGGTCCGCAGAAGTGCAGTCTGCTCTTTCTGGGATTCCACCAATCCCTGGAACACTCCAAGTAGCTGTGCTCCATCCAGAGTAACTGCCGGAACAGATGGAGGCGGCGGGAGTGCAAGGGTCTCGGGCACATTCTGCTCAGCTGGTTCTGATGTGCCTCCTACTGTGTTCCTGGTCAGGACCATTCTGAAAGATTAAGGGATAGGAAGATCAGAATAGAATACTTGGAAATCAAGGGCGATAGGGAAAAATTGATCAGAAGTGATATTAAGAATTGGAATCAGGACCCTATACTGTGAATGAGCTTTTCCTAGATTCCTCAATCTTATTGCAGGCCTGTTCGGTCCCTAAGTTGAAACCGAACAATTTAGTCGTTTGACCTGCATGGGCCACCATAAAAACGTGTCACGACCCGCACCCGGAAATTCGGGCACGAGTGCGTGGTTACGTCCAGCCTACGCCGCAGAATCGGCGGTAGTACGCTGTCTAGGTCAAGTCCAGATTTACTAACTAGCTCATTCACAACAACATGGGCAAGATAATAAGGAGAAATAAAACTTAAGATTTGCAACTGGAAATAAATGTAACAACAGATTCAAATGTTTAGTACAGGAATTCCAAAATAAAATCGGGGACAAACCCGATTAAATAAGATAAAGAGCAAAACTAAGATAACTACTGCTAACTACTCAGCAGGAGTAGCTTCCTGTGCGGGAACTGGCTCTGCAACGGTATCACCTGCTGGCTCATAGGGTCCATAATAGGTAGGGGCAAGGTTCTCATCATCGCCTAAACAACGTATCCAGTCAGGAAAGGAGCAAAGTACACAGTGCACATCAAGATTAAACTAAATAATTATGACAATTAAATATTGGATATCATGTTGAGAAACAGCATTAGCAGAACATTATTATCTCAGAGTTAGCTGTAAACAGGAATATGAGAAACTGAAATAAATGAAACAGGAAATGAAACTACAATAGCCAGCAAGAAATATAACATGACCAGAACTATCTGTGTGAACTTGTGTTTGTTTTTAGAATACATAGTTGGCATGTAGGGGTTTATAAGGCTAATCCGGCCGTCATAAACGGCTATTAGACAATTCAATCGAGATTCGGCTGATGGACAGTCGTGTACCAACAGCTATTAGTCAATCCAGGGGAAAGGGTAAACTACATGCCTTCTAGGTATTCTCCCACCCGACATGAAAAACAAGACAGGAACTACCAATATTCAAGACATGAAATTCAATATTTCTAACACTAGGTGTAATCAGCAAGAGTACTAGTAGAGCAGGGAATTTAATTATCACAATATAAAGATTAACTTGAAGTGCAGGTACTTGCCTGTTGTTTGGATCTGATTAGTTAGGTTCTTGGGGGAAAAGTCCAGAGATGAGTCCAGAAGCTGAAATAGACATTACCATCAAGCTCAGAAGATGTCAAATAGCTAGAAACGCCTGTCCTTGGGTCCAATTTGGAGACAAGGGCAAAAACGGCAGTTTCGGGTCAAAACGGGGTCCGCCGTTGGGCCCGCTTTGCACCGAAAAACGTGTCCAGGTCAACGGTCTCCAAATTCACCAAACTTAGTGTCAACAGGTCAGGAACGATGATACGAACCCAACGGAACTTCCAGATTTGGATTCCGATGAGCCGAACACAAAATCGCCCGTCGAGCGGGGCCTGTGGGGCCCACGACACGCGATTTCGTCAACGTTCTCAGAATCGAACCAAACTTGACCCACAGGACCAGCGTATCGCTACGAGTCCGATGGCGCAAGTTTCGTCTCGATCCGACGTGTGTACACAAAGTTAGGTCGAATTGCAGAAAGGGCGGATACGGGACGATGTCCGCGGATACGCGTTGATTCCGGTGTGCACGCACCCCCGAATCAGCTTCCGCGAAAACCCATACGTCCGTATCGACGAGGCGCACGTATCTGTGAAGACCGCGCGCGACTAAGTCGTCCCGTTTGGCGGGGCGTACTCAGTTCCGGGGTGAAACAGGGTCTGGGTTTTCCTGTTTTTGGATCGCGGTGTGCGATCACCACAGGACGCGATGCCCCGAACAGTTTGTCCGGACACCGAGAGGGTCATACAGGCTTCGCAACGCAATTTGCGGAATCGAAAACGGAGCTACGAGTGAAAAGATACACGCACCTGAAGGGGACCCGGAAACCGGGGTCGAACCGTGTCCGACACGTGTCCGACTCGTGTCGGACACGGGGAGAGAAATCTAGGGTTAGGGCTAGGGTTTTCCGTCTGGCCGGCGGCGCTGCGGCGGAGGGTGGCCGGTGCTCAGGCGGCGAGGCGCGCGGCGGCGAGGCGGAGGCGAGGCGGCTCGGGGACGGCGGCTCGGCGCTGGCCGCTGCGGTGCGGGGCGGCTCGTCGTCGTCGAGCGGCTGCTGCTGTTGGTTTCTGCGCTGCGGTGGCCGCCGGTGGCGAGGCGGGAGACGGCGAGGCGGGGGCTGGCTGCGGCGGGCAGCGGGGGTCCGGCGGAGGCGATGGGGCGGTCGGCGGCGGCGAGCACGGTGGGGAGCGGTGGCGGCGTGGGGGAGATCGGGGGAAGAAGAGGAGTTTTTAAAGGCGGAGGCGGCGGTTGGGGAAGCCGAGCAAGGCGGCGGCGAGGGCGGGGTCAGGCGCAGCGGGCGGAGGTCGTGGGGTGGTGGCCGGGCGCGGCGGGCGGCGAGAAACGCGGCGGAGACTCGGCACGGGGGAGAGAGGGGGTTCGGGTACGGGCCGGCGGGTCGGGCGGCGGTCAGACCCGACCCGATCCGCTAGCAGCTGCGGGTTGGGCCGTGGGCCGGGTTACGGGTTTGGGCCCAGTAGGCCGGGCCGGTTTAATAATAATAATAATAATAATAATAAATATAAAATCAGTAATTAATTAATAATTAATTAATTAAATAAGTAAATACTTTTTAGGCATTTAAAAATAGGTCCGGGGTCCGATAAATTCCAGAAAAATTACCCTAAGTCCAGTTTTCCATTTTACACCCAAAAATATTATTTTCATAATATTTTAATATTATTTATTAACAATTAAAAATCATTTAATAAATAGAACCCTGATTTTAATTACAGAAAATTCCCAGAAAATTCCAGAAAATTAGGAAAAATCCAAGATTTAATAATTTGAAAATTCAGGGGGTTTACAATATCTTTGGTGCACCTTATTATAGTGTTCATATTTGGAACACTAAACTAGCCCTTGCTGACCAACAACTTTCACACTCTTAATTCAGACAGACCAATCTTCAATCATGACCCTAGTGTCACTCTCAAACTCACACTTTTGTATTCTATTTTTAGCTACACAACATTCTCGACACTTATGCATCATAAAATTCCAACTTTCCACCTAGTGACCGTAGGTTGGATTTCTGATACAGAACACTGACCAGATTTCTACAACCAAATATTTGACACTAACCTACATTGAGACTACCATAATCTAATCCTTTGGGTCACATCTATTTTTATATATTTTATATGCTAATTTAATAGATGTGATACATTGAACCCTTTGAGCGTAATTTGACTCAACCTAGAGCCAACCCACAAACCCAACCTTAAAAACCTTATTAAGTGGTCAAGTAGAACACCAAACACCCTCTCTAAACTAACAAAATACCAAACACAATAGTCTATACACCAAAACATATTTTTAGAAGAATAAATTCAGCATATAACCCCCTCTCCTTTTATCTCTCCACTCACACCAATGTATGTAACCCCCAACTCTTTCTCTCCCCACTAGCAAAAGTTGTAACCCCAAACTCTTTTTCTTCCCACTAGGCTGTCCATAACCCCCCTCTCTTCACCTCCCCCATTCAAACTACCTAAGGAACACTTCTTCCTAACTCTCTTCCTCATATTTTCTATTCACAAACCATCTCCAAATTCCTTCTCCATCTCCCTCCACACCTCCATCTATCCAACCCTACCCAGGCTGAATCCGAATTCAGCAACACCTCCACCAATTCGGCCCTATGTCCCTCCACTGTAAGTATATTTCTCTCAAGTTTTATATAATTCTTCCTCTACCTGTCTTTATCACTTTCTCTTCACAAATTTACCATCAAAACTCACTCTAATTCCTCAAAATAGCTCTCCATCAGAGGTGTCCAGGCTAAATCTGAATTTAGTGTATCCTCTTCTCAGGCCACTCCACCACCTCCACAGCCTCCAAACTACCACCAAAGCACCCAAGTCTCCTTACCCTACATTTTCTTAACAAGTTTTCATTACAACTTAGCACATAAATGATCCCACAACTCCCCCAAATATCCCCTACAAACCGAAGACATCCTGCTAAACCCGACAGCAATAGCACAACTTTAACACCTTGTTGCTCCACTTACAATACCAAAACCCTTTCAAAAACCACCCTATCATCATTATATACCTCTTCCCTAATCTATATAAGCCCCAAAACACTTGAAGAAATATTTTGAAGCCCCGGACGGCAGCTTCGAGCCGAAGTATCCAAATCTGGACAGTTTTGTACAAGCACTGCACAATCCTCTTTTGCCTTCCCATTTCACTTTGGTAAGAGATAAAACTACAAATACTCAACCCTCTCTAAATTTAATTCACATCCCTCTTAAATTTTACCAACTTTCTATTCATATTTTTTATGATATTACACTTAGAACACTTACTACTTCTCATGTCTAGACTTGAATATTATTTATGCACTTGTTGTCCTATTCACTTTGCCATGATCTAAAATCTAAGTAACCACTTAAAAAACATGATTTTTACTCCAATTATTACTAAATTTTAGAATATATAAGTTTTGTTTATGGTGTTATATATAAATAAATGCATGGTTGAGACATCATTAAATGTTGTGCAACTAGTAGTGCACTTTGCCTAGGTTTTGTGCTAGCTAGTTTTAGTGTTTATAAACACTATGTTTGAATGTAGAATATGCCATGCTAGGGTTGTGAAATAGTTGTAGTAGTGCTTTCACATATGTTTTATGACAAATGCAAGTTGGAAATGAGGTATATGCCATGATCTTATTATAAATTCAGATTTGACTTCTCTATGTATACTTGCTATTTTGTAGTATAAAGAGAGTTGTATATAGTTAGATGAATGAATATAATTGAGAAATAGAGTATGTGATTGTATGTGATGACCCTAACTTGACCTATTGTTAATGCTCATGTGCATGCTTTAATAGACAAAACTAACCCTAGGTTGGTTATCATAGTTTGACACTCAGTGAATACCAAGGTTGATGATATATTGTATATGGAAACCTAGTGTGAAAACACCTAGTACCTACATGAAACTTCATTATAACCATGTTTATGTTATATGAGAAGTGGTACATTTAGAGGACTTTATGATGTTATGTAACTAGTAAGCTTGGTGTTTACACACTTTCATGGTCCTTGACTAGTGAACCTTAGCCAACCTACTTAGTTAGAACCCCCAATTATTTTACTCTAAATAACTGATGGCATTATATAAGTTGTACCCATGATTAATTTAGATCCTAATTGTCTAATGATTAATGATATAGAGTAGTTGTACTCTTGTGCATGCTTAGTGAACCGTGTCATAGTGACTGATTTTATGATATTATATATTTCGGCTCTTGGGATCGCACGAGAGTGGATTCTAGAGAAGGTTCTTTGTATTATCATCTTGGAGTTCCAGGCAAGTGTACCTTGCCTTTGTTACAGTATTTTGTGCTTATTGCTATTACTAGCTTTTGATATTATATTTCTATTTCTTTCATATATGTTATTGTGACCCTAGGACCGTTGCGATACTTAGCGTTCGAATTGTATTCAGGTGCCGACTTACGTACGTGAAATCATGTAACGTTAGATTGCATTGCCATCATATTCCTTTGTTCGTGCTAATTCTTGCACGATATACCTTAGGACACTGGATACGACTTGCATGTACAGAAGCCTTACTTGAGATATTCGAGGTTTCCGGCTTCTGTGTCAGGATATAGGATCCGTGACTTGAGATAGTTGACATGAGTTTATCTACACATTGACTCGCGATATAGTTAGTGATTGATCTTGCATTTTATGGACATGAGACGTGAGATACATAGCGTTGGAGAGAATTTACCGTACCGCTGGGCTACACACACTACTTGTTACCGATGCTTGCGCTTCCTATAGTGCTGCAGGTACCTTGAGGGGGCCTGTACGCACCTACTACTACTACTACTACTACTACTACTACTACTACTACTACTACTACTACTACTACTACTTATTACTAGTACTACTAGCTACTGTTGTGTCTATGCAGACCTACAGGCCCAGGTGGTTTAGCGGACGAGTACATTCTCACTTGTATTCACTTAGATGGTTATGATAGATACCCTTGAGCATATTGCTTATTATTTTATTGCTACATTGGCATGTTGTTTCTTGTAATTTGTTACGTCCCTCTGAGGACCTGGTCCCTTGCCATTTTTGCAGCATAGATCGTTGTGGAGCCTGCCTGGAGTTTCTAATGTGTGTTGCTTTGTTATACGAGCATTGGTACCAGGTACTTATTTTATTTCTAATGGAGATATGTTTATTTATTCATATTGTTGATTCATCTACTGATATAGCCTAGTTTTTATAGACTCGTATTTCTTTCTCGAGTCTATTCGAGTTTGTGTGTTACTGGGCGGCCGACTTTAGCACATGTAGCTCATTCATGATGTATTCTGTTCATTGTGGATTGAGACATAGATATATTTACTATTTTATGTAGATAGTGACCATTATATTATAACTTATACGTATTCGAATTGGACCAGAGTCTGGTCGAATGCGTAGCTGGCATGTTACATATTCCTAGTCCTATGGGACTTGGGCGTGACACTAAGTTCCTGATTTAGCAAACCAAATACATTCCTCATTCTCCAATTAAGAGGATTTTTAAGGAAAGAGGGAAATGGTCCTCAACTTTATGGAGGTAAAATTATGTTCGAATTTGAGCATATATTATTTACAATTTTTTTGTTTGAAGGGATAAAATTTTACCTATTTGCGTCTAAAGGAAAGGTTTTGAAAGAATGGTACTAAGGGGAATGACTCGCCAACTGATTTGGTAGGGTCAGAGGAGGTCGAGACCTCACCAACTGAGTTGGTCAGTTGACGGGATTAGGAGAAAAAGTTGGCGTGCTCACCAACTGAGTTGGCGGGTAGGAGTATGTTGGATTTGGTAAAAAAATATCGTTGCCAACGGCTAATAACGTTGCTCAACTCGCCAATTTAATTGGCAAGCTACTTGTATTCCACTATATAAACACCACCACCACAGCTCTCTCTCTCTCTCTCTCTCTCACACTCTCTGCCAAACCCAAATCCTCCAGCACTCTCTCGCTCTCTCCGCCTCTAGCAAAGCCTCCAGCAATAAAAAAAATCATGTAGCCAAAGTTTTTTTTATCTTCTTCTAGCCAAAGTTCTCAGTCGTCATGGATCGTAGTATAAGAATAGTATGTTCGTACGGCGGTAAAATAAATAAGTTAAATTACGAAAGAGGAGAAACCCAATTTTTTTTAACTTATCCGAATATTAGTTTTGAAAATATACGTAATCTTATTAGTGAACGTTGTTATATTCATTATGATTTTATTCTAAAGTCTATTTTTTGTCCTAATTATTTTTTAATAGTTAGTGAAGATGCATGAAATTATATTCTTGAGATTAATTCATAGTCACGGTATATAAATATATATGTTATTCAAATATCACCAACATTAAATAATAGAAATAGCGAATATTTTTTGAATACCAGCATATTAGTTCGGGTGCTAGTTCTTCTCAACAAATTGTTCAATTTTCTCGAGAAAATCATTCATCGGATGAATCTAACCATGATAATGATAGTGATAACGACGATGGGAATAGTGATGATTTAATTGAAAATATACATTATGAGGTAGATGATGATGTTGATAATGTTATCACTGATGAATTATTTATGGGACAATCAATTCCTAACCGTTCTAAATTTAGAAGTTTTATAAGTAATTTAGCATTTAAATATAATTTTAGTTGTTAAGTTAGTGCTATGAATAATGCTTGTAAAATTATATATAGTTGTGATCAACCAAATTGTAATTGGAGAGTATATGTCAAATCTATTGAAAATAGCGATATAGTTAAAGTTATTACATTAAAAAATCATCATTCTAGTTTAGGGAGACTTACAATAGGACGTCATCGACTAGCTACCACTGCATGGATTAAGACCATGATAATTGACATTATTAGAGATAACCAGTCATATAGTCCATCATAAATTGTTAAAGATATATATAGGGAGCACCATATACATATTAGTTATTCCAAAGCCTGGAGATCCCGAGAGACGGCATTAGCTGAAATTAATGGTAGTTATGATGAGGAATATGATAGTATTGAGAGTATTGTTATAGAATTATGGAGACGAATCAAGGTAATACATGTTTTCTTAAAACTGCTAAAAATAATAGCTTTCAAAGAATTTTTATTTGTATTAAGGCATGTATTGACGAATTTTTAAGGGGCTGTTTACTGGTTATTAGTATTGATGCTACATTTCTTTCGTCTAAATATCAAGTTATATTATTTATTACTTGGGCTCACGATCCTAACTATCAATTATATTATATTGCTTATGTTGTTGCTGAAGGTGAAAATAGTGATTCTTGGTCTTGGTTTTTAAACTCTCTTAGAATATCTTTTAAAAGTTCTTTTAATGATTCGAGTACAATTTTATTTATATCTGATAAAATAAATGATTAATAAATGCTATGCGTGCTATTTTTTCTGCATCTCCTCATTTTTTTTATTCAGCATTTTGAACAAAATATGAAAAGGTTATGAAAGAACAAGAATTTCAACACTTGTTTGACTCGCTCGCCAGATCATACAATAAAATGGATGCAGAGAGTTTGTTTGAGATAATTAAAGCCGAGAATGTAATATTGTACGATTAAATTATTGGTGTAAATGATAAAAATTGTCATGCCTCAGTCCCAAAATACCGAGGGACTAGCCACGTGGCAATGGCCAACAGCACACACCAATGGGTAAACCCAATTTAATGGACCCATTAGGGTGTACTTAAGCTGTAAACAATAATAAATAGGTCTACGATACAAGTCACAGTCTAGTTCTAATCTCATCCACAGAAGATAATCACAGATCAAATGCCAGAATAAATCAAAATAAAATATAATCTAACAAGTCTCAATTAAAAGTGTCTCGGGGAACAACCCGAGAATAAGTTTGATACATCAATTTAATAGACAGGAAATAAAGTAACTAGAAATAGAAATAACTGAGTAATGTTCGGACGGCATATTTGATACATCAATTCAATAGACAGGAATAAGTTTGATACATTAATTCAATAGATAGGGTTTCGATATCCATCGCTAGGTGATGTTACACAACTCCGCGTACGACATTGACACCCGAATCTTGTTCGGACGTTAAGTAATGTCACACGGTCCTGGATTAAACATTTATATCAAATAATTAAATCAAGAGAACATTATGTAGAAAATACTGCAAGATTGGCAAGGTACACTTGCCTGGTGTTTGGTTTCCAACTGCTGCTCTGGTATTCGTGAAATCTTCAGGAACATCTTCGGATGCTGAAACAAATATTACCATCATACTTAGAAGATATCAAATAGCAAGAATTGCCTGTCCATAAGTCCAATTTGGATACAAGGGCAAAAGTGACAGTTTCTGGTCAAAGCGGGGTCCACATGTGGCCCACTTCGCACCGAGAAATGTGCCAGAGACAAAGTTCTCCAAATTTGACAAACTTAGTGTCTACAAGTCTAGAACGACGATACGAACCCAACAGAATATCCAGAACTGGATTTCGATGAGCCGATCACAAAATCGCCCGTCAAGTGGAGCCATGGGACCCACGATACGAGATTTTGTCAACATTCTCAGAATCAAACCAAACTTGGGTCACAGGACCAAAAAAATACTATAAGACCGACGGCACAAGTTTCGTTTCGAAACGACGAGCACACACAAAGTTACAACGAGTTTTAGAACAGGGCCGATACGGGACGTTGTCGACGGATACGCGTTGATTTCGGTGTGCACGCACATCCAAATCAACTTCTACGAAATTCTATACGTCCGTATCAACGGCGCACACCTTTCGGTAAAATTTGCACACGACCAAGTCACCTCGTTTAGCGGGGCACATCCAGTTTCGAGAAAATCAGGGTTTTAATTAACCAAGTTTTTGGCCATTTTCACCCTCGAATAAAACACAATATACAGCACAATAAATTGAACAAAAATAGGATTTTAAAATTTGGTCATAAGGTCTAAATTATTGTTCAAGTGGATTTTGTAAACAAATAACAGGTTGCACGCAAATCAGCCGTGAACTTGCGAGTTCGGGATAAATTTCTAAATTTTCAGAAATGGGGGTTATTTTCCTGTTTTTGCGTCACGATTTTCGACTGACACAGGACGCGATACCCCGAACGAGTTGCACGGGGTTTCGAAAGGGTCACGTAGTCTTCGTACAGGATTTGACAGAACAAAAAATGGGACAACGTACAGAAAGATACGAGACCGGGTAGACAGGTACCTCGCTGTTCGGGAACTAGGAGGCACGGCGGTGGCGGCGACAATGCTGCTGTTGCGGATGTTGGGGCCATCGGGGGCTCGTCGCCGTGGCCAGGGAAGGGTCGCCTGGGCTCGCGGAGGCGGCAGGGACGTCGGGGTGGGCCGGCGGAGGCGTGGCGGTGGCGGTGGAGGGCTGGTGACTAGGGGGTTTATAGGGAAGTGGAGAGGGAGAGGGGAGCGGGGAGGCCGGGGGGACGTGGGGCCGGGTACCGCGGGCGGAGCGGGGTCGTGCCGGTGGAGGCGCGGGCGGGGCGGCCGAAAAAATGCGGGACGGGGGAAGTCGTGGGGAGTGGAGTTTGGGGATTGGGGGCGGGTCGGGTTTGGGTCGGGTCCGGATCCGATCCGACCCGTTAGGCCTAGGGTCAGTTCAGTAGGGTTTTAGGCCCGTCCGGTTCGGTTCAGTTGGACCGGGTTCAATCCGGTTCAGTCCGGTTTGAGTCCGGTTTAACCGGTTTAATTAAAACCTTGGTTTTAGTTATTTTAAAATTAGTTTTTGAGCCCAATAAATTTTAGATAAATTGCACAGCATCCAATATTTAATAATATACCCAAAAATATAATTTTTGTAATATTTTAATACTTAATTTAATCCATAAAAATATTAATCCCTGAAGGACATTTTTAATAATTAGTTAAAAATTATCGAAAAATCCCGAAAAAATCATTTTTTAAAAAAATTAAAAAAACAGGGTGTTACAATCTACCCACCTTAAATGAATTACATCCTCGCAATTAAGAAAATAACCGACAACAGAGATGACGCGGTTGCATGACATGTTCGAAGCACGACACAAATAAAGAATCATGATCAAAGAGAGATCGAAAGATGAGGGTTAAGCAAAACACCTAAAGTATTTTCCTAAACAATGAAAGTTAGGTAATTCAAGAGTAGAGAAATCTGGTTAGAGCAAGAAAACTATATCTTAGAAAAACTAGGTTATCAATCACTAACAAGTTCAAAATACTAGGTTTAAGGCTAAGGTCATGAACTGACAGGCACGTGCTATGGCATCACTAGGAATATATAGCTACGAATAACTCAAATCTTACGCGCATTCGCTACTTCAAGAGTTTGTGCGCCCTCCATTGTCAACGCATACGCTTGTCAACGTCCTTGTGGTGGTGCCCTATGCTGTTGCTGGGCCTGCTGAAAGAGTGCTGCCTGGGGTGCCAAAGGTGGCCTCGGTGCTGGTAAAGCTTGTCGGTTTACCATTGTTGCTTCCTCTCGATGTTCAGCATAATCCTTGGCTAAATGTTGGTTGGATCCGCAAATCAAGCATTATCCCAACTTGCGTCTGCACTCGCTCTCATAATGGCCTTGCTTGCCACAATATTGACATGTATGTAGTATCTGCGGAGATGCTCTGGGTGGCTGGTGCATGTGAGATCTTTTTGCAGCTTCTTCCTATGGTGCTCTGGCTAGTGCTGATGTGAATGGCCGCTTAAGGCTGGACTCTCTCCTGGTGACGCGCTCCATGCGTCGGGCTGCAGCAAGGACGTCCGTGTATGAAATAGGTGCAATGGATCCGATCAATCTCTGTAGCTCAAAGTTTAGTCCGTCGAAGAACTTCTCAGCCTTCTCCTCATTTGTCGGGATCAGGGTAGGGACGAAGCGACTCAGACGAATGAACTCCGCAATGTACTCTTTCACTGTCATACTGTCTTGAGTGAGATGATTGAACTTGTCCCGAAGTTCTGATCGAGCAATAGATGGAATGTACATCTCCTGAAATAGTCTGGAGAACTCCTCCCAAGTGACTCGGTCTGGTCCGAGCCGTGTGTCACGCCCCGATCTCCCGCAGGAATCGACCGTCCCCGCTAGGCGCGAATCACCGCGCCAGCGCTCCCGCGGGACGTACGTTTCCATCGGGACGCGCGAGCCTGGGGTTGCGCCCGCGCAAGGCAAATACCGAAACGGCCGTTGATAACTTGTTCACAGAGTCGTCAAAGCGGAAACATAAATGAACACAAGTATTGAATCCGAATCAAGCTCTTTATTGATATGAAGTAAAGATTACAAGCGGCGCTAGGCCAAGATTACAAACCGCTCATGCTCTCTCTCTCTCTCTTACAATGAGTATGCCCTTAGGCTTTGAACCAATACAAACGATCTGGATGATGATATTCCCATACATTATGTCCCGTATATGTGAGCTCCAGGTCCGTGCGCCACGCTCCAAGATGCCAAGTGCGGTCCGACGCCTCATTGCGCTAAGCGATCTCCGAAACCGTATGATTTCCCCCTGCACCCTGCATGCAGACTGGTTGGGTATCAGTACATTGAATGCACTGGTGGGGAGGCCTCTCGCCCACGCCATAAAACAAACACGTTTATTAGTTATGTGCACCGACTGGTTTCGTTGTCTTTCTATTCTTTTGCCTTAGGATCAGTTACATGGCAATATAAAGAAAGTAATCTCCGTGTCAACTCAATGGTGTCATAATAATGAACAATTGAGTTTACCTTACCATTTCTTACCATTCGGCCTTTCCTGTCATAAGCAGCAATATAAACAATAATCTACGGAATATCAAGAAGCAACTGTGAAACCCAAGTGTTATGCCGTGCCTCTGCCTCACAAGACCCATTTTACTAGAACTATGTGTGATACCGTGCATCCATTCTACTTATGCAAATTATCGTGCAAACGCACTCCTTCCTGTTTCTCCTTTTCTCAATGCGGATAGCCGCTATGCAAACATGACTTATCTATATGAAGGTCACTGGCTCTGCTAGCCATATTGGACAATATCTGCGATGGACGGCTATCTTCCCAGCTTGGTTGCTAGCCTTGCTGGGCCTCCTAGCCGTCTAACGAGTCGACGCCCATCCAGATCGGTAGCAAGCCTTGCTGGATGTCTCGTTCTCGCCCACTAGTCATCAGCTAGCGTACCGCCAGGACTACACTGGCACTGTCCTTCCGGACCGACACGATTCGGATGCCTCAGCAATCGTGTCGAGGACTCTCTCAACCTGGTGCGCAACCAGTTGTCCGTGACCAAGCAACTACTCTCCCACATTCCATTCCTAGTCGAGGACAACTCTCGGATCTATCTTAGCCGAGGACTACACTCGGATCTTTTCTTCCTTACGCAGCTCTCAGATTTGAGACTGCCTCGGTGATCTGCATATCCCGAGTACCTTCCTTTCCTTCTATCTCCTGACTCGGAACGACTACTTGATAGCCTTCCTCGTCTATGCATGCAACATGATTTTACTCCATCCCGTGTTGTGTTCCGTATGGTGCAACGCCTCAGTATAAACTCACACTACTTTATAGCATATATGAAAGAAATTACTACATTCCAACTCAACAATCCCGACTACGCAAATAGCAAGTAAAATCTCCATGTTCTATACAATGATAAGGCGGGGTTATCCCCTTAGCTATGTGCGTTCATCTCTTTTATTAGCATGCAAAGGTTATCGCCGGTAAACTAGCATGTAACATTCATTTTCTTAGTGTGCAGCTAAGTAGAGACAGGTTCACCGGGGCCACCCACCTTAGCGATGTATCGCATCGGTCGAGCGAGACTCCGGACGCGCCTCTGATAGCCTAAGTCTGACTCCATTGAAGATCCCAGCATGAATGCCTTTGCATCGAATGAGCCATCTCGCTGAGCTAGGCGGGTTGAATAGCTACATTTGTGCCGTTTGAATCGGCCCTCCTGTTTGAGCGGAGCGGGTCGTTACATCATACACCACTCAGAACAAGTCTCATCCTCGAGACTTCCTGAGCGTAACTCGTACTATCGCACATCATCTAAACCAAACTCCACACACCTTGTCTAACTTCCAAGGACTGTCTTAATACCATAATCAATTATTTTTCTCACCATGCGTTATGCCAATACTTAGCCAACTCTCATCGAACGACTCTACCGTTTCAATGCTATCGAACTATACTCAACTCAATCGTTGCACTCCCGACTCAAAACCTACTACACCTGGCGCAGGATTGCAATACCCAAGCACGGAGTATTCTATAACTTAATGGGCACTTATAACTCATAATTGGGTGGTCTTGCCCAACTAGCTATGTTATCTCCATAGGAGCCCAACGCAACCGAACACATTGACAGTTTACTTGACGTCGCCCATCGAAACCCATCGTTACGCCTAAATCCAAAAGTTTGAATCACGGCTAATTTTCCAATCTCGTTTGGATCAAATCTCTATGAGTCATCGTCCATTCTCGCTAAGTAATTCGTACCCAATCACCTACGTTTTCTGACTCAGTCTATATTGCGCCTTAGCACAGAGCTAACTCGTCCACCTGGGGTACGCTCTAATCCTTTGCGTCTTTTGGTTCATTGGAACTTAACTTCCTATTCGTTTTACTCGTTCCGTTCGCACGAGTGCTTAATTATTTTATCCGAATGATCCCTTCGTACAACTTATTGCATTCCCAAACTCAGTCTCTTGCTGCGCCTTAGCGCAGAACTATCTCGGTAGCACGGGGAACGATACAATCTTTCCTCTATGATAATTTAGGTTGAGGCTAACCTATTTCAGTTGCCATACTCATACGTGCGAATCCGAACATTTTTTTTTGCAGCTGCATCAGAGTTATGCATATCGCTAAGTCTGGATCGTACCCATATTCAAGGCGTCCCCCAAATATGTGTATTTCAACCAAGCTTAGTGACAGCTAAGTCTGACAAGCTACTCGTGAAAATCTATCGAAACGCGGATCGTTCTGCTATATGAATGACCGAACACTGGTTCGATTTAGTTATCGTCTACTCCAATCTCACCCAATTTCAAGTTTAGCATTACTAATAGCAACGCACATCATCCAAGCGACGATCCAACTCATACGCCAACTTATCTCCAATATCACCAATTCTAATCGTGAAAGTTTTGTCCGACAATTTTCTAATACCGTCTTATTTCTCACCGTCGCATAACCGATTCGACCAAATCAATTATTACTCGAGTCCTATCTCGCATTGCGTTTTGTCTTAACACCAACATCACTAGTATACATTCTCAGTTTCAAAATCCTAACTCTAAGTCTCGTTGCCCCAGTTCCATCATTCTTCCCGAACGATACTCTGAAGTCAGCCACTCCAGTCTAACTTCAAGGCACAGGGTCGTCTGCTAGCTACTAGGTCAGCTCGCAAAGTCATAGGTACCGCTCAAATTTGTGACTCATCGTGCAACCGCATTGCACAACGCTTGCCCCAAACACCCTAAGGTTAAACCATTGTTCCTTTACACGGGTATTCTATCCAAGTTCGTTTCACTCAGATTTCTAAACATCGAGCACAGATCATCCTAACACACCAACACGTTCGTTCAACCGAACCCACGATACGCCCACGTTACAGGTCTAACCCATCGACTCGGACACACTATCTCTATCAACACGTTTGATAGAATTCACCAATCCATCCTCTTCTACACTTGTATCACTAAGCCACAATTCCATTATAAATCATTGATGTATATCATAAACTCTAAGTCGTCCAGCTCGATCTGCGTATTCCGTTCATGAAACCATCCCGCACCTCTTATTTCATATTCTAGACTAATTTCTCACCCTAAAAATCCTTAGATTCATTTGTATCCTGAAACTTGTCTTATCGTATCAAATCATAAGTCAAAATGATCCTTCAATTTGTCATGTTTCGGTCTCCCGCAAGTTCAATCATCCCCGTCGGACGTGATATCACCACGCCAACGCTCCCGCAGAATGATTGTCCTAATCCGGACGTGACGCATGTGCGAGCAAGAAGTCGTACTCGCACAAGACAAGAAGGTCAATCGTTATGGTTATCATCAAACGAACAGACACCTTATCTTCACCTTTCGTTTTATCCCAAGTTGTACATTGATCCACCAAGCCATGTTCTTCTTAAAATTATTCTTACCGCCACCGAGTTCGCCTAACCAAACCGTCCAACTTCAATATTACCATTTGATCGCTTCTTAGTCTACTCTTAGCATTCCTCAAACAACTAAATTCAAGTCCCAAACCCAAGTCTATCCCATTTGATACGTTCCATCATCGAGTTCGTTCGGAATAATCACCAAACATGTTCCCTTGAGTTCGATTATCCTCGTCGTACGTGAAATCACCACGCCGGTGCTCCCGCAGGATAATCATTCTCGCTGGGACAGATTTCGGATGTTATCTTTCTGAACTTGATTTTAGGATCGCTTTTCCAAACTCCAAGCCAAATTTGTTACCGCTTACCTCAATTCCATCAAAATCCTAATTTTTCCAACTTGCATCAATCCGAGCTATCTTCCAACCATTGTTATAGTCTAAAATCTCCCAAAAGTGAAATCATCGCATTCGTACTCAAACCGAACTCTATCGAGCGATATCCTACTCAAATCCAAATTTTTCATGCACGTTATCATTCGTTCGCGCCATTGTTTTCAATCGCACTACTCCGATCGTATCTCAGATTATTCAATCTCAACTCAAGCTTTTAATTCGCTGTTTTAACTCAAAATCGCTCGTACAATCCTTTAAGTTTCTCTGTCCATGTAATCAATTTCAATTGCCCTGAATTCCTATTCGATGTAAGCCTTATCCCATATTCAAATCATTATAACCCGTTCGAACCAAGTATTGCATGCTCCTCCAAGTTCGCTTACTTGCTAGGCATTACCCGATCTCGTCGCTTGCCGCTAGACTCGCTTAATACTCCGAAATCCTTGATTTATTCGAATACTTCTAAGCCGACCAATACACCACTCAGGGTTCGAGTTATACTCCATGAATCTGTACGACTCATCGTATCCATAATTCGTATAATCGAACAGGGACTTATCGTATACACCACTCAGGAATTGAGTCATCCTAATAACTCCGGAATCTCGTTCGCATCCTTCACTCGTATTCCCAATTCGTTCATCGCCTTAGCGATCTTAGACTCATATACACCTCTATTCATAGTCCTCCATACGGACTATACCCAAATCATAGCTTATCGTTACGGATAACCGTCTAGACTATATCTGAAAATTCCATACACGATTTCCATTACTCGCCTTAGCGGCACTCCGATAACGTCTCTACCGTTTTCCCTCCTAAGTCAAACTTTATTCTCATCCGAACAATACCCAAATCTCGCTGCAACCCACTAGCACCAAGGGTCTTGGTGCACGATACTCAACGCAACTTGGCCAAAAGGCCCTGTGCATAGACCACTGTCTGAACGATATTCTTATCTCGCACTCTACTCGCTTGGTGTTTCATATAGATACATAACTTGCCGATTATAACACGAGCCTAATATCATAATGTCTTTCACGGGTTGGGACAAAAGCCCATGCATCATAATCCCGTTCGAGCAATCGTATATTTCACATGCACTTTTCAAAAATATTTAGACTTATTGTATGGAATATCCATCGAAGCATCGAGAGAGAGCATCTACCACTTCTTCAATACACAAGTTCAAAACTGAGAGAATCGAAACGAATTCCAAGGACGTAAAGCTGTGCTCTGATACCAATATGTCACGCCCCGATCTCCCGCAGGAACCGGCCGTCCCCGCTAGGCGCGAATCACCGCGCCAGCGCTCCCGCGGGACGTACGTTTCCATCGGGACGCGCGAGCCTGGGGTTGCGCCCGCGCAAGGCAAATACCGAAACGGTCGTTGATAACTTGTTCACAGAGTCGTCAAAGCGGAAACATAAATGAACACAAGTATTGAATCCGAATCAAGCTCTTTATTGATATGAAGTAAAGATTACAAGCGGCGCTAGGCCGAGATTACAAACCGCTCATGCTCTCTCTCTCTCTCTTACAATGAGTATGCCCTTAGTCTTAGAACCAATACAAACGATCTGGATGATGATGTTCCCATACATTATGTCCCGTATATGTGAGCTCCAGGTCCGTGCGCCACGCTCCAAGACGCCAAGTGCGGTCCGACGCCTCATTGCGATAAGCGATCTCCGAAACCGTACGATTTTCCCCTGCACCCTGCATGCTGACTGGTTGGGTATCAGTACATTGAATGCACTGGTGGGGAGGCCTCTCGCCCACGCCACAAAACAAGCACGTTTATTAGTTATGTGCACCGACTGGTTTCGTTGTCTTTCTATTCTTTTGCCTTAGGATCAGTTACATGGCAATATAAAGAAAGTAATCTCCGTGTCAACTCAATGGTGTCATAATAATGAACAATTGAGTTTATCTTACCATTTCTTACCATTCGGCCTTCCCTGTCATAAGCAGCAATATAAACAATAATCTATGGAATATCAAGAAGCAACTGTGAAACCCAAGTGTTATGCCGTGCCTCTGCCTCACAAGACCCATTTTACTAGAACTATGTGTGATACCGTGCATCCATTCTACTTATGCAAATTATCGTGCAAACGCACTCCTTCCCGTTTCTCCTTTTCTCAATGCGGATAGCCGCTATGCAAACATAACTTATCTATATGAAGGTCACTGGCTCTGCTAGCCATATTGGACAATATCTGCGATGGACGGCTATCTTCCCAGCTTGGTTGCTAGCCTTGCTGGGCCTCCTAGCCGTCTAACGAGTCGACGCCCATCCAGATCGATAGCAAGCCTTACTGGATGTCTCGTTCTCGCCCGCTAGTCATCAGCTAGCGTACCGCCAGGACTACACTGGCACTGTCCTCCCGGGCCGACACGATTCGGATGCCTCGGCAATCGTGTCGAGGACTCTCTCAACCTGGTGCGCAACCAGTTATCCGTGACCATGCAACTACTCCCCCACATTCCATTCCTAGCCGAGGACAACTCTCGGATCTATCTTAGCCGAGGACTACACTCGGATCTTTTCTTCCTTACGCACCTCTCAGATTTGAGACTGCCTCGGTGATCTGCATATCCCGAGTACCTTCCTTTCCTTCCATGTCCTGACTCGGAACGACTACTTGATAGCCTTCATCGTCTATGCATGCAACATGATTTTACTCCATCCCGTGTTGTGTTCCGTATGGTGCAACGCCTCAGTATAAACTCACACTACTTTATAGCATATATGAAGGAAATTACTACATTCCAACTCAACAATCCCGACTACGCAAATAGCAAGTAAAATCTCCATGTTCTATACAATGATAAGGCGGGGTTATCCCCTTAGCTATGTGCGTTCATCTCTTTTATTAGCATGCAAAGGTTATCGCCGGTAAACTAGCATGTAACATTTATTTTCTTAGTGTGCAGCTAAGTAGAGACAGGTTCACCGGGGCCACCCACCTTAGCGATGTATCGCATCGGTCGAGCGAGACTCCGAACGCGCCTCTGATAGCCTAAGTCTGACTCTATTGAAGATCCCAGCATGAATGCCTTTGCATCGAACGAGCCATCTCGCTAAGCTAGGCGGGTTGAATAGCTACATTTGTGCCGTTTGAATCGGCCCTCCTGTTTGAGCGGAGCGGGTCGTTACACCGTGTCTCCTCAGATAGGCACCAGTGATGTGCATTGCCCGTCAACTGCATCCGGACGGCAATCATCCAACGCTCTTTTGGAAGCTCAGTTGCTTTTAATTGATGTTGGTGTTCCTGCGGGAGTCTCATCGCATGCTTGTGAATCCATTACTCTGCATCCAAAATAAACTATGAGAAGCATACAGAAGAATCAAGGCAGGATGCAAGTCAATAAATTGAAGTCGATATAGAGGTCAAGAACGAATCAATCAAGTGGATGAGATCCTATAACTTATCCTATCCTTGTCGCAGGCTTGCTCGATCCCTTAGTTAAAACCGAAACAATTTAGTCGTAGACCTGCATGGGCCACCACAAAAACCATGTCACGCCCCAGTCCTAAAATATCGAGGGACTAGCCACGTGGCAATGGCCAGCTGTCACGCCCCAGTCCCAAAATATCGAGGGACTAGACACGTGGCAATGGCCAGCAGCACACACCGATGGACAAATCCAATTTAATGGATCCATCGGGGAATACTTAAGCTGTAGTACATCAATAAATAAGTCCAATGATACAAGTCACAGTCTATTCTAATCTCATCCACAGAATATAAACACAGATCAATTCCAGAATAAATAAAAATAAATATAATCAATAGCATGTCTCAATAAAAGAGGCTCGGGAAACAATCCGAGAATGAGTCTGATACATAAATGCAATAGACAGGAAATAAAGTAACTAGAAACAGAAATAACTGAGTATATAAAGCCAATACTCAGGAAAAGTCCTCTGGCAAAATCTCGTCCTCGGGTTCCTGGTACTGCTCCGAGAAGTGCTCATGTTCCGTACACCTCAGGATAGATATCCTCTGCTAACCCTGGGGACATAATCCAGATCCAGGTCCTCAGGGGACATAGCAAGGTACAAAATAACTCATGCCAAAATAAATACAGTGCAGCAATAAATGAAACAATAGGGTAAATATATAACCAGCTAAGTGATATGCAAGTGAGAGTTTTAGTCATACTCGGGCTGAGACTACTACAGGATCTGTGTCGGGGAAACCTATAGCAGTATTCTCTCGAAGGGCCAGTACGGTACCAAAGCTCTGTGTTAGAGTCTAAGGCACTTCCATTAAAGTATTATATATATATTAGCCTTTTGTATGGTAAATCTCTCCCCACCCAATGTAATCTCACGTCACAGTTTACGATATCTCATGTCCATGTCACGCAAGACTAATGCAACAAGTCAGGATATAATCTAAGCATGTAAAATATAAATGTCATAAAACCTGTAACCTATACAGAATCACCATGAATATCTCAGGAAGATTCTGTCTCATGAATAGTGTCAAGTGTCCTGGGTTAATGTTTATATCAAGATTATATATGTATGTACAAAGAACTCATGCAAAGTACTATAACAGAAATTACTGCGAGTTGGCAAGGTACACTTGCCTGGTGTTTGGTTTCCAACTGTGGCTTTGGTATTCGTAAAATCTCCAGAAACATCTCCGGATGCTGAAACAAATATTACCATCATGCTCAGAAGATATCAAATAGCTAGAAACGTCTGTCTTTGAGTCCAATTTGGACACAAGGGCAAAAATGATAATTTTGGGTCAAAGTGGGGTCCACATGTGGCCCGCTTCGCACCGAAAAATGTGTCAGAAGCAATGGTCTCCAAATCTGACAAACTTAGTGTCAACAGGTCCAGAACATTGATACGAACCCAACGGAACTTCTAGAATTGGATTTCGATGAGCCGGTCACAAAATCGTCCGTCAAGTAGAGCCACGAGGCCCACGATACGCGATTTTGTCAACGTTCTAAGAATCGAACCAAACTTGGGTCACAGGACCAGCGTATTGCTATGAGTTAGATGGCGCAAGTTTTGTCTCGATCCGACGTGTGTACACAAAGTTACAGCGAGATCCAGAACAGGCGGATACGGGGCGTTGTCGGCGGATACGCATTAATTCCGGTGTGCACGCACATCCAAATCAACTTCTGCGAAATCCTACACGTCTGTATCAACGGCACGCACCTTTTGGTGAAGACCACACGCGACAAAGTCGTCCCGTTTGGCGGGGCGCACTCAGTTCCGGGGTGAAACATGGAGTTGTTTTTACTGAATTTGGATCGCGGTTCGCGATCGCCACAGGACGCGACACACCGAACGGGTTACACGGGCATCGAGAGGGTCACGCAGGGTTCGCATTGCAACAGACGAAACCAAAAAGGGGCAGCAAGGAGAAAGAAAAAGCTACCTGAACAGGGCTCCGTGAAAAATCGAATTTCCCGTGTCCGCGTGTCGACACGAGACACTGACACAGTGTCTGAGTACTGTGCTGCTAGGGTAGGGTTAGGGCACGGTGCCGGAGCTGGCCGGGACTGGCCGGGGCTGGCTGGGTGTAAACTCCCTCGACCAGATTTCAGCATTTTAGAAATTTTTGCAATATTTTAATTTATTTTGCTTACATATCCTATTGATTGTACACCTGTCCATCACACAATTAATTAGAGCATTACACTGACTGTATACCCCAAACCAAGTTCACATACCCCTGCTAGACATGCCAGTCTACTATCCTGCACTTTGTGCAACTCCCAGATACTTTATTTTGAGCCTCGTATGAGACGCACAAATATCGTTACAAACGTCCATATTTATTTATTAATTTATTTCCTGCTCTATACCCATCTTTGTTCCAACAGACATTAGAGGCCCAGCAGGTACCAGTTATGCCCAAACAAAAATACGATAATATTCTACACTGAGTATACTACATTTACTATTTTGACACCGTATTAAAATTATGACCCTACCTGCCTCTAATTAATTAGAGAACACCGTGCGCAGTATTTATTAATTAATTAATACGGTGACCCGTATCCCCCTAAGAACCAGGCCCAGTCCCTGCCCAGGTCCACCCCCACTCCCTCAGGACCGTTACACAGCTTTTTCCTTCAATTCTGGACATTTTAGCATTTTCTGGAAACAGGGTATTTTTCTCAAACAATTGCGTAATTGCACAATTTCCCAATTTAGGATCTTTATGCAATTTATAAAATTGTAGGGGGTTTTCTGCAAATTTCCAGTGTGAGGTGTCAACACCTCATTGGCCGGTGAACCTACACCGTACATGTGGCAATGGGTCCCACCCTAAATATCAGGATAAATATCCTAAAAACCCAAAAACCCTAAAATACCTTTGAACTTCACCCTATTTACAACCCATGCCATTAGCCCTAAACCTATAAATACCCGACCCCTCCCCGCTTCCAAACCTCACACCGCCCAACTCCGGCCACCACCTCCGACCAAACTCCGCCGACAGGCTCGCCCCGCCCCCAGCTCCCTTCCGACCAACTCTCACCGCCTCCGGCCGCCGCAATCGCCGCCGGCAGCAGTCACAGACCCAACCCCATCACCCGAACCACAGCACCACAACCACTCCCGACCTCCCCCACCACCGTCTCCGACCGTCGTGGACCACCGCCACCACCCCCAACCGCTTCGCCGTCGCCTCCTCCATCGAACCAACCCGCCACCACTGCCCCCCGACCACCACCGTCGCCGGCAGCTCCCCCGTAGAGCTTCCCCCGAACTCCCAACCATTGCCACCCAGCCACCCCCGACCGCCTCCAGCTCCTCCCCCGACCACCCCTGACCTCCGCCACCACCACCAAACTCCTCGCCGACGTCCCCTCCGCCGACCCAACCGCCTGCACCACCACCTCCGCCGCCGCCGCCTGCGCCGCTGCAGCCCCCACAATCCGCCGCTGCTGCTGTCACTGCTAGCAGCCACTGCTGCTGTGGTTGCCGTCCCGGCCAGCCGCCGCCTGCTCCGCCGCCGTCCTCCCGCCGGCCACGAGCCGTGGGCCCCCCTTGCTGACCTGTCAGGTATAGTACTGTATAAGTACGTAAATACGTATATTTATTAATATATATATATATATATATATATATATATATATATATATATATATATATATGTATATATATTTATATATATATCAATATATATATTAATATATATATTGTTATATATATTTTTAATTATATATTATAGTATAACTACTGTATACAGTATATACCTATATACTATATTATTTATATTTAATATAAATATGTATATATATATATATATATATATATATATATATATATATATATATATATATATATATATATATATATATATATATATATATATATATATATATATATATTTATATATATGTATTTATATATAAAGAATTATACATATATATTTATATATTATATAAATATTATTATTGTATACTTAAATACAGTATATATATACAGTATAATATATATTATTGTATTAATATATATATATATGTATATCTTCATTTTCTGTTATATATATATATATATATATATATATATATATATATATATATATATATATATATATATATTTATATATATATATATATATGTTTATATATAGTATTAAATAATTATATATTATATAATTATTATATATTATATCAGTATATATATATATTTATATAAATATATATGTATCATTATTATATTATATGTATATATCATATATACATATATATAATATCTATAAATATGTATATATATATGTATTTTTGCATTTTCTCTTTATATATATTTATGTATATGATATTATATAATTATATATATTATATAATTATATTATATAATTATATTATATATATATATATATATATATATATATATATATATATATATATATATATATATATATATATATATATATATATATATATATATATATATATATATACTGTATACTATTATATTATATACATATGTATTTCATTCCATTTATATATATATACATATATTTATATATATGTATATATATTCTTTATGCATTTTTTTTATTGTTTTATATGTATATAATTATATATATATACTTATGTATAATTATAGATATATTATATAATTACTATTATTATATTATACAATATATAATTATAGTATATATGATATAATACTATTATATCATATAAATATGAATGTATATATATATATTTTTCCTGCATTTTTCTTTTCCTTTATATATATATATGTATATATGTAAATATATATATCTATATATATGTATCTATATAAATATATATTTATCTATATATTATTATATATATATATATATTATTATACTATATATATATATATACTATTAGTATATATAATAAAATATGTATGTTATATTTCTGCATTTTCTTTTTATATATATATGTATATATATATATATATATATATATATATATATATATATATATATATATATATATATATATATATATATATATATATATATGTATTTATATAAAATATATCTATTATATATGTATATATGCTATATAAATATATACATACTACTATATATACTATATCTATATGTATATATATACTCTATATATATATATGTACCCTATATTATATATATATGACTATATATATTATGTCTTATATATATATATATATATATATATATATATATATATATATATATATATATATATTTACATAAGTATATATATACTATTATATTAATTACCCTTTTATTTAAAATATTTACGAACCATGTACGTCTTGAACAGAGTACATCTTCAGCGCAGTCAGTGACCCCCCTGTCACAGGACCCCTCAGACTTGAGAACAAGTTTCCAACACACTCAGGAAGTAGGCAAGTATACCTTGCCAAGTTTACTGTTCAAATATAAATGTTGTTATATGTTATTCTCCTGAACTCATATGACTGTGAGTACCTGAGATTGCCTCGGGTACAGTCAACAGATATGTTGACACATAGTGTAAATAACTAAATGACTGTCCAAACAGCTGCGAGGGTATCCTAATATTCTCCTAGACCCTGACACGGGAACACGCAATAAGGTTGCAATATATATTGGGATGCGAGCTGCGTATTTGATTAGCTACCACTACGTGTGACGTGCATCACGGCTTAGAATGAAATCAGGAAAACTCAGGAAAGTTGTGACTTGGCATTAGTAACATTGGGCGAGAAAGATAACTAGTAGACGTATGGGACACCCCCTCCTTGAGTCTTTTATCCTTCGTGCCATGCTCCTCGGAGATGGACGATTGCAGAGCTACCCATGTGTCTGGGGGCATATGACACATATACTAGCCAGTCAACACAATTGGTGAATTAAGTCAGCATATGTCAGGCCTACACTTTCCCATGCGTACTATGAGGTCTTTAAATTGCATTCACTTAGAAGGTTAGCACACCCTGTATTTATTTATTTATTCAGTATTTACATACCTGGCATGCTTTTATGTATCTTGTTATGTCCCACTGAGGACCTGGTTCCCTTCCAGATTTAGACGAGTCCTTCTACCCTACGGTGTATGGACCAGGACAGGAGACTCGATTTGCCACCGAGGAGGAGCTAGATGAGTTGCCCACGGAGTCTGCCTGAGCTTATAAAGCACCTGGAGCTGGAGTTACTTATTTTGATAGACACTACTTTAGTCTATCTTATTTTCAGTACTATTATCTTTTGTAGTGGGTTTGTTCCCACCAGTTGTGTACCAAGACATTTTCAGACTTAGTTTATATATATATTCAGCACTTATTCCCATATTCATTTATATTCTTGTGGATGAGATTAGACTTTACCTGTATTAAACTTGTAGTATTTTAGGACAGCGTAGCACGTTCCTTTGGGTCCATTAAATTGGGTAAAACCCTTAGTGACGTGTCAGCTGGCCAATGCCACGTGGCCTAGTTCCAGACATTTTTGGGACTGGGGCGTGACATGGTTTTAGTGGTGGCCCATGCAGGTCTAGTTTATTGCTAGTGGTATGATGACATGCCCAGCAAGCCTGCTATAGGATAGGAACACTAGGTCTCAACCACTCTGACTGCATCATTAAAATTTTGCATCTTGCTTGATTATTTCATTATTTCCTTCGTGCTTTTCTAATTTATCTAACTTCTTCAGAAATATGGACATACCCGGTGGACAATCGATTGATGGGGCTGACCAAGCAACAGACCCCTCGCTAGATGTCCAGGAAACCCCGACCACCCGAGAGACCAATCCCCGAGAAGGATGCTGGTCTACTCGACGACCCCGTACATCCACCAGAACCCTGCCCAGGAGACAACACCAGCTCGGCAAGAAGGGCTGTCACTGCCCAAATTCTAGAAAATAGGATATTTTTTTTATTTTTTATTTAATAAATTGTGAATTGTTTTTAAATAATTATATTTATATTTAAATAGTGATTGTATTATTTTTAATTGATTGTTTTAGGGTTTTGGCTAGCCTGGACCCATGTCAGACCCTAGTGGACCCATGTCCGACCCGACCAACACCCTTGTGAGGATTATTTTGGGGCTTAGAATTATTTATTATATTTTTAGTGGGTTAGTTGGAGAGATTTGGAGTTAGTTTGAGTACTTTTGGAACCCGAAACCCAAAACCAAGTTACGGGAGGGCATTTTGGACCTTTGTACATGTAAACCCCCTTTATTTCTACATGGCCGGCCCTACCTACCCCCCATTCCGTGAGAACACAACAGCAGCCCCCCCTTTGTGTTCTACTACTTCTTCTTCACTTCTTCTTTATTCTTCTTCTTCTTCTTCTTCTTCTTCTTCTTCTTCTTCTTCTTCTCCACTACTTCTTTCTTCTTTCTTCTTCCTTCCTTCTCCAAGTAAGTTCTTCTCCATTTTTTTCCTTCTTTCTTCCATTCCTTCTTCTTTATGCTAATCCTAACCTTGCATTTTCCCTAAACTAGGTGTGTGGAGCCTAGATTTAGTGTGGAGGCTAGATTTGGTGGCTTGGAGCTTGAGGGAGGTGATTTCTAGTGGTTGTGAGACTTTGGCCTTGGGATTTCAACTCCCAAGAGGTAAACCCTAACTTTCCCCTTGCTAATTACTTTTATGTAGTATAATTAGTATTTTAGAACCCTCCTAGACCCTTAGGCTACCCGTAGGAGGAAGTTGGAACTAGTTTGGTTGAGTTTAGAGACTTTGACATTAGGTTTTGTGTCGATTTCGGATGGAATCCGAATTTGGCCCAATTTTGGGTGATGCCCTAGGTTAGATGGGCCTAGGTAGACGTTGTCGGGTGTCTTGAGGGTGAGTGCGTGTCTCCTTTCGGACACGGAAAGTCGTGTCGCAGAGAAACGGGCGTTTCGGGCGTTTTAGGTATTTTTGTCATCGCTGATTCTGAGTAGGTGCGCGTTTTTGCCACGGGCCTAGAATCGATGCGGTAACATTTTTTCTAGGATCTAGGCATCGTTTAGAACCCGTGGGTAAATTTTGGGCCGATTCCGAGTTCGTTTGGTGTGCGTTTCAGGAGGTTTTTCGAACCGCACACCGCATGTTCGTCGAAATGACCGAACGGCCATTTCGACTTGGTTTCCTCGTTTTGGACTTGTGCGTGCGTTGGATTAGTATCGGAGAGTGTGTGCTAGAGTTCTTGGGTTATATTTTATATATTTTAGGATATTGGTGAGTGTCGGGGTCGTTGGGCGTGAGTGGGGCGTGTTGTTTGTGTGTTGTGTGCGTTGTGGTTGAGTGGTGTTGTGTCTTATATATATATTTATAAGTATCTATATATATATATATGTATATATATTTATATATATATATGTGTGTATTTATATCTATGTGCTTGTGTATGTATATGTCTATGTGTATATATATATGTATATGTATAAGTGTGCGTGTGTGTGTATATGTATATATATATATTTATGTGTATGTGTTTATATATATATATTGAGTGTGTGTGTATATATATATATAGGTGTTGATATATATATATATATATATATAGCTATGTGTTTATGTGTGTGTGTGTGTTGATTTGTGTTTAAGTGTGTGTGTGTATTAGTGTTTGTTAGTGTGTGTGTGTGTTAGATTAGATATATATAAGTGTGTATATATATATCTATCTAGTTGTATATATATATAGATATATGTATGTATATATATATATATATAGAGTGATATATATATGTATGTATATAAGAGTGTGGGTGTGTGTGTTTGTGAGATGGAGGGGGGGGGAAGAGAACAGCAAGCAGTGGCAGCAGCTGCTACTGCATTGCAGCAGCAGCAGCATAGGAGCAGCAGCAGCAGCAAGCTAGCAGCTAGCAGCGAGCGCGGCGCGGCCTAGCTTAGTGCGGGTAGCAATGGTACTAGTGAAGGAGAGAGAGAGAGTGATATATATATAGATATATAGATATATTGATAGTTAGATAGGTAATAAGATTAGATAGTTAGATGGTTAGATAGATAACTAGGTAAATAAGATAGCTAGCTAGCTAGGTTTATAGATAGATAGATATATCTATGGATAGATAGATAGATAGATAGGTAGATGGATAGTAGATACCTATATCTATATGCATAGATATATATATATATATACCTAGAGCTAGATATATATTATAGTTAGAAATATATATATGCATAGGTAAGGTAATGGGTATTTGTATATGTGTGTATGGATATCTATGTATATAGGTATATAAATACTTGGATATGTAAATATATGATAGATATATATATTTTCTAGCCTAGATTAATAACTAGGTGTATATTTATTAGCTAGATAGCTAGTTAGAGGGGTTTGAGAGCGGTATCTCAATACCTTGAGATACCGAGGTATCTCAATACCTTGAGATATCCAAGGTATTGAGTCTCGAGCGGGGTATTTGAGCAATAGCCTAGGAAATGTATTTGAGTGATTTTTATATGCTTATGTATATATATTTACGCGTGCTAGCATAGGTTTTAGCGGGTTTAGGCGGGGTGCGTGGCCTAGGACGAGGTATCGGATACCGAGGGTATCCCGGTATCTCGATTAGGCGAGTTTGAGAGTTTAGTAGCTTAATGAGCTCGGATTGACCTAAAATTTCAGGGGCACCCTAGTTTGACCTAGCTTTGACCATAATTGTCCCCGTTGACCGTAAAAGTCAACATTTGACCTAGTTTTGACCAAAAGTTGACTTTTTGGACCCTGGGTTGACTTTTTGACCCGAATTTCAACGGTTTGACCCGTTCGACCTAGAATAGCCCTAGAAGCCTGTTTTTAATTATTTTATATCAGTTTAAATCCTTAGAACCCTGTTTAATCTTGCTTTTCATATTAGGTGCTTGCGACACCGGTCCGGATCTCGATCCTCATCAGTTGCTCAGGACATCAGGCGAGTACCTACCTCTGATAGTTTCCATTTCATGATAGCGTTTATATTACCTGTTCTAGAACTGTGATACTTGATCCTGACACATTTGTTATACGAGCTGGTACTAGTGGATCCCGTCATGAGATGTTATCCCCCTTACCGTGTTCAACGGGTACTCTATCACGTGTATTTCATCATGTGCTTCGGGTATTGATTATCATGTGCTATCATGTGCTTCTTGTGCTCTCGCCTTCGTGTGCGCGAGCTATTATCATGTACGTAGCATGTTGTGGTTGGATCCAATGGTATTAGTGGGGGAGGGGAGTAGGAGTTGGTTATGTGATCAAAGCCAAACAGTATTCATGTGTATGTCGGTTATGCAACTCACGCATAACGGAGTTATCGTAGTGTTTTTCATGTGCAACCTAAGCCGATCACATAACGAACTTGTGCTCAAGGCACTTAGCTAGTATTCATGTTTCTCACATGCAGTTACTTCTCTACTTGTATTGTTCTCCAGTTTATATTGCGGCTACTTATTCTGCTCCAGCATATATTTATTTCCTGTGCATCTTGTATACTTTTCTATTGCTCTTCATATACACCTTACCATGTATTTGGAGTTGCTTTCAGAGTTATGTACTTCGCTCCAGTCGTGACTGGGCATATTTTTTCCAGAGGATCCTGAGGACTACTGCCCGACGTTCTACGGGCCGGGTGTTGACGAGGGTTGTGACCCCGAGATCAAGGAGGAGTGCGCCGAGGAGACGCCGATAGCGCCCTAGTTAGCTAGGTGGGTTTCCTGGGATGTTCCCAGTGTTTATTTTGGATGATTGAACCTATTCTTTTGTTGTCTGTGAGATGTTGTAGCTATTGTGGTCTTGGACTGTATAATTTAGATTTTGTCTTGCTCTGTGTTTCTTGTTTCCTTTTGATATCATATCGTGCTTTTATTTCTTCCCCTAGATTTTTGTGATTGAGAGTTCATATATATATTGCGTGGTTGCCCTCCTTTTGGAGAGGTCATGGTGGATTTTTCTGTGAGTTATATATAGATTGGTTTGACCTAGAACGGACCTTTACAGCGTTCTACCGCCGATTCTGCGGCGTAGGCTGGACGTACCCACGACTCATGCCCGATTTTCGGGTGCGGGTCGTGACAAGGGCAAACTTTCCAGACCCCAACACCGCAGGCGGAGACACCTTTGTCTCCATCTCCAGTCCTTCCTGCCCTGATGCCACAGCTTGAGGGCCAACCTCAAATGTTTCAGTTCCTCCAATCCATGTTGCAGACTCAATGGCAGCAGACTGAAGCCCTGAGACAGTCTCAGTGGCAACAGACTGAAGCCCTGAGACAGACTATGATGACGGCTCTGGAGAGAACCACTGCCCCGGCACCAGCACCTGTCCAGCCAGTGGGCACTGTTCGAGGCTTTCGCCAGATGATCCCGAGAACCTTTAAAGGCAGCGAGACCCCAGATGAGATCTCAGACTGGATCTCCAACACAGAAATACTGCTGGAAGGTTCACAACTTTCCCCTGACTTATGGATGACCGCCGTGAGGGCCCAACTCTTAGGCAACGCCCATCACTGGTGGAATTCCATCGAGCATAGCGTCGGCAAAAACCAGACTTGGGAATAATTCCTGGAGTACTTCAATGCAAAGTACTTCCCTGCCACGGTGCAAAATGCCCTGTACTCCCAGTTCCTGCACCTGGAACAAGGGAACCTGACCGTCGACGCCTATGATGCTGAGTTCAGTCGACTGAGTCGATTCGGTGCCATCCTGATACCGAACGAGCTGGAGAAGGCTAGGAGATTCCACCACGGCCTTACCTCCGAGCTCTAAAGGTATACTATATCACAATCGAGGATCTCCTACGAAGAGGTTCTTTCAGAGGCTAGAGTCCAAGAAGCCATTAGCCGGGGAACAAGACGCTCAAATCCAACTACACCGGCCAGGAACCAGCCCAGAACCGGAGGACCAATCCGCCGTCCGGGAAATCAGACGCAACAGACGACGGGACCCTATCAGAAGAAGAAGCTTCCGACTTGTCACCATTGTGGCAAGAAGGGACATTATATCCGAGACTGCAGAAAGAAGAACGGGCTATGCCTAGTATGTGGAGCTAGCCAGCATATGGCTAGAGACTGCCCACAATGCAAAGATGGAGCACCAGCCCAGAAGATGTAAACCTCAATTGGAGGTCAACATCCCTCAACATCTGGAGGGTATCAAAGGGGAGCACCCCTGGCTACACAAGAGACCCAGTTCAACAAGGCCAGACAACAGTCTGGAGGACAAAGGCACAAGCAAGCCTTTGCATTAACCGCAGTTGCAGAAGAACCAGAAGGTGACACCATCACAGGTACCATTTTAGTTGCATCATTACCTGCAACCGCATTATTTGATTCTGGCGCTATACTGTCTTTCATATCTAGTAGTTTCATAGCCATGCACAAACTAGCCACTTCTTCACTGCCCAAATGCTGGAAAATACTTACCGGATGAGGCATCGTGCCGGTTACCAGCATTATTGAAACATGCTCAGTAGTCATTTGTAGTAGAGAGCTGAGAGCACAATTTTTGGTACTCCCGATGCCAAATTTCGACGTTGTCTTAGGCATGGACTGGTTAATCCAGTACAATGTCATACTAGACTGCGGGAAGGGAAGCATCATCTTTAGACCCCCAGGTCACCCGGAGTTTGAATACGTGCGAGGCACCATCGAGCAAGGAGTAGGCCAGACTCCTAGAGCTTATATGGTAATGGAGATAGCACCCCCAGCAATTGTAGCAGAATTCGAAGACGTATTCCCAGAGGAGCTGCCAGGCCTACCGCCTGACAGAGAAGTGGAGTTCACCATTGAGTTGATACCCGGAGCTGCACCAGTATCCTCAAATATGTACCGACTGTCGAAGAAGGAGCTTGACGAGCTGAAGCTGCAACTTGAAGAATTGCAGATCAAGGGATTTGTTCGTCCTAGTGCATCACCCTGGGGAGCACCAGTGTTGTTTGTACCAAAGAAGGACGAAACATATCGGATGCGTATTGATTACAGAGCCCTTAATGCTTTGACAATAAAAAACAAGTACTCCTTGCCGAGGATTGATGATCTGTTCGATCAACTGACAGGAGCTGTGGTATTCTCAAAAATAGACTTGAGATCTGGCTATCATCAGGTCAAAGTACGGAGAGAAGACATTCCAAAGACAGCATTTATGACTCGTTATGGTCATTACGAGTTCCTGGTGATGCCTTTTGGACTGACTAATGCACCTGCCGTATTTATGAACTTGATGAACAGAGTCTTCCACCAATATCTGGACCAGTTCGTGGTAGTATTCATCGACGACATCTTGGTGTATTCAAAGAGCCACGAGGAGCATGAAGAGCACTTGAGACTAGTGCTAGAGACGCTGAGACGTGAAAGCCTTTATGCTAAGCTGAGCAAGTGCGAGTTCTTCCTTGATCGTGTCGCTTTTCTGGGACACATAATCACAGGAGAAGGCATCTCGGTGGACCCAGCAAAGATCTCATCTGTAGAGACATGGCCAACCCCTACCAACGTCTCGGAGGTGAGAAGTTTTCTAGGACTTGTCGGATATTATCGGAGGTTCGTAGAGAACTTTGCTAGAATCGCGGAGCCGATTACCCGTCTTACCCACAAGGACCAGGAGTTCATATGGTCTGAGGAATGTCAGATAGCTTTTGAGGAGCTAAAAAAGCGTCTGACTACAGCCCCCATCTTGACTATACCATCTGGATCCGGAGGATTCGTAATATATAGCGATGCATCCGGAAAAGGATTAGGTTGTGTCTTAATGCAACATGGGAAGGATGTAGCTTATGCCTCAAGACAACTGAGGACTCATGAGAAGAACTATCCCACACACGACTTGGAGCTTGTCGTAGTCATCTTCGCCCTGAAGCTTTGGAGACATTATCTATACGGCGAACGAGTGGAGATTTTCACCGATCACAAGAGCCTGAAGTACGTCTACACTCAGAAGGACTTGAACCTGAGACAAAGACGATGGCTCGAAGTGATGACAGATTTTGAGATCGATCTGTAGTACCATCCCGGGAAGGCTAATGTGGTAGCTGATGCTTTAAGCAGAAGACCATCGGCATTCTTTATGATCACCCAACCGGATCTATTGAGAGATCTAGAAAAGTTGGGTATAAAGGTCATTATACCAGGAATTGATGGCCAATTGTCAAACTACCAGCTGCAATCAACATTGGTCGAAAGAATCAAGGCTGCACTACCAACAGATGCAAGATTCCAGAGACTTCGACAGAGAACAGAAGCTGGAATCTAGACATGATATCACATACACGAAGATGGGACTTTAAGATGTGGAGAACGTCTTTATGTTCCAAATGGAGAACTTCGTGAGGAGCTGATGTCAGAAGCTCACAGCTCAACCTATTCTATCCATCCAGGAGGCACAAAGATGTACAGAGATCTGCGACAATACTACTAGTGGCACGGAATGAAGAGAGAGATAGCACAGTTTGTGGCAAAATGCTTGGTGTGTCAGCAAGTCAAGGCTGAACATCAGAGATCTGCCGGTCTACTTCAACCCCTCCCAATACCCGAGTGGAAATGGGAACACATTACGATGGACTTTGTTACGGGCTTCCCAAGGAGTCCCAGTGGTCGTAATGCTGTATGGTGATCGTGGACAGACTCACCAAGGCTGCTCATTTCTTACCTTTCAGAGTCGGACAATCTACCGAAGTCTTGGCGGACATGTACATGAAAGAGATCGTACGTCTGCACGGAGTACCAGTCAGCATAGTGTCTGACAGGGATACGAGGTTTATATATTACTTTTGGCGAAGTATGCAAGAAAGTCTTAGTATCCGCCTCAAGTTCAACACCTCTTATCACCCGCAGACAGATGGTCAGTCAGAACGCACCATCCAGACACTAGAAGATATGCTGAGAGCCTGCATGCTTGATTTCAGTGGATCATGTGAAGATCACTTACACCTAGTAGAATTTTCCTACAACAATAGCTATCAAGAGAGCATCCAAATGGCTCCCTTTGAAGCATTGTATGGCAAGAAATATCGTTCCCCAGTATGCTGGAGCGATGTAGGCGAGAGACAGATCCTAGGACCAGAATTGGTCGTTCGTACGGTGGAGAAAGTAAAGAAGATCCGAGGACACCTACGAGCAGCACAGGACAGACAGAAGCACTGAGCCAACATACATCGACGACCTCTAGAGTTCCAAGTGGGAGAGCATGTGTTCTTGAAGATCTCACCCACTCGAGGAACTATCATATTCGGAGGAAGAGGAAAACTGAGTCCCAGTTACATTGGACCCTTCGATGTGCTAGAATGCATCGGAGAGGTTGCTTACAAGCTAGCCCTACCACAGACTTTGGAAGGAGTGCATAACGTCTTCCACGTATCTCAGCTGAGGAGGTACATTCCAGACCCGTCATGTGCTGGACCATTCAGAGATCACAGTCGGCCCGAGCTTATCGTACCAGGAGGAGCCCGTAGAGATCCTAGATCGTAGCGAGAAGGTGTTGCGAGGCCAGACTATCCCTCTAGTTCGTATTGTATGGAGACATCATGCACCAGGTGAGTCAATCTGGGAACGAGAAGAGGATATTCGACAACGTTTCTCCCATCTATTTCTCGACCAGGGTATGTCCTAATATTTTAAATCAATCTTTCGTTCTCATTATGTGTCTGTTTAAATTTTGAGGACGAAATATTCTAAGGAGGGTAGGTTGTAAACTCCCTCGACCAGATTTCAGCATTTTAGAAATTTTTGCAATATTTTAATTTATTTTGCTTACATATCCTATTGATTATACACATGTCCATCAAACAATTAATTAGAGAATTACACTGACTGTATACCCCAAACCAAGTTCACATACCCCTGCTAGACATGCCAGTCTACTATCCTGCGCTTTGTGCAACTCCTAGATACTTTATTTTGAGCCTCGTATGAGACACACAAATATCGTTACAAACTTCCGTATTTATTTATTAATTTATTTCCTGCTCTATACCTATATCTGTTCCAACAGACATTAGAGGCCCAGCAGGTACCAGTTATGCCCAAACAAAAATACGATAATATTCTACACTGAGTATACTACATTTAGTATTTTGACACAGTATCTAAAGTTATGACCCTACTTGCCTCTAATTAATTAGAGAACACCGTGCGCAATATTTATTAATTAATTAAAACGGTGACCCGTATCCCCCTAAGAACCAGGCCCAGTCCCTGCCCAGGTCCACCACCACCCCCTCAGGACCCTTACACAGCTTTCACCTTCAATTCTGGATATTTTAGCATTTTCTGGAAACAGAATATTTTTCCCAGACAATTGCGTAATTGCGTAATTTTCTAATTTAGGACCTTTATGCAATTTATGAAATTACAGGGGTTTTTCGGCAAATTTTCAGTGTGAGGTGTCAACACCTCATTGGCCGGTGAACCTACACCGTACATGTGGCAATGGGTCCCACCCTAAATATCAGGATAAATATCCTAAAAACCCAAAAACCCTAAAATACCCTTGAACTTCACCCTATTTACAACCCATGCCATTAGCCCTAAACCTATAAATACCCGACCCCTCCCCGCTTCCAAACCTCACACCGCCCAACTCCGGCCACCACCTTCGACCAAAATCCGCCGACAGGCTCGCCCCTCCCCCAGCTCCCTTCCGACCAACTCCCATCGCCTCCGGCCGCCGCAATCGTCGCCGGCAGCCGTTACAGACCCAACCCCATCACCCGAACCACAGCACCACCACCACTCCCGACCTCCCCTACCACCGTCTCCGACCGTCATGGATTACCGCCACCACCCCCAACCGCTTCGCCGTCGCCTCCTCCATCGAACCAACCCGCCACCACTGCCCCCCGACCACCACCGTCGCCGGCAGCTCCCCCGCAGAGCTTCCCCCGAACTCCCAACCACTGCCACCCAGCCACCCCTGACCGCCTCCAGCTCCTCCCCCGACCACCCCTGACCTCCGCCACCACCACCAAACTCCTCGCCGACGTCCCCTCCGCCGACCCAACCGCCTGCACCACCACCTCCGCCGCCGACTGCGCCGCTGCAGCCCCCGCAAGCCGCCGCTGCTGCTGTCACTGCTAGCAGTCACTGCTGCTGTGGCTGCCGTCCCGGCTAGCCGCCGCCTGCTCCGCCGCCGTCCTCCCACCAGCGATGAGCCGTGGGCCCCCCCTTGCTGACCTGTCAGGTATAGTACTGTATAAGTACGTAAATACGCATATTTATTAATATGTATGTATATATGTATATATATATATATGTATATATGTATATATATTTAGAGAATAAGGGAGGTGAGATGGCACCTCACTCTAAAAACTAAGGTGGCGGTGACGTGGCACAATCTCAACCACACAAACTAGGGGAGGGGGTTAAGTGCAAATTGCCAATTATGAAATGTGTGGTTGAAATTGTGCCACGTCACCGCCACCCTTGTTTTTAGAGTGAGGTGCCATCTCACCTCCCTTATTCTCTATATATTTATATATATATTAATATATATATTGTTATATATATTTTTAATTATATATTATAGTATAACTACTGTATACAGTATATACCTATATACTATATTATTTATATTTAATATAAATATGTATATATATGTATATATATATATATATATATATATATATATATATATATATATATATATATATATATATATATATATATATATATATATATATATATATATATATATATATATATATATATATATATATATATATATATATATATATATTTATATATATGTATTTATATATAAAGTATTATACATATATATTTATATATTATATAAATATTATTATTGTATACTTAAATACAGTATATATATACAGTATAATATATATTATTGTATTAATATATATATGTATATCTTCATTTTCTGTTTTATATATATATATATAAGTATATTTATATAAGTATATTTATATATATGTTTATATATAGTATTAAATAATTATATATTATATAATTATTATATATTATATCAGTATATATATATATATTTATATAAATATATATGTATCATTATTATATTATATGTATATATCATATATACATATATATAATATCTATAAATATGTATATATATATGTATTTTTGCATTTTCTTTTTATATATATTTATGTATATTATATTATATAATTATATATATTATATGATTATATTATTATTATATATATATATATATTATATATATATATATATATATATATACTGTATACTATTATATTATATACATATGTATTTCATTCCCTTTATATATATATACATATATTTATATATATGTATATATATTCTTTATGCATTTCTTTATTCTTTTATATGTATATAATTATATATATATATATATATATATATATATATATATATATATATATATATATATATATATATATATATATATATATATATATATATATATATATATATGTATATACTTATGTATAATTATATATATATTATATAATTACTATTATTATATTATACAATATATAATTATAGTATATATGATATAATACTATTATATCATATAAATATGTATGTATATATATATATTTTCTGCATTTTTCTTTTCTTTTATATATATATGTATATATGTAAATATATATATCTATATATATATATATATATATATATATATATATATATATATATATATATATATATATATATATATATATATTATTATATTATATATATATATATATATATATATATATATATATATATATATATATATATATATATATATATATATATATATATATATATATATATATATATATTATACTATATATATATATATATATACTATTAGTATATATAATAAAATATGTATGTTATATTTTTGCATTTTCTTTATATATATATATATGTATATATATATATATATATATATATATATATATATATATATATATATATATATATATATATATATATATATATATATATATATATATATATATATATATGTATTTATATAAAATATATCTATTATATATGTATATATGCTATATAAATATATACATACTACTATATATACTATATCTATATGTATATATATACTCTATATATATATGTACCCTATATTATACATATATGACTATATATATATTATGTCCTATATATATATATATTTACCTAAGTATATATATACTATTATATTAATTACCCTTTTATTTAAAATATTTACGAACCATGTACGTCTTGAACAGAGTACATCTTCAGCGCAGTCAGTGACCCCCTGTCACAGGATCCCTCAGACTTGAGAACAAGTTTCCAACATACTCAGGAAGTAGACAAGTATACCTTGCCAAGTTTACTGTTCAAATATAAATGTTGTTATATGTTATTCTCCTGAACTCATATGACTGTGAGCACCTGAGATTGCCTCGGGTACAGTCAACAGATATATTGACACGTAGTGTAAATAACTTAGACTCTAAATGACTGTCCAAACAGCTGCGAGGGTATCATAATATCCTCCTAGACCCTGACACGGGAACACGCTACAAGGTTTGTTTGGTTTGGTTAGACCGGGAGCGGTTCAGACCGGGGCGGTTTGGTTAGACCGGGTTCAGGCCGGTTCAACCCGCTTTGAGCCCGATTCAACCCGGTTTGTTTGGTTTTTAATTAAAATAGGGTTTTAGAGCTTTAAAAATATTTTCGGGGTCCAATAAATTCCAAAAAAATTGTCCTAACTCCAATATTTTATTTTACACCCAAAAATATTATTTTCATAATATTTTAATATTGTTAAAAATCTTTAATTTTATTTAATGTCGAAAATACCTTGATTTTAATTAGTAAAAATTACCGAAAAATCCCAGAAAATTCTGAAAAATCCGTTTTAAAAATTCTAAAAAATCAGGGGGCTTACAATCTACCCCCCTAAGAGGATTACGTCCTCGCAATCAAAGAATAACCGGTCAACAGAGATGACACGGTTGCAAGCATCGTTCGAAACACATCACAAGACACCTAGTAAAAATATCGTTTCCCTAAGAATAAAAGTTATGCACTTTCCAGAGTAAAGAAAATCTGGTTAAAGTAAGAAAACTACAACTTTTTAGAAAAACTAGGTTATTATTAACAAGTCCAAATTACTAGGGTTAGGGATAAGGTCACGAACCAATAGGCACGAGCTAAAACAATACTAGAATCGATAGCTACGAATTACTTACGCGCATTAGCTATTCCAAGAGTCTGCGCGTCCTCCAAAGTTATTGCAAAAGCCTGTCCGCGTCCTTGAGGTGGTGCCCTTTGCTGTTGCTGGACTTGCTGGAAAGGTGCTGCTCGAGGTGCCAAAGGTGGCCTTGGTTGATATCCTCCTGGTGCTGGTAGAGCTTGTTGGTTTGCCCTTGGTGCTCCTTCTCTATGCTCAGGGCAGTCTCTCACTGCATGCTGTCTGGATCCGCAACCTAAGCATAGTCCAAATTTACGTCTACACTCCTTCTCAACATGGCCTATCTTGCAGCAATAGTGACAAGTAGGAAGAGTTAGGGATTTGGATACAGCTCCCTGTGGTGCTTGATGCAGATGATGTTTCTTTGCAGCTTCTCCATGCGGTGCTCGGGCTGGTGCTGATGTGGAAGGCCTCTTCAGGTTGGACTCTCACCTGGTGACGCGCTCCATGCGTCGGGCTGCAGCAAGGACGTCCGAGTAAGATGTAGGTGCAACGGATCCAATTAGTTTCTGTAGCTCGAAGTTTAGTCCATTGAAGAACTTCTCGGCCTTCTCTTCTTCTGTCGGAATCAAGGTAGGGACGAAGCGACTCAGACGAATAAATTCTGCGTTGTATTCTTCCACTGTCATAGTATCCTGAGTGAGGCGATTGAACTTGTCCCGCAGTTCTGATCGAGCGGTAGCTGGAATGTACATCTCCTGAAAGAGTCTGGAGAACTCCTCCTTGGTGACTCGGTCTGGTCCGAGCCGTGTCTCCTCAAATAGCCACCAGTGATGTGCATTGTCCGTCAATTGCATTCTGACGGCAGTCATCCAACGTTCCCTTGGAAGCTCAGCTGCTTCTAATTGATGTTGAGTGTTGGTGAGCCACTCATGAACTTCTGTGGGCTCCTCCTTGCCTGAGAAGGTACAGGGCTTCAGCTGGCGGAAATTGGTGATAGAGCCCGTCGGTTGCCGTCGAGTTGTTAGGTTGGCCTGCTCCAGTGCATTTACTAGGCTGTTCCTCAAGTAATCCGCTTCGCGATGCTGAGCTTCTTGATGAATTTGCTGTTGGGCTTGTATCATTGCGTAGATCATTTGGAATATCGGTTTCCCATCCATGACTTATCCTGGTGGGAAAACAGGCATCGGTGGAACGAACTGTGGAGGCGACGGGATGTCATCACGCCGAAATCTAGAAGCTTGCTGATCTGCTTGGCTGCTTCGGTGAGTAGAGGGATCTCCACTCAATGGCGTCACTTTATCTTCTCCGTATGTGGCTACAGCACCTGTTGGTGTTCTTGCTGGAGTTTCGTCATTTGCTCGTGAATCCATTACTCTGCATCCAAAAATAAACTATAAGAGGTGCACAGGAATCAAGGCAAGATGCAAGTCAAGAAATTAATTTGATTCCGATATAGATATCAAGAACATTTCAAGCAAGTGGATGAGATCCAAAAAAACTTATCCTATTCTTATTGCAGGCTTGCTCGGTCCCTAAGTTAAAATCGAACAATTTAGTCATTGACCTGCGTGGGCCACCACAAAAACCATGTCACGCCCCAGTCCCAAAATATCGAGGGACTAGACACGTGGCAATGGCCAGCAGCACACACCGATGGACAAACCCAATTTAATGGATCCATCGGGGCATACTTAAGCTGTAGTACATCAATAAATAGGTCCAATGATACAAGTCACAGTCTATTCTAATCTCATCCACAGAATATAAACACAGATCAATGCCAGAATAAATAAAAATAAATATAATCAATAGTATGTCTCAATAAAAGAGGCTCGGGGAATAATCCGAGAATGAGTCTGATACATCAATGCAATAGACAGTCTCGTCCTCGGGTTCCTGGTACTGCTCCGAGAAGCGCTCATGTTCCGTACACCTCAGGATAGATATCCTCTGCTAACCCTGGGGACATAATCCAGATCCAGGTCCTCAGGGGACATAGCAAGGTACAAAATAACTCATGCCAAAATAAATACAGTGCAGCAATAAATAAAACAATAGGGTAAATATATAACCAGCTAAGTAATATGCAAGTGAGAGTTTTAGTCATACTCGGGCAGAGACTACTACAGGATCTGTGTCGGGGAAACCCAGAGCAGTATTCTCTCGAAGGGCCAGTACGGTACCAAAGCTCTGTGTCAGAGTCTAAGGCACTTCCAATAAAGTATTATATATATAATCAGCCTTTTGTATGGTAAATCTCTCCCCACCCAATGTAATCTCATGTCACAGTTCACGATGTCTAATGTCCATGTCACGCAAGACTAATGCAACAAGTCAGGATACAATCTAAGCATGTAAAATGTAAATGTCATAAAACCTGTAACCTATACAGAATCACCATAAATATCTCAGAAAGATTCTGTCTCATGAATAGTGTCAAGTGTCTTAACATTTATATCAATATTATATATGTATGTACAAAGAACTCATGCAAAGTATTATAACAAAAATCACTGCGAGTTGGCAAGGTACATTTGCCTGGTGTTTGATTTCCAATTGTGGCTCTGGTATTCGTGAAATCTCCAAAAACGTCTCCGGATACTGAAACAAACATTACCATCATGCTCAGAAGATATCAAATAGCTAGAAACGCCTGTCTTTGAGTCCAATTTGGACACAAGGACAAAAATAACAATTTTGGGTCAAAGCGGGGTCCACATGTGGCCTACTTCGCACCGAAAAATGTGTCAGAAGCAATGGTCTCCAAATCTGACAAACTTAGTGTCAACAGGTCCAGAACGTTGATACGAACCCAACGGAACTTCCAGAATTGGATTCCGATGAGCCGGTCACAAAATCGTCCGTCAAGTGGAGCCACGGGGCCCACGATATGCGATTTTGTCAACGTTCTCAGAATTGAACCAAACTTGGGTCACAGGACCAGCGTATTGCTACGAGTCCGATGGCACAAGTTTTGTCTTGATCCGACGTGTGTACACAAAGTTACAGCAAGATCCAGAACAGGCAGATACGGGGCGTTGTCGGCGGATACGCGTTGATTCCGGTGTGCACGCACATCCAATTCAACTTCTGTGAAATTCCACACGTCCGTATCAACGGCGCGCACCTTTTGGTGAAGACCGCACGCGACCAAGTCGTCCCATTTGGCGGGGCACACTCAGTACCGGGGTGAAACAGGGCGTTATTTTTCCTGAATTTGGATCGCGGTTCGCGATCGCTACAGGAAGCGACACACCGAGCGGGTTGCACGGGCATCGAGAGGGTCACGCAGGGTTCGCGTTGCAACAGACGGAACCAAAAACGAGGCAGCGAGGAGAGAGAAAAAGCTACCTGAACAGGGCTCCGTGAAAAATTGAATTTCCCGTGTCCGCGTGTCGACACGAGACACTGACACAGTGTCTGAGTACTGTGCTGCTAGGGTTAGGGTTAGGGCACGGTGTCGGAGCAGGCCGGGGCTGGCTGGGGCTGGGGAACGACTGGAGTACCGCGGGGAGGTCGCCGGAGCGCGGCGAGCTGAAGGCGGTGGCAGCGGAGGCGCTCGGGGCTGGCACGACGGAGCTGCTGCTGCGGGTTGCTGCTGGAGACGCAGGAGGAAGGAGGAGGAGAGGGCGGCGGATCGGGGAAGACGACAGAGCGGGGTCGGGCGGTGGCGGTGGTGGTCCGAGCGGGGCAGGAGGCGGAGGGGGTTCTGGCAATAGCTGGACGGCGGAGTCGGGGGGGGGGGGTTTATAGGACGGGGGCGCCGGGTGAGGCGGAGGGGAGGGGGATCATGGCCGGGCGGAGAGGGGCGGGCGGTTGCGTGGCCAAGCGGAGCGGGCGGAGCGCCGGAGAACGCGGGCGGGGCGGCTCGTGGCCGAGCGGGGCGCGGGGTGCGGGGGTCGTGCGGGTGACGGTTGGGGGAAACGGGTCGGGCCGGGTCGGGTCGGGTCGGTTTGGCCGGATCCGACCCGTTAGGGTCTAGGAGCGGTTCAGACCGGGGCCGTTTGGTTGGACCGGGTTCAGGCCGGTTCAGCCCGGTTTGAGCCCGGTTCAACCTGGTTTGTTTGGTTTTTAATTAAAATAGTGTTTTAAGGCTTTAAAAATATTTTCGGGGTCTAATAAATTCCAGAAAAATTGCCCTAAGTCCAATATTTTATTTTACACCCAAAAATATTATTTTTATAATATTTTAATATTGTTAAAAATCCTTAATTTTATTTAATGCCAAAAATACCTTGATTTTAATTAGTAAAAATTACCCAAAAATCCCTGAAAAATTCTAAAAAATCCGTTTTAAAAATTCTGAAAAATCAGGGGGTTTACACCAGCAACACACACCAATGGGCAAACCCAATTTAATTGACCCATTAGGGTGTACTTAAGCTGTAAACAACAATAAATAGGTCTACGGTACAAGTCACAGTCTAGTTCTAATCTCATCCACAGAAGATAATCACAGATCAAATGCCAGAATAAATTAAAATAAAATATAATCTAACAAGTCTCAATAAAAAGTGTCTCGGAGAACAACCCGAGAATAAGTTTGATACATTAATTCAATAGACAAGAAATAAAGTAACTAGAAACAGAAATAACTGAGTATATAAAGCCAATACTCAGGAGAAATCCTCTGGCACGACCTCGTCCTCGGGTTCTGGTACTGCTCCAATGTATGCTCTTGTCCCATATACCTCGGGGTAGATCTCCTCTGCTAAACCTGGGGAAATAATCCGGATCCAGGTCCTCAGGGGACATAGCAATGTACAAGAATAACTCAAGCCAGAATAAATACAGTATAATAATAAATGAAACAATATCAATAGGGTAAACTATGTAACCAGCTATGTGACATACAAGTGAGAGCATCACTAGTACTCAGGCTGAGACCACTACAAGCTCTCTGGCGGGAAGCCGGTAGCAGTTATACTATATAGTTATACTATGTAGTTTACTATGTAGTGGGCCTACGACACCATATATAAAATCAGCATGTAGCCTGTGTGTCTCTCCCCACCCAATGTAATCACATGTCTCATGTCCACGATTGTCTCGTGTCCATGTCACGCAAGATCATATCTAATGCAGCAAGTCATATGATAGCTATGAACATAAAGTCTATGTCACAAATCTTGTAGCCTATACAAATCACCATGAATATCTCAGGAAGATTTTGTCTCATGAACAGTGTCAGGTGTCCTATGGTATGACGTACTTGATGATGCAAGCACGAGAATGTATAGGGTTTCGATATCCATCGCTAGGTGACGTTACACAACTCCGCGTACGACGTTGACACCCGAATCTTGTTCGGACGTTAAGTAATGTCACACGATCCTAGGTTGAATATTTATGTCATATAATTAAATCAAGAGAATATTATGTAGGAAATACTGCAAGATTGGCAAGGTACACTTGCCTGGTGTTTGGTTTCCAACTGCTGCTCTGGTATTCGTAAAATCTTCAGGAACGTCTCCGGATGCTGAAACAAACATTACCATCATACTCGATATCAAATAGCTAGAATTGCCTGTCCATAAGTCCAATTTAGACACAGGAACAAAAGTGACAGTTTCTGGTCAAAGCGGGGTCCACATGTGGCCCACTTCGCACCGAGAAACGTACCAGAGACAAAGTTCTCTAAATTCATCAAACTTAGTGTCTACAATTCCATAACGATGATACGAACCCAACGGAATATCCAGAACTAGATTCTGATGAGCCGATTACAAAATCGTCCGTCAAGTGGAGTCGTGGGGCCCACGCTACGGGATTTTGTCAACGTTCTCAGAATCGAACCAAATTTGGGTCACAGGACCAGAAAAATACTATGAGACCGATGGCGCAAGTTTCGTTTCAAAATGACGAGCACACACAAAGTTACAACGAGTTTCAGAAAAGGTCCGATACGGGGCGTTGTCGACGGATACGCGTTGATTCCGGTGTGCACGCATATCCAAATCAACTTTCGTGAAATACCACACGTCCGTATCGACGGTGCACACCTTTCGGTAAAGTTCGCACATGACCAAGTCACCTCGTTTAGCGGGACGCACCCAGTTCCAAGAAAATCAGGATTTTAATTAACCAAGTTTTTGGCCATTTTCACCCGCAAATAAAACACAACATACAGCACAATAAATTAAACAAAAATAGAGTTTTCAAACTTGGTCATAAGGTCTAAATTATTGTTCAAGTGAATTTTGAAAACAGTTAACAGGTTGCACGCAAATCGGCCATGAACTTGCGAGTTCGGGAAAAATTTCTAAATTTTTAGAAATGGGGATTATTTTTCTGTTTTTGCATCACGATTTACGACCGACACAGGAAGCAATACCCCGAACGAGTTGTACGAAATTTCAAGAGGGTCACGCAGTCTTTGCACAGGATTCAACAGAACAGAAAATGGGATAATGTACAAAAAGATACGAGACCGGGAAGACAGGTACCTCGATATTCGGGAACTAGGAGGCACGGCGGGGCACGGCGATGGCGGCGGCGATGCTGCGGTTGCGGCTGCTGGGGCCGTCGGGGGCTCGTCGCCGGAGAAGGGTCGCCGGGGGCTCGCGGAGCCGACGGGGACGTCGGGGTGGGCCGGCGGAGGCGTGACGGTGGAGGGCTGGTGACTCGGGGGGGTTTTATAGGGAAGTGGAGAGGGTGAGGGGAGTGGGGATGTCACGGCCTGATTTCGTAGAATCATTTGAGGCGTCCCCTGAATCGTGACCGCCGTGCGGGCCTGGGGTTGCGCCCGCACAAGACTTTAATAATTTGCATAACAAGCACATATTCAGAGTACACAGATAAATTAAAACACAGATTTGAAACATGGAAAAGTTCTCTTTATTGATAATGAACATCTATTACAAACCCCTGAACGAGTCAGCTATTTTGTCGAATGGCTTACAAAAGTGTTGACTCAAAATGAGATAGCAGTCATGTACATTATACTCCTTTACTAAACTTCAAAACGATATAGACCTCCTGGCTGGAGGACGGCTTTGCTACGAAGCTGCATTGTGTATAGGAAGTTGCAAGCTTCTACTCCAAGTACGCGATCAGGATGCGCCTACAGCTGGACTTGATCGGGAAAGACGACTTCGGCTCCTCGCTCGATTCGTCTTAGTACGGAGAACCTGTGTCAACGAGGGTCAGTATGTCGAAACATACTAGTGAAAGCGAGCTAAACCCAACTGTACCAATCAAAACGTTGTTTTAATGAAGCATGCATATTTTGTGGGTTTCTATCTTGCCTTAGTTCATTTACAAGCAACAGTATATATATATAAAATACTGAAATAAACTTGCCGCCGTTCGGTGAATTTTACCTGTCCGTCTGAATCACCTGCACAATACTTACCATGCCTTCCCTGCCACGAAGACACAAGTTAGTTTGCAACAGGTTTAAATATACAGTAGATCACTGGCGGGATGCCATAATGGACGATTTAGTCTTGAACGAGGATGGAATGCAACAAAGATTCAGTAGTGGCTACAAACTATCCCGTCCAGATGCAGTAGACTACAGTGAGTTTCGTCCGGATCGGATCGGTGCCAGTGCCCCAGCGACCGTCCGCAGAAACCAGTGACCTTGTGCACAAGTTGTCCGTGATCGAATTGGTATTGTTTATTAAGTTAACAGTTCATGCAGTTGAGGCAATGCCAGTACAAGATAAGCAGTATTTCGTGATTCAGTTGCATAGCCTCTCGGTTTAGTGTATTGCATTCAGGATAAGCTCTTTTCATAGCACAATTTAAATAAGAGCAAACATTCTAACTTGTATTTATGCATATGATAAATATTCCAAACGAACAAGCATACAAGTAACTAACCGTTCCCAAGTTGATTGACAAGCAGTATTATCCAAGTCTATTCTCTTTTATCTTGGTATCTTTTATTATTACTTGGTATCGTTTGATCGGGGCAACAAGAATGCAAGAGTTTTGGTGTAAAGACTTGGAAGCAGGGCTAGCTAATCGGGATGGTAGCCACCCACTTAGATTGTTGGAAAGGAGAAGGAAAGAGGCGCTTCACGACTCCGCTCGCAAGCTGCCTACTGCTCGTTTACCTGCACACGAACAGCTCGATCAATACCTTTTCCCTCTTTTCAATCTCGGAATTGAAGTACAATTCAATGAACGAAAATAATAAAAACCATCAAAACCGTTCAAGGAAAACAAGCAAATCCTAAAACCAACTCAAAGCACGAAAGCAACAAGCGACATCGAAAACTGAGGCAATAAAAGATAGCAGGGAAGAGGTCCCTCCTGACTCTGCCGCTAAGTCGATCCCGAGGGCATGGTCCACTGAATATGGGAATCGATTTCGAAGAAACAAATCCATAACGAGGACGAGTTCTTGTTTCAATTTATCCCGATCGAACGATACCGTCTTGTGTTTCTTAGCCGCGATCTCCGCACCGGAAGAACGGGGCGCTACATCCTACCCAACCAATTGGAAGTTTCGTCCTCGAAACTTAGGAATATGACCTACCGTTAGGGAGCATTATGTTGAGGCCGGCTATTGAGGCGGCTCAATGGACAGGCAGGAACGGTATGATCTGGATCCCCACAAATGAGGCATTGTCCAAATTTCTTGCGGCACTTTTCAGCTGTGTGCCCTTGTTTCTTACAATAAGAACATGGTTGCCTTGGATTCCCTCTTCGAGGACCGCCGTAGTTAGGTCGCTTTGCAGCGATGTTTGCTCTATCGTTGCCCTGGCGTTTGTGATTGTAGGTATGCACAGCGCCGGCAGAAACGTGAGGATATTGCGGTTCTAGAGATAGGGCGTGATTCATGACTTCACGCATTGTTCCATACTGATTAACGACCACGTACGCATTGATGGCAGGGCGCAAACCTTCTGGCTCGACTCGCTGCATCAGGTAAATAGGCCCTAGCGAATTTAGAGAGTCGGTTGAATTCAGCGGAGTATTGCTTAACTATCATACTGCCCTGCCTCAGCTGCACGAACTCGTTTTCCATCTGACGTTGTACTGGAGGGGGTATAAACTCCTCTTCAAACGCGGCACAAAAAGTCGTCCACGAGATCGCCTCCTCTCCGTGATCAAATTGGAGAGATCGTCGATGCACGTCCCACCAATCGTGTGCGTTGAGGCGGGGCTGAAGTTGCGCGCAGGCGACGCGCTTCTCTTCGGGGACCACTAGCAGAGCGAAGTGATCTTCAAGTTCGGCTAGCCAATCTAGTGCCACAATTGGTTCCTCAGTCCCGTTGAATGGGGTATTGCAGACTTTCTTGAAGTGGCCAAAGTCGAAGGCAATCACGTCCCTCGGCCTTGGAATTTACGGCGTCTCTACTTCAAGCACGGATTGTTCCACCGGAGTCGTTATTGTTGCAGCGGAATGGTTGGAAGCCAAAGTCTGAACGATCTGTTGAAGGGTATCTACCTGCTTCTGTTGGACTGAGAATCGGGCCTCTAAATTGCTTTCGAATTTGGCTTGGCGAGCATCGTCTCTTTTTTGCTGTGCTTCTAACATTTGCATCACCCGCTCTAGCGGGTCGACTTAAGACATGCCTCGCTGGCTCCGAGAGCTTCCCGAAGTGCCCGAACTACTTTCTTGGCCGTACGTTTCGTCCGGTGCTTGCGCTGCAGATTGCACTGGTGCCATTCCTTCAAAAGAAGGTAAATTACATTAGAATCATAATGTATTATGGAATTATTGCATGAATGTATCTCATTTTGGCCTAGCGAGTTCAAGAGTTCGCACAGGAATTTGATCGTTAAAGGAACTTTTCCAGCACGAGAGTCTAAGGAACTTGAATCTGTGCTCTGAAACCATTATGTCACGACCTGATTCCGTAGAATCGTTTGAGGCGTCCCCTGAATCGTGACCGCCGTGCGGGCCTGGGGTTGCGCCCGCACAAGGCTTTAATGATTTATATAACAAGCACATATTCAGAGTACGCAGATAAATTGAAACACAGATTTGAAACATGGAAAAGTTTTCTTTATTGATAATGAACATCTATTATAAACTCCTGAACGAGTCAGCTATTTTGCCGAACGGCTTACAAAAGTGTTGACTCAAAATGAGATAGCAGTCCTGTACATTATATCCCTTTACTAAACTTTAAAACAATATAGACCTCCTGGCTGGAGGACGGCTTTGCCACGAAGCTGCATTGTGTATAGGAAGTTGCAAGCTTCTACTCCAAGTACTTCAAAAGCGGCGCGATCAGGATGCGCCTACAGCTGGACTTGATCGGGAAAGACAACTTTGGCTCCTCGCTCGATTCGCCTTAGTGCGGAGAACCTGTTTCAACGAGGGTCAGTATGTCAAAACATACTGGTGAAGGCGAGCTAAACCCAACTGTACCAATTAACACGTTGTTTTAATGAAGCATGCATATTTTGTGGGTTTCTATCTTGCCTTAGTTCATTTACAAGCAACAGTATATATATATGAAATACTGAAATGAACTTGCCACCGTTCGGTGGATTTTACCTGTCCATCTGAATTACCTGCACAATACTTACCATGCTTTCCCTGCCACGAAGACACAAGTTAGTTTACAACAGGTTTAAATATACAGTAGATCACTGGCGGGATGCCATAATGGACGATTTAGTCTTGAACGAGGATGGAATGCAGCAAAGATTCAGTAGTGGCTACTGTCACGCCCCAGTTCCAATAATACGTAGGACTAGAACACGTAAGCATGCCAGCCGCATGGATATGGCAACTCCAATATATGGAAACCATAACCCATACGTACGCTGTAATATGAATATAAACTCACATGTGGTATATATAATGTCACAAGTCATAGATATGCTAGTCTCATCCACACAACAAGTCATAGAAAAGAAATACTAAACTAGAATAAGGAGTTTGAAGTATTCAAAATAATAGTCGGGTGGAGACAAATCCACTACGAATGACTATATCCAAAACTAAAATGAGAGAGGAGTATAAAGTCTCCAATATAAAATAATGTGAAGACAGAAGTGTATCAGCTAAAAGAATCCATCGCTAGCTAATCAACGATGCTCAGAAGGTAAGACCTCCTCGACAGAAAGTAATGCGTCAGGTCCGTACTCTTGCAAATACTCAAGAGCAGATACACCTGACAGAGGACCAGGTCCTCAGAGGGACGTAACAAAATACAGAAAAACGAGCCAACTTGAATACAGTAAACATGCATATAATTTGAAAATAAATAAGTACGCTGTACAAGACAATCTATATGAATGTAAATGAGGACAACTTTTCGACGTATGGGCAAGGGTAGGCTACTCGATATAATCCTCACAACTCATACGCTCGTCAGTGGACATCATCAGCCGACATACCTCTGGGGTAGCGACCCTCGGACTCCATCAATCGACATACCTCTGGGGTAGCGACCATCGGACACGACCACCATAGTGCGTGCTAGTGACTACGGTGTACCAGAGTGGTTAAAAGCCCATACGCCTAATGATTGTCCTCTATGATACTAAGTGTCAAGTGTGTGTCAACATATCTAATATATAGTAATGACTGAAAAGGAACTACACATGCAATAAATAAACAGAAATGCAATAAATATACAGAAATATACTAAGCATGTAAAATACTGTAAACAATTTGGCAAGGTATCTTGCCTGGTAAGAAAGCTGCAAGGTGTACTGTCCAGAAGTCAAACGCATAGGATCAAAAGCTATGGACGCAGAACAAATGTCTCCGGATGCTGAAATAAACATCACCAACGTTCCCAGAATAAGCAAAATAGCTAAAAAGCACTTCCCTTTCGTCCAATTTGGACACAGGAGCAAAACGGTAATTTTGGGTAAAAGTGGGGTCCACATGTGGCCCACTTTACACCGAAAAGCGTGCCAAGGGTAACAGTCTCTAAATAGGGCAAACTATAGGTCAAATAACTCTAAATGTCAATACGAACCCAACGCTATGTCCAAATGTGGATTCCAATGGGCCGAACACAATTTTGTCCAAAAAGTCAACTATGGGGCCCGCCAATTGGCGATTTGGTCAACCGTCTCAGAATTGCGTAAAAATTGGGTCACATGACCAGCGCGTTACCACGAGTCCAGTGGGGCAAGTTTCGTCGTAATCTGACGTGCGTGCAGAAAATGCGCACGACTTCCACAAAAAGTTACGATACGGGATATGTCCGCGGATACGGCCTGATTCCGGCGCGCACACAAGTCCGGATCAGTTTCCACAAATTTTTACGTGTCCGGTTACGCTGCGTACACCGTTCGCTACACTTGGTAATCGGCGGGACGGTCCCGTTTGGCGGAATTTTATGACAAATTTAATTCTGTCCACAGCAGTTAATAATCTAGGGTTATTTAATAGAAAATAAACTAGGTCAAGTGGTCTACGCATACCAAAAAGAATCACCGAATTCGGATCTCTGTGGTGGAAGATACGAACTCGGCAACATGGGTGATCACCGCAGTTTTTTGTGAACCCAGAATTCGGTCTGCTTGTGCCAACTTGGGCGCTGTTTTCGACTATGGGTACACGTTGTTCGAGGTCTGCTATTATACAAATATGGAAGAGGGTTAAGGGATGAGCATACCGGTGAAGACGGAATGACGTTTGGTTGAGCGAGTCGACGGAAAACAACTCCGGAGCGAAGGTACCTCGTGTGGAAATCTGCAGTGCGCGGGGTCGGGTCGTCGGAATTTGTTTGGACGGCCTGGCGGGGTTCTCTGGCTGCGGTGGCGGATCTCTCTAGGTCTAGATGAGAAAAGGAGGGTCTGGAGGTTTTAGGTTTAGGGTTTTATAAATATAAGTAGCGATATATATATAGGATATATATATAAGTAAGTAAAAAAAAGGGGGGGAAGGAAAGTCTTCCGCGCGTGGCTCGTAAGGTTGCTGCTGCTCAAAAGGAAAGGGGCGGTTGTGGTACTTTTGGTTGGCTGTGTGTTGGAATGGAATGGTTTTTTTGCTTTAGGTTTGCTTTAATGGTTTGCTTAAGTTATTAGTATTATTATTAGTATAGTTATTATTAGTATTATTAATACTTACTTTTCTTTTCTTTTCTTTTCCTTTTTCTTTTTTTAAATATATATATACATATATATATTTGTTTATATATATATATATATATATATATATATATATATATATATATATATATATATATATATATATATATACTCATAAGAAAATTTATAGATTAGAATAATGCACACCGTTAGGCTAGCAACTGCTCAAGGCGTCTCCTACATGAAATAAATTCCAAAAAAATTTTGTTGGTCCCATAAATCCTCTAAGTGCACCAACACCTCAAATAAAAATTAATAAAAATCTATTTCTCCTATTTAGCACATAATTACCATAATTAAATTATTAATTAATAAAAATAATAAATAGAGTTTTTTAGAAATAGGGATTTTACAGCTACAAACCATCCCGTCCAGATGCAGTAGACTACAGTGAGTTCCGTCCGGACTGGATCGGTGACAGTGCCCCAGCGACCGTCCGTAGAAACCAGTGACCTTGTGCACAAGTTGTCCGTGATTGAATCGGTATTGTTTATGAAGTTAACAGTTCATGCAGTTGAGGCAATGCCAGTACAAGACAAGCAGTATTTCGTGATTCAGTTGCATAGCCTCTCGGTTCAGTGTATTGCATTCAGGATAAGCTCTTTTCATAGCACAATTTAAATAAGAGCAAACATTCTAACTTGTATTTATGCATATGATAAATATTCCAAACGAACAAGCATGCAAGTAACTAACCGTTCCCAAGTTGATTGACAAGCAGTATTATCCAAGTCTATTCTCTTTTATCTTGGTATCTTTTATTATTACTTGGTATCGTTTGATCGGGGCAACAAGAATACAAGAGTTTTGGTGTGAAGACTTGGAAGCAGGGCTAGCTAATCGGGATGGTAGCCACTCACTTAGATTGTTGGAAAGGAGAAGGAAAGAGGCGCTTCACGACTCCGCTCGCAAGCCGCCTACTGCTCGTTCACCTGCACACGAACAGCTCGATCAATACATTTTCCTCTCTTTCCAATCTTGGAATTGAAGTGCAATTCAATGAACGAAAACAATAAAAAACATCAAAATCGTTCAAGGAAAACAAGCAAATCCCAAAACCAACTCAAAGCACGAAAGCAACAAACGACATCGAAAACCGAGGCAATAAAAGATAGCAGCGGAGAGCTCCCTCCTGACTCTGCCGCTAAGTCGATCCCGGGGGCACGGTCCACTGAATATGAAAATCGATTCCGAAGAAACAAATCCATAACGAGGACGAGTTCTTGTTTCAATCTATCCCGATCGAACTATACCGTCTTGTGTTTCTTAGCCGCGATCTCCGCACCGGGAGAACGGGGCGCTACAGGGGAGGCCGGAGCGGGGGGGACGTGGGGTCGGGAACCGCGGGCGGAGCGGGGTTGTGCCGGCAGAGGCGCGGGCGGGGCGGCCGGAAAACGCGGGACGGAGGAAGTCGTAGGGAGTGGAGTTTGGGGATTGGGGGCGGGTCGGGTTCGGATCGGGTTCGGGATCTGATCCGATCCGTTAGGCCTAGGGTCGGTTCAGTAGGGTTTTAGGCCGGTCCGGTTTGGTTCGGTTGGACCGGGTTCAATCCGGTCCAGTCCGGTTTGAGCCCGGTTAAACCCGGTTTAATTAAAACCTTGGTTTTAGCTATTTTAAAATTAGTTTTTGAGCCCAATAAATTTTAGAAAAATTGCACAGCATCCAATAATTAATAATACACCCAAAAATATAATTTTTATAATATTTTACTATTTAATTTAATCCATAAAAATATTAATCCCTGAAGGACATTTTTAATAATTAGTTAAAAATTACCGAAAAATCATTTTTTTTTTAAAAATTAAAAAAACAGGGTGTTACAAAATTGTCGATTTGAACATTGGATAACAGCGTATGCTCCTTAACCTAGATTAGATATTAACACTTCTAATTATGCTGAATGGCTTAACAACTGGATTAAGAAATTACGAGATAAACCAATAACAACAATTCTCGATCGTATTAGAGCCAAGATTATTATACGTCATGACAATCATAGAATTAATGATGAAAATACAGGCACATATTATTGTTCGAAGATGTTAAAGACCATGGCTCGTATTACCAAAGAGAAGAATCACTTAGAAATATTACGTATTAATAGTTATAAGTTTGAAATAATAGACCATGCAACAAGTAGAACCTATATTGTAAATATAGTCGACAGATCTTGTACATGTTTTAGATGATACCATACTTATATACCATGTATACATGCATGTTTTATTTGTAGATATTGTAATATTAGTGTTGAAAGTCATTATCCTCCAGTATTTTCGACGGAGACCTTGAAAAGTGTATACGAACCAAAAATGGAACCAATTCCAGTTTCCTATAAGATCCAAGCTCCTTTGGTTAGAGAAGAAATTGGAGTACCAGATATAAGACGCAAAGCCAAAATATCAAAGAAGAACCACATCAAACTCCAAAATTTATCGACGAGAGATCTTCGTTGCAGTAATTATGGTGCGATGGGACACAACCTAAGAAGATGTACTAGTCAACCAAGAGAGTATAGTAGTATTGTTCAATGCATTATGAAAGATTGTACTAGTGAGTTTGATAATGAAAGTTGTAAATAGGATTAGTTGACAAAGATTTTAATAATGAAAGTTGACAAACATTGCTATCAAACATTGTTACAAATCGAACATATATAATAATTTTTTGCATGTGCTGGATCATAACCGATAGTTGGTGGATCATTGTGAATTATTTGACGCGTCCCGAATTGTCGAAGAACACGGTCTGCCAGATGATACATGGTGAACCGATCATATATAATATAAAAATTATGCAAACTAAAGTAGGTCTTTCATTCTTACCTGAATCAGTGAAATACATCTACAAATACTTTTGCGACTTGATCTCACAAATTCTGTCAAATTTGCGTATAAAAACGCTATAGTAGCAGCTTCCCATGCAAGCCGAGTTGGTTTTGTCAAATCATCCAAGAATAGTAGAAGTTGCACATTTATCATATTTTTTGATGCATCGAGAAATATAATTGCACCACATAAACTGAATAAATACGCTCTAGTGCAACGAGTGACCTAAAATTATTATATAATTAAATGTTATATAAACACTAAATTAAGTGATAAAAAATCTTACTAATTAAAATACATACCCGTATTTCATCTACTTCAACCACCTCGTCATTAGTGCGATGTAGGTCCATGAAGTTGCCATGAAGCCATGTAAACTTTACAAAATGGCCATCTCCTATACCCGATGGAGGCATAACACCGAGATACCTCCTGATCAGATCAGATCCATTTAAGTGTGGATCAAAATATATAGCGTCACTTGTAATAGGTAACCCTAGTATATTTGCCACATCAAATAGGCTGATTGTCATCTCGCCAAATGGGAGTTGGAAAGTGTTGCGTTCAGGCCACCAACACTCCGCAAAACTTACAACTATGTGAAGATCGTTGATTAAATATCAAACCCGATCTATATAGTGGAATCCAAAGGATTGTCCCAAAGCCTTTTGGGCAGGATTTAGCTCCCACGCACGATAGTTTCTTTCGGTCCGCCAATGTACATGGATCCGGATTCGTGAACCAAGATCATGATCGTATAACTTTAAAAAAATATGCATTATGTTTTATGTGAAAATTAATTTAACTTACAAACTTACAGTTTAAAAAATTACCTCTCTAGTAAATATAAGACTAGATATGTAGTCTTCACATTGCTTAATAATAAGGTCGCAAGTCGGTCCACCAGGAATACGACCGTCATTTTGGTTAGCCATCTAAATTTTTTTTTAACTATGATCATTAACGACTAAAATATAATACGTCTGTCGACGATTTAAAAAAATGTTACACATAATATTTTTTCTTACATTATATTTTTGGATTTTTTTTTTCTCCCGGTTGATCTTATTGGTTGGAGGAAAGTGAATATAGACGGTCGTATTTTTTCTTACATTATAATACGTCTGTCAACGACTAAAATATTTTTTCTTACATTATATTCTCGGGAAAGTAGCATAATTCTCCCTCTCCTCGCCAACTGACTTGGCGAGCGTGCCCCCCTTCATGGCTCGCCAACTCAGTTGGCGAGCGTCCACACTGGCCTGCCAACTCTATTGGCGAGGGCTTCTCGTTCACCGGGTCGCATGTGCCCCTCCAACTTACTTGGCGTGATGTCCCCCCGTTTACAATTTTACCAAACATTTTCCCTCACGAGCAATTTGTAGATACTTCGTCTCTTTGGACGAAAATTTATGTATTATTTATGCTTATATTGTTTTCATTATATCTTTTAATTTATAAATATAATTATATCATTACAAAGTTTGTTGGTTGAGATGTTTCAATAGAATATAATATTGATTATATTTTTTTTTTCTAATAAAATTTTAGAGGATTTTGGAGGTGTGCACAAAATTACAGAGAATTTAATTTTTCTGTAATTTTTTTGTGTATAAATAATGTATAATAATGTAGTATATATGATTATATTAGAAATAATTGTCAAAAAAATAATAGTTGTTTATTGTCTGAAAATATATGAGTTAGAGTTATAAAATTTTGAGAATAAAATAATATGAGAATATTCTATTTTGAATTATCAAATTGGAGGATGTATTGGAGACGGCCTAATCAATGGTAATAACAGACTCGTCAAGCATGCAAAGAAACGATTGTTGTGCAACGTGATCGTATACCCAAATTGATACATGGTGTCCAGGGGCGAACACGATAATGGGTCCAACCTCAAAGGTACATAAAGTCTAATTAAAAAAAAAAAAATGTTAGCTACATCAAAAAATTATCGAAAAATTACATTCAGAGCAATAAACTTTATGTTTATTGAAAACTCCACATAGAGCATAGTATCGCCAAAAAATATGGTGTAAGTTATACTTACGTCCTATTTTAGTACGTAAGTTACCCAAAATTCTTAATTACTCCCTTACCGATTAACCGGGTAGTTTAAGTTAATTTTTTTATTATTTAATACATTAACGTCAACTTACGTCCTAATATTTGGCGTAACTTAAGGACTTACGCTCTAATATTTGGCGTAAGTGTATTTTTTTACTACGAAATTTGAACGGATATATTTTATTTAATTATGTTATTTTAAGGCTGTTGAATATTAATTTCAACGGCTATATTTGAAACATTCATATTTCAAACGTTCATATTTCAACGGTAACAATTTTAACATTCATGTTGACTATATATACATGTTATCCAACACTTCTCGAATTTTATAATTTTTTTTCTTCTCATATTCATCCTACTTACTCTCATACAGTGAAGCTTAGTAACTTTCGTCCAGTGAAGTTTTTAGCCATGGATCAAATCCTAACAGTAATTTGCTATCATGGAGGTACACTAAACAGATTATCTTATGAGGGAGGTACAACAAATTTAATTTCTACATATCAGAATGTCTCTTTTGAAAATATACGAAATATTATTGTAGAAAGTTTTTCTATTACTTATGAATTCGTAATAATGTGATTTTTTACGGATACTTTTTTAGTATTAAATAGTGAAGAAGCATGGAGATTTATTATTGAAAGTATTTTATGTGCATCTTGTATAAAGATCTATATTAATCCATTATTACCAAATATTAGCACAAATATAGCATATACTAGTCAAACTATTTTTAATAGTCAAAATTTTCATGTTGGGCCTGTCACTACAAACCAAATGAATTTAGTCGAAGAGAATGTTGATGATGAAGATAGTGATGATTTAGTCGAAGATTTAGACTATTATTTATCCAATTTTGATAATTCAGATGGTAGCACCTCCGAATTATTTCGTGGAAGAGAGTTTCCTTCTTCTTATGCATTTAGAAATTTTACTAGTGATATAGCAATTCTTCGAAATTTTAGTTGTAGAGCTACGCATAACGATGCTCCAGATTGTCGATGGAGAATGTATGCACATGCAATTGGTAACAATGCAATGTTTGAGATTCGTACATTTGAACCTCAACATTCATGTACTGGTGTATTACCAAGAGGACGTCATTGACAGGCTGCTGCTGCATGGATTAGTAAAAAAATAATGTGTAAAATTAGAGATAATCACTCTTATAGTGCATCAAATATTGTGAATGACATACTTAGAGATTATCGAGTACATATTACGTATTCTAAAGCTTGGAGAGCAAAATATCTTGCATTATCTGAAATTAACGGTAGTTATATTAATGCATATGGTAGTCTAGAAAAAAATGACCTTACAATTATGGAAACAAATTCTGGTAGCAGATATTTTTTTAAAGAATGTAAGAAATAATGTATTTCAAAGAATATTTATTTGTTTTAAGGCATGTATCGATAATTTTTTACGTGGTTGTTTACCCATAAGTAGTATTGATGCACCTTTTCTGACATCTAGATATCAAGGTACACTATTTGTGGCATATTCTCATGATCCTAACTGTCATTATATCATATTTCTTATTGTATTGCTGAAAATGAGAATACTGAATCCTGGATATGGTTTTTAAACAATTTGAAAACTTTCTTTGAAAGTTATTTTGATCGTTGGGATATTATTTCATTTATATCATATAAGCAAAAAATGATTAATTCGTGGAATGCGAGATGCTTTTCCATACTCTCCAACATTTTTTTTGTATTAAGCATTTTAAATAAAATATGAGAAGTCAATGTAGTAGTACATTTTTTTTAAAATAAAATATGAGAAGCATTTTTTTTTGTATTCAGCAATTTAAATAAAATATCATATAAGCAAAAAAGGATTAATTCGTGTGTGTGCGCGCGCGCGTGCGTGCGTGTTTGGGTTTTTTTATATGTATAATTTTTAGCTTTTCCTAATTATTTTTTTATAATTTAAAATTCAACAATTAAAATTTAACAACTACATATATATATAAAATTTAACTATTTACTTACCTCAATGCCGCTCATTTATGAATTCTTCTATCTCTACTTTGTCTCCTCCTCCGCTGCCTTATTCTCTCTCTTATAAATTTTTTTTACTCCCAACCATCTATATATAACTATCTACATTTACTTCAGTAATAAGTATATATATCCAACACTCAACCAACTCAACAACCCGTCAAAAAGAACCGAAAAAACCAAAAAAATAATTATTAACGCACTACTTTTTAATTACACAACAGATTAATACTAAATTTAATTATTTTCGTTACTTACGTCCTATTATAGGGCGTAAGTTAATAAGTTATTTTAAAAAAAAATAATGCACCCTATTATAGGGCGCAAGTTGATAGGTTAATTTTTTTTTCCCACTTAGGCACTAAAATAGGACGATTGTGTTCTGTATAGACAAATATAATAAACTTTACGTCTTTTATGAAATAAACGTAAACTCGGATGGTTTAAATGTAATTTTCTAAAAATTTATTAAGAAATTAGATGTTTTGTGATGTGATTGCATGAGCTTGCTTAATATTATAAAATTAAAATTTAATGCATAATAATCTCAACTATTTTTTCATATCAGGCAAACATTTAGGATGGACAAAAATAAAAATTATAAAAAAAATAAAAAAAATATGTATATAAAAATTAAAAATTAAAAATTTTGAAGATGGTCAAACATAAAATTGATGAATTTTTTTTTTAAAAATATATGTAAATATTTAACTCAGAAGCAAAAAATTTATTAGGAACAACTGTTCCCACTCGTTTTTGTATAGATTCGTCCCTCCCTCGTGGTTTCTCTTGTGTGAATTTAAATATTCTGCAGCTAATTTCTCGTGCAGTCCGCTGCTAACTTAAAAAAAACCAAATAAAAGAATTGAATGCGACCGTGGTATCATATTTTGCTAATGCTTGCAGTAGGTGTGAATCCCTCTTCATAGTCCGGGTGCCATGACTTAGAAGTCAGCAAGGATGGATGTCGACGGAAGAGGCGAATTCGGGTGAACTGCAGCCGCGCGCTCTCCCAGTCCAATTCTAGGTGCTGCATCTTTCTTTTGTGCTAGTTGCATTTGCAAGTGGGATGGGTCAATGTGGACACAAAGTCATCTGTATAATTGGGCCTACGACAATATAGTCAGATATTCTCTTCAATCCCCAAACCCTTTCTTGTTGCCTACCAGTTTACTTCAAAGTCACATTGATAAAACCAAAGTGTCCGTGGAATCGTGACATGTTGGTAACGATAGAGGACTTTCGTACAGATAGGTAAGATTCAAATTTTTTCTTAAAAATTTAATTTATAATCCGATAAGAATAACATATCAAAAAATAATAATAATAAATAAATAAATAAATAAATAAAATCAAAGTGAATTACTCATAAGTTAGAAACCTATCATCCATCTACTAAATGGGTTCCATTTTAAGGGGGTTCTGATTAGGGTTGAGCAAACGCTGCTTTTTCCGTTTGTACGGTTTCGACTATAACCAAAATAATCAAGATCGAAATCCAAAACAGAAATCGATCCGAAATTAGCCGTAATCGAGATCGACCCGATATAATTGATTCGGTTTAGTCTTTTGTTTGATGGGTCGTACCTAAAATTGGAATTGTGGTCAAATTATAAACTAGATTATTTGATACCCTCAACAATTTCAGTGTTTAAACTTAATATCATAAACTTTGATAGGTACTTGATATCCTAAAAAAGACGAAACTACCTCTGCCCCCCCCCCCCCCCCCCCCCCTCTCTCTCTCTCTATCCGGCAACCTCCCCGGTCCCCCACCTGGCTGCATTACCCTCGGCCTGCTCCCGCACCCCCTCCCCCTCACGCCACCACCCCGCCTCTCCTCCACCGTGCGCTGCAGTCGTGGGTTGCCTGCTACCACCGTCGTGGACGAAGAGAGAGGAGGGGGTCGGGATTGGGGGCACGACGCGGGGTGCTGCTACCAGCAAGAGAGGGGACGGAATAGGGGTGGGCTGCCAGAGGGGGGTGCAGGAGTAGTTTCAACCTTTTTTTTTTAGGATATCAAGTTGAAATACCTAGTAAAGTTTATGGTATCAAGTTGAAAAACTAGAATAGTTGAAAGTATCAAGTTGTAGTTTAGACTAAATTATATTTAAAAAAGTTGGACCTAAAGTTAGACTAATTGTTAAATAAGTAAAGATGGACTTCAAAACACATATATAAAAATATTATTTTTAAAATATACATTTTTTAATTATAAAATATTTATATAACGGGAAATATTTACATAGTTGCAAAAGTCTTATTTGGTTTTGGACAGTTGCAAAAGTCTTATCCGGTTTTGGTTTTGGACCGAAATCGAAACGAAAATCGGATAATTTTTTTTAGTATTTTTAAAATCGAAATCGATTTTTTTTTTTTCAAACCGAATCGAACAAAATCTTTTATTAGATTTGGTTTTTGATTTTCGGTCCAAAATTGAATAATGCTCACCCTATTTATCTCAACTATTATAATGCGGTTTAGAAATTTGAGTCGTACGTCTAAGCCATATGTATATCATCACTAAATAATTTAAAAAATATAAAAAAATTAACTATTGTAGTTCTCTCCTCAGGTATTTGACAAGAAAAAAATAAGAACCTAAAATATTTCTAACTACCTGAACATATTTGAAACATAAAATATATTCAATATTTAAATTATATTTAAACTAGTTAAATGATATTATCTAACTAAATTTATATTCAAAATTCTAAAAACTTATTTATAATAAATTATAATAAAAATATACTCAAATTATATTGAAAATTTTCTAACATAATTTAAATTTATCTAATTTTTTAATAATATTATAATTATTTTTTATTAAGTGCAACGTAAGTTGAAGTAACTAGTAATTAATAGAACCAATGAGATGAGTGAGTTGATGGGTTAGAGGCTTTCAAATTGTAAGCAATTAAACATAAACATGCTTTAGAACATGCATAATTTTTTTTTTTGTTTCATTTTGAGAAATTAAAAATAATTAAAAATTTATGGCGCGCAAATCCTACCTTGTCTACATATATAGCCTCTACTCCCTTCTAAACCTAAAATCAAGTTGATAATATCTAGTGTATTATCATAAGAATATGTAATAAGTAAAACTACATTTGAAACTAGTATGCCATCTCTTAAAGAGAATTAGTAACGTACACGTGCATTATATGTACATAAAAAAATTATTAAAAAAATTAAATATAAAAATTATTATAAATATTGTTTTTTCTAGGAATCGAATTTAAGCAATTAAGAAAAATACATCACACCTTAACCAATTAAGTTAGAATTATTTTGCTGTAAATAAATAATATCAGATAGTTAAATAATTAGTTATTTAAAAAATTAGTTGAATATTTACATACGGCTTAGACGGTTGAATTTTGAACCGTTTTCAAGTCTCATTATAATAGTAGAGATTATAAGAGTAAAGAAGTAGAGATGGGATATTTATACACGACTTAGACGGCACAATTTTGAATCGTTTTCAAGTCTCATTATAAAAATAGAGATATCCTAATTGGGCACAGTTGTGACATTTAAGCTTTGCATATGTTTAGTTAGTGCTAAATAAGGTCCAAGCTTACTCAGGCTTTAATTACATTTATCTTAGCAACACATTATAAGATGGTGTGTTTGGAAACTTTTCTGGTAAGGGAAAGAAAAATAAAGGGAGTAAAAAAAAAATTTTTTTTTTTCTATTGTTTGGATGACCAAAAAGTAGCTAAAGAAAAAATTTAAAAAAATTATGGATAAAGACATCATTACTATTTAGTCCTTAGTTTTCTCATATAATAATTTATACTTATATTTTGAGGGATAGTTGAATAATTTTTTCTTAAATTCTCTCATCTCTATCTATTTTTCTCACTTTTGGGAGAAGAAAAATTTAGTGGGACCCAAATAATTTTTCTCCTTAAATTATTCTCTCATGTTTACCCTCCCTCTTCCCAAACACCATCTCTTTTAATTATTTTTTCTCATTTTTTCGATAACTTTTTTTTCCTCCCATTTCCCTTCTCAATCAGTACCTTGGGCTTTATTAGGAGGCCTTGAAAATCATGTAGCTACCAAGGTGTTCAGTGGGTCAGTTCGAACCCGATTTTGATCGAGTTTGACCGGATTTGGGTCAGACCATGCCAGCCGCCTAGGAAGTCCGGACATGACTGAACTGAGATGGGTACGGACGTGTTCGAATTTGGCCCGAGTTGACTCGGTTATTATATATATATATATTAAATTCACGTACGTTGTACGTAAAATATTTTTTTCTTCTGATATTAATATAAAATTATTTAAATATATTTAATTTAAAATTATTATATATATTATTATATTTTAATTAGAATTTGTTATATATTCTATTATATTTTTATTATAATTAGTTATGGATATGTTTTTGCTTTTCATAAAGCGCCTTGAAAACGATTAGCTATGTAATATTATCTAATTATATATAAAAAAAAATCTTGTAACTCATGTGGTTAAGGTGGGATGTATTATTCCTGGTTGGTTGAGTTTGAATTTCTGTAGTGTTATTTATAACATATTTAAAAAAATTCAATAAATTTTTATGTAATATTAATTTTAAAAAAATAATTAATTGATGATATATATACATACAGTCTAGACGGTTCACTTTGAACTGTTTTTTAAGCTTCATTATATTATGGAAGATTATATATATAGCTATGAATATTAGATGACTTTATTCCAAAATATATGTTTAGGTAATTTACAGGACAACCTCCTTAGTATGTTTTGTCCCTATCATTAGTTTTGTATCAAAGTTCTTTCATGGCGTCCGACTCACTTGATCTTCGTCCAAATATGATACTTTTATGTACTCTTCCTTTGAAAATCAATATCTTGTAAGTTCAATATAATTAACAGGAAATGGAAATCAATATCCTTTCCATTTTCCATTTCAATGTAATATAATTTTGAGCAATAAGTGCCATTATGTTTTTATACATTGTGTGAACTTTGATGTCCTTCATTAGCAAATGGAGTTCAATTCTCAAAATCAAGAGAAGAGTGGAGTATATCCAAATTTTATTGCATATATACAAAGAAATTATATTCAGTTCTTAGTTCATAGAGTACATGATTAAAACTTATTTAATTCTCATTAGATTAACATGAATAAATTACATTCAATTCTCAGTTCATGAGTACATTATGAAAACAAAAAAAATATATATGTAAAGAAATAGTAGGAGAGAATAATCTTGATCTTTCATTCATCATGATATTACATATATATACATCAACATATCAACTTGGGCCTAAGCCACATGGGCCAATCACCATATATACAATTTAATCATATAATTTAATCTCAATACCCCCCACCCCCCCTCCCCTCAAGTTGGAGCATGCAAGTCACGAATGTCCAACATGTGCAAAAGAAACTCAAATTATCGTTTGCCAAAGCTTTGGTAAAAACATCTGTCAATTGCCCATCTGTTGGCACATGAGATGGGCAAATAACTCCATCAAGAACATCATCCCTCAAAAAGTGACCATCTACCTCAATGTATTTTGTGCGCTAATGACAAATTGGATTATGCGCAAAATGTAAAACAGATTGGCTAGCACAAAATAAATCCATAGCACACGAATGTTGCAACCCCAAACTGCCAAGTAACCCTTTGAGCCACTTAAGCTCATACGTGACCGCCGCCATTGCACGGTATTCTACTTCGGCCGAAGAGCGGGACACCTTCACCTGTTTCTTCGTCTTCTAAGAGATAGGCAAATCACAAAAAAAAATTAACCAACCAGACAAAGAGCATCTCGTGATAGGACAACTCGCCTAATCGGAATCATACTACCTCCGGAGCCGCAAATTACAGTCAGACCGAAGAAGAATGTCTTGACCAGGACAACCCTTCAGATATCTAACAACCCTCAAAGCCGCATCCCAATGATCACGCCGGGGCTCATGCATAAACTGTGACAAGATGTGAACATCGTAAGCCAAATCTGGCCGAGTAAGCGAAAGATCGCCGCCCCACGAGTCACCGATATGCTTCCTTATCAGACAATAGTGAACTTGTAGAGCGTGCTAGTTTATGATGTTGTTCCATGGAGGAAAGCTTGCGGGTTTTGCCCCCAACAATCATGTCTCAGATATAATATCAAGTGTATATTTTCGTTGGAACAAAAAAATTTGGTCCGTACTTGGAGCTACCTCAACTCCAAGAATAAACTTCAACATCCCAAGGTCCTTCATATGAAAGCATGTACTCAAATAATTTTTAAAGGTAGTAAGAGCAGCAGAATTACTGTCAGAGAGAATCAAATCGTCGATATACACAAGAACACTCATCTGAACATCGCCCTTATGAAGAGTAAAAAATGAGTAGTCAGAGTATGATTGGCAAAATTCGTACTCCCGCAAAGAAGATGCCAACTTCGCAAACCAACAACGAGGTGCCTGTTTAAGCCCATAAAGAGATTTTTGAAGTTGACATACCTGATCAGGGCGTGTGATTAAAAAACCAGATGGTAGTTTCATATACACTTCTTCGGTAAGATCTCCATGTAGGAAAACATTATGAACAATTATCTGATGTAGTTTTCAATTTTTTGCCGCAGCTACAGCTAGAAAAGCATGAACAGTAACCATTTTGGCAATTGGAGCAAAAGTATCAGTGTAATCAATCCCTTCAACCTGATTATTGCCGAAAACCACAAAACGAGCTTTAAGTCGCTCAACACTCCCATCAGAATTATACTTTATCTTATACACCTACCGGATCCCCAGAGCACATTTTCCAGCCAGAAGCGTCTCCATTGTCCAGGTATCATTATCCTCCAAAGCCCGTATCTCCTTCTGCATAGCTTTATGCCACCCTGCATCTTTAACCGCCTCTTTAAAGGAGGTCGATTCTGTACTTGTAGTTACAGCTGCAAGAAAATTTCTGTGTCTAGAGAAAATCGATCACAATTCAAAAAATATGCTATAGGATAAGGAGTACCTGAGGAGTGATTGGACGTGGTGGAACATTGGGAGAAAGGACTGTGACTCAACTTTCATATTATATTTGTAACAAAATCGCTGAGCTTCACGGACGAAATTTTGGCATGCATTCCACGCCCCAGTACATGTCACGCCCCAATCATCCGCAAGCTCAATCATCCCCGCTGAACGTGAATCGCCATATTGCAGTGCTCTCGCAGGATGATCGTTCTCATCGGAACGTGATGTTGTGCGAGCCTGGAGTTGCGCTCGCACAAGACAATGATATCAAACATCATAGTTATCATCTAAACGACCAAGTTGAAGCGAAAGTCAAGTATTGTGTACCAAGCACACATGAGAGTATATGCAGCGAAGCTCTAGATAGGGTCCAAATAAAAATGTCACAAATAAGAATGCCACAAAGGCGATGCAACACTCTTACTCTTTCTTTTGCCACAAAGGTACTTATCGTTCCATACATCATGTCCTGTATATCAAAGTAGCGCCACTACAACTGCGTACCTGAAATAATATCCATAAAAGTGGTCAGAACACAGCTGTACTAGTGAGCGGGGTAACTCACTCATCTAAATCGACACTAAGTAGAATAGTGAATGCAAATAGTTATATGGTGATCTTTCTATTTGAATCGTAGATTCATTTTATAGCAGAGGTATGGCATGTTAAGAAAAACTGTAAAGCATGTTAAGCATGCAAGCATTCAACTCAAGCAAATATACAAGCAGATATATATCAAACTCAAAGGAAACAAGCATGCAAACTGTCATGCCCCAGTCCCAAAATACGTAGGACCAGGACATGTAAACATGTCAGCCGCCTGTATATATGGCAACTCCAATGTATGGAAACCATAATACGAGCGTACGTTGTATAATGAACAATAATTCACAAGTGGTAAAACTATCACAAGTCACAGGGTATAATCTAAATCTCATCCACAGAAATCAAATATGAATAACCAAATAACCATGTAACTAGATCTCAATACAGAGTATCTAAGGAATGACAGTCGGATGGAAACAAATCCACTGCCGAAATAGAATATAAAATGAACCAGATACACACCATATATGAACAGCATCTGACAATCACGAGGATCGAAGAGAAGACCTCCTCGGAATATATGTAACATGTCCGGATCTGCGCTCCTGCGAATACTCATGAACATCTACACCTGGAAAGGGACCAGGTCCTCAGAGGGACATAATAAGATACATAGAAGCATGCCATAAAGTAAATACTGAGTAAATGAAGGGGGTGTGCTAACCATCTAAGTGAATGTAATTTAAAGACCTTGTAGTACGCATGGGAAAGTGTAGGCTATATGCTGACGTAATTCACCAATCGTCATGACTGGCTAGTATATGTGTCATATGTCCCCAGACACATGGGCACTCTGCAATCGTCCATCTCCGAGGAGCATGGTACGAAGGTATAACATACAAGGAGGGGGGTATCCCATACGTCTACTAATATCTTCCCCGTCCAATATAGATGTACAAGTCGTGAAAACGACGTGGACACCTCCTACTATGATGCAAGTCTCAATAAAATAAACAACTAAGCTATATACCGTTACACGTGTTGCTCATACTGATGGCCAGTCGCGCATGAGACACGCGTCCCTACATGAACTCACTCTGTGACGTGTAATGATATGTGTCAAGGCCTGGAGAGTTATACCAATAACTCCATAACTTTAGGTGGGTCGACTAGACACTAGGTCAGACACAAGTCCTAACGTCAACGCCTTCGTTGACTGCACCCGAGTTTTCTCGGACGCGCACATTTATATAATATTTAAATAAATAAATATGTAACTAAAATAACTGGATTTAAACAGTACAACAAGGAAAGGTATACTTGCCTGGGGTTTGAATACCAACACCTGTCCCTGTATCAGTGGATCCTGTAGGTATTCCTCCAAAAGCTGAAATAAACATCACCAATAGTCTTAAAAAATATCAAATAGCTAGAAACGCCTGTCCTTAAGTCCAATTGTGACACAGGGCAAAAATGACAGTTTTTGGTCAAAGCGGGGTCCACAAGTGGGTTCGTCTTGCACCAAAAAATGTGTCAGAACCAATGGTCTCCAAATTTGCCAAACTTAGTGTCAACAAGTCCAGAACGATGATACGAACCCAACGAAACTTCCAGAATTGGATTCCGATGAGCCGGTCACAAAATTGCCCGTCAAGTGGAGCCGTGGGGCCCACGATACGGGATTTTGTCAACGTTCTCATAATCGAACCAAACTTGGGTCACAGGACAAGCGTATTGCTACGAGTCCGATGGCGCAAGTTTCGTTTCGATTCGACGTGTGTACACAAATTACAACGTGTTCCAGAATAGGCGGATATGGGACGTTGTCGGCGGATACACGTTGATTCTGGTGTGCACGCACATCCAAATCAACTTCTGCGAAATCCCGCACGTCCGTATCAACGACGCGCACATTTTGGTGAAGATCGCGTGCGACCAAGTCGTCCCGTTTGGCGGGGCGTACTCAGTTCCGGGTGAAAACGGGATATTGTTTTTTCTGTTTTTGGATCGCGGTTCACGATCGTCACAGGACGCGATGCACCGAGCGAGTTGCACGGGCATCGAGAGGGTTACATAGCCTGCGTGTCACAACTGACAGAATAAAAAAGGAACAGCGAGGAGAGAGAACGGATTACCTGAACAAGGCTCCATAGAATGAATTTTTCCTGTGTCCGGTCACTGTGCTGTGTCCTGATTTGAATCTGTCGTATTCGAGTCAGCCGCTGTTGTGTCCGAGTTTTGCAAGGCCGCTGTGTACTGGGTTAGGGTTCAGTCGCGTCCGTGTCAGAGTCCAGTCGGACAGCGGTGTGAGTTCAGGGTGGCGAGGTCGGGCTGCGAGTCGGGGAGGCTGCTGCTGCTCCGGTCCCTTGGGGAAGCTCGAGCGGGGGACTGAACTCCGGTGGCGACTAAGGCCTCTAGGTGGCCGGGGTCGGGATAGTGACTCCGGTGGAGGACAGGTTAATGAGGCATCGGTTACAGCGGTACTTGGCTGCTGGTAGAGGGGAGAAGACGGAGGAGAGGCTGCGGAGTTGGGCTGGGGAAATGACCGGGTTCAGCTGAACGGCTTGGTCAGGGAAAGGATCCGTCTCCGCCGTGGTACTGTGGCATTCAGTCGAGGAGAGATGGCTTCCGGTGGGGTGCTGCTCGGGTCCGGCGGAGGAGTCGACAGGTCGTGATGACGGTGGCGGTGGCTCTTGTGGATGGAAGCGGGGGTGGCACGGCAACAGCGGCCGCCGAAGTCGACGGCGGTGCGGTGCTGACCGGATGAGGGGCTGCGGGGTGGGGGATCGCCTAGTCGGCCGGTCGGTCAGCCGAACGGGGAGGAGTGCACAGTGCACAGCGGCCGGACGAGCTCCTCTTCAGGAGGAAGAGAGGAAGAAGAAGGGAGGAACAGTATGGCAAGGTGGGGGTCGGCTCGCTGCCGGGGGGGGGGAGACGGAGCTGCTCCGGCGGGGGGGGGGGGGTCGGCTGACGACTAGGGTTAGGGATTTGGGTTTGTTTTTATAGAAAATTAATTTTTGGGGTGGGGGTAATTAGGTAAATTCTATTTAAAATATCTTTATCGATATTTTATGGTGGGACCCACTTCCAAATGGACGGTGTAGGTTCACCGGCCAATAGGAGGTTGACACCTCACCCTGAAAATTTGCAGAAAAGTCCCTGTAATTTCATAAATTGCATAAAGGTCCTATTTTGGGAAATTGCGCAATTACAAAATTGTCTGGGAAAAACACATGATTCCTGAAAATGCTAAATCGCACAGAACTGAGGGAAATTGCTGTGTGAGGGCCCTGAGGGGGTGGGGGTGAGGGTGAGCCTGGGCAGGGGCTGGGCCTGGTTTTGGCGTATTTTCATATGCCATTGTGTTCTTTACTTTTTTGTAATATGTGCCGCTGCTTTCATTGTGAATAACTTACTTGCCCTTGTTTAAAGCTTTAGCCTTGTGCAAGTACATTTTAGGCTTGTATGGCATCACGTCCAAGTGAGGATGATCGGTTCCATAGGGACCAAGCAAGGACGATTGACCCTTACGGGACCGGAGCGTGACATGTACATCTCCCGGAAGAGTCAAGAGAACTCCTCCCAAGTAACTCGGTCTGGTCTGAGCCATCTCTCCTCAGATAGCCACCAGTGATGTGCATTGCTCGTCAACTGCATCCTGACGATTGTCATCCAACGCTCCCTTTAAAGCTCAGCTGCTTCCAATTGGTGTTGAGTGTTTGTGAGCTACTCATGAACTTCAGTGGGCTCCTCCTTGCCAGAAAATATATCTGACTTCAGCTGGCAAAAATCAGTGATAGATCCCGTCGTTAACCGTCTAGCTGGTAGGTTCGTCTGCTCTCGTGCGGTCGCTATACTGTTCCTCAGGTTCTCTGCCTGGTGACGCTGAGCCTCTTGATAAACCTGTTGTTGTGCTTGCATCATTGCGTAGAATATTTGGAATATCTGTTGTTCGTCCATAGGTTGTCCTGGTGGAAAAATGGGCATCAGTGGAGTAAACTGCGGCAGTGGTAGAATATCGTCATCCGGAACCTCGAGGTGTGCTGATCTGCTTGATTGTTTGTTGAGTGGAGGGATCTCCACTTAGTGTATCACCCCAACATCGTTGGTGACCATAATACCTTATGGTGTACTCGCGAGAGTCTCGTCGCTGGCTCGTGGATCCATTACTTTGCATATAAAGTCAACTATGAGAGTCGCACAGAGGAATCAAGGTAAGATGCAAGTCAAAAAATTATTTTGAAGTCGATATAGAGGTCAAGAACAAGTCAACAAGTGGATGAGATCTTATAATTTATTCTATCTAAATTTGTAGGCTTGCTCAGTTTCTTAGTTGAAACTAAAGTAATATATTCATAGACCTGCATGAGCCACCACAAAAACTATGTCACGTCCCTGTCCCAAAATACCGAGGGAATAGCCACGTGGCAATGGCCAGCAACACAACTCCAATAGAAAAACCTAATTTAATGGACACGTTAGAGTGCACTTAAGCTGTATTAAATCTACATCATCTATCACAGTATATGTCACGCCCCAAACTCCCGCAAGCCCAATAGTCCCCGCTGAACGTGAAATCACCACGTTGCAGCTCTCCCGCGGGACAATCGTTCTATTCGGGACGTGATGCCGTACGAGCCTGGAGTTGCGCTCGTACAAGGCGATGTTGTTAAACACAAAAGTTATCATCGAAACAACCAAGTTACAGCGGAAGCCAATTGTGTACCAAGCACACATCAGAGTATACGCAGCGAAGCTCACGATAGGGTCCAAACGAGATGCCCCGAGTCAATGCCACAAAGGCGATGCCACGGAGACGATGAAATAACTCTTGCTCTTTCTCTAGCCCACAAAGGTACTTACAGTTCATACATCTTGTCCCGTATATCCAAGCAGCGCCACTACGCCTGTGTACCTGAAATATTGCCCACAAACGTGGGTCAGTACACAACCGTACTGGTGAGCGGGGTAACCCACTCGTCTAAGCCGACACTAAGTAAAAATAGTGAATGCACACAGTTATATGGTGATCTTTCTAGTTGAATCCTAGATTCTTTTCATGGCATATGGATGACATGTTAAGGAAAGCAGTAAAGCAGTTTAAGCATGCAAGCATTCAATCTCAAACCAAGCGACAAGCAGTTTATATATAGCCGACCCGTCTAACTCAATGCCATCGTTTGCACGATAACATATCGAACCATCAGACTCGCCTCAATATCCATCCTCAACCGAAGTTATATATTCCTATCTCGAATGCACACTCTTGCCGAGGCAAGGTGGCCGCGCCTACACGATGCACAAACCAACGAAAGAAAAGCAAGCCAACTCTTAGTCTATATGAAGTCACTGGCCAAGCCATAAAGGACATATTCCAAGCATTACGGCGCGCCCTATCAGCCCGGGTAGCAAGCCCCGCTAGAGGTCCCGCAATGCACCGCGCCAAAGCACGAATCGATATTTCCCTCCGGATAGAAACGGCTCCAGTGCCCCGGATAAAAACCGTTTCAAGGAAATCAACACCCTGGTGTACACAGGTTGTCCGTGACATACAGAAGGTAGGTGAGGCGAGAGGATCGAACATTCTCGCCCCACCAAGCGATCCTAAATTCGTTCAACCGATATCCAACCGAATTATCCATAACCATTCTTCCAACTTATCCTCCCGAAGAGTCCACATCACAAGCCATTCCCATAATTCACATTTCCGCCTTACAGCAATGTATTCCGAAATGGTGCAACACCCATGCTCAAAGCCAACCCATGGCACAATGCCGTTTCAATGGCACAATGCCCCATCAAGCGGCACCATACCTCGCTTATGCAGTTGTTCGGTTTCGAACCACAACTGCTCGCTTTTGCAAGACAAAGCGACCAAATGATACTCGCGCACGGATGCACGTTCGCTCGCCCATATTCCCGATATTCCCATTGCCTCAAAGTATCATTCCATCTCATATATTTCCAACCGTTCCAGCCAAATCCCAAGTATCCAACCGATCGCCTCAAATGTATAATCCGACTATCGCATCCAACTATCCAAGCATAATCCCAAGTAATCCAACCGACTGCCTCAAATGTACAATCCAACTATCCAACGCGTAAACCAGTTCAAGCCACAATCCTACCAAGCCAACGACGCACACTCTATGCACGCCTCAGTGTAGTGCTTCCCGATGTTTCAGCCCAAGTGTACAAGCCATTACGTGTTTTCCATATTATTAGGCATGAAGGAGTAGAGGAGAAGGGAAAGAGCCCACTCACAATGTTTGAATCCGTTAGGCATCCTGTCCTGCCGATACGGCCAATCCCTTGAACCCGTGGTCCGATGCAAGCGCGATCTACTCAACTGGTATGACCGTGCGAGCAGGCCGTGCTCTCAAAATCATCCGACCGATCGGACTAAGGAAGACGGCATTATCGCTTCCATCCAGCTATTCAGTACTGTTCTGAACGAACACCTGATTTCCATCGAACCCGCTAGCCATCTGCACATTGAAACCAACTCGATTAATCCTTCTTCCCGAAATCCGACATTTCAAATGTAACCAGCATTTGATTCATTCTATCCGATTCAGCGTAACGCTCCGAGCAGTTGCGGGGCGTTACATAATATACCACTTAGAATCAGGTTCGTCCACGAACCGTGCTGGTACTCATTTCTTACCAGTGTGCCACAATCCAATTCCATTGATCTGCTCTAAGCAACTCACATATTCACGATTCTGACTCCGCATCTCGTTCTGCTGAACGCTCGAATAAATTTCACGAATTCCCACATCCTCCTTGCAGCTCAACCCGAATTTCTCGTATCGCTTAGTTTTGGATCGTACATATATTTAAGGCGTCCCTAAAATACATGCATTTCAGCCGAGCTTTGCGATAGCAAATTTGAACAAGTTACAAGGGTATCTTTATGTTCGAGGCGTCCATTTGCTTTGCTCCCAATTGAACCAAACACAATTCCCATTCCAACACATTCACTTGAGAACTATTCTCAATTATGCAGATTTTCCACCGACTCAATCAGTTCGCGTTCCAGCTCAATCCATCCCACCATTTCTGAAATCGGTACTAGCAACATCTCCAAATATTATCTCGTGCACCGAACGATTCTCACAACTGATCTACCCCAGCTATGCGACTTACCCAAATATCAACTTGCTTAGATCAGCTCAGTCCAACACTTTTCTTGCCATCTCAAAATCTCACAGGGTGAATATCTATTTTGAGGTTCGTGTGATCCACGAAGGTCTCGCCGCCACGCCAAAGGGATTTGTGTCGCCACGATTTCAACGTGGACACACTCGCCACAATTCTTAGGTTGCGCATGAAATAGTTCTTCGCGCTGCTTCCACTGCCTCGAAGCATAGAATATCACCTTCGCCTTCCGAATGAGCACGTTTCCCAGACTAAGTTCCGAGACATCTTGTAAATCTGAGGCAAATCTGTCCCTTCCAGTATTCGCAAGGATTTGATCTGAACGAGCCGCTGCTTTAACTTCACGAGCTAGTTTCACAGTCGTCAATTCATATGAATGCTATTTCCTTCCAGGGCACGATGAGTCAGAGGCGATGCCATCGATAAAAATCTGCGACTCTGAATCTCATCAGTTGACAAGGCTACTTCCACCATCGCTTCGATCTTCCGGCTGTATCTTCAGCTGAAGGCTATTCCAAGGATCTCTCAAATCCAACACTCAGTCAATAAGCCAAATCACATTATCGCACATCTGCCCTCGACGCATTCCCAAATACGCCGCCTCAAGGGTCGTTCTATGGGTCTACCATATTCATATTCGATTCAGCGGGCAAGGTCGCTTAGGGTCAGCTGTCCCGAAGCTACGCTCGATAATTGTAATCATCACGATGTACAGTTACTATAAACCATGCTATATCTCATCTGAAAATATGACTCAAAATTCCAACCATCCCATCCGAGCGAACTCCCGAATCCGAGCAATGTGCTCGTTGAAACCGTCTACCATCAATCCGCCGTTCTGTCCTGAATCCATCAAATTTTCGAATTGCACATTCGATTCTCGCACCATCGATTTCAACGTTTCTCAAAGCTCGAGACTTGCTCAAATTCACATCCGTTTGCCACGTCCCACCTTGCACTTCCAACTTACTCGAGCAGCACAGTGATTCATTCCAACGTTGCTCCCACATTTAGCTATCTTCAGAAATCAATCCGCCAAAATTTTTGCCTTCCGTTGTTGCCACAATCCGTCTACGTCTTTCCGAAGAATCCGTCTATCATCGTTGCACCATCTTGCCCAAAATTTTATCTCTGCTAAACCTGATTCAACTTCTCGAGCAACAATATCCAAAATCCTTCAAGTTTGCGTGAATCAATCGTATTGTCCCTCCAAGCCAAGTTCGTGTTTCTTTGCTCAACCAACAGCTCAAATGTGTTGCCCAAAATCGTAGTTCGTGCTCGCTATCCTTCCGATAATCCCATCGCTTTGCTCAAGCATAACCCAAATGTTCGTTCCGGTTTCGCCCATCTTTTAAGCCCAATGATACTTCCATTTCCACGAGTCCGTTCTTGAGTTCTCAAGTTTAATGTATCGAAGGATACCCGAGTCAAATTCCATTGCACCATATACCACTTGGAAATATAGTTGCCCTCGTGCAAAATCTGCGTCAACCAGCGTCTATCCCAAACCGACTATTCCGAGGTGATTCTGCCGAATCATAACTCAATATTCGCTTGCTCCATTTTTACTCTTTCCAACTCAATCGATTTGCACCAACCGACTTGTATTCGTTATCCGAGTCCGTTCAGGCAATTCCAATAGATGTCCAACCAAAATATTTCCAATGCCTTGCTTAACACATTTAATCCCATATACCACTTCGAATCAGTTCGCTACTCACATTACGTTTCCTTTCACGAATCCAAGATCCGTTCGAACCATCTCTTATGTGTGATCATGCCATTCCCCATCTTAAGTCTGACACAAAAACTTAGCCGATTCTTTAACCATCAATCTCGTTAGGCAACTCGTGCTATGTTCCATTCTCGATGTTTCCAACATTTCCCAAACCGTCTGATACTTTCACAGCACGGGCAATCGTGCAACGATTGTATTCCAAGTAGTCCAACCCAATACCCAACGGTTCCACACCTTTATTGTACGAGCAACTCATACCAACTTATCTGATATTTCTCAAGCCAACTCAAATCTGCCCAACCGATGCGCCACAGCCAAAATTCCAACTTATATCCAACACAATCGCTTGACGAGCAACTCGTGCAAGGATCCATTCCCATCGAATGTTTCTACTCAAAATATGCCGCATAACCAAATCTCGTCAGCCAACCAACTGATCCATTGAGGCAATCAGAAACTCCAGAACGATAAGCCAAGCCAACCCAACGAAAGCCCACACTTGTTGCACAAATGCAACAACGCCAACCAACTTGCTGCACGAATGCAACAACGCCTAACGAGGCTGAGCGATCCTACGAAAACCAACCAAGGCAACCCAACACAGAATAACATGCAGCCAAAACCAGCAATAAATAGACTTATTGCATGAAACATCCGATGCGGCACTGAGTAGAGTCAAGAGCTAAACGACACGCGGAAGCTATTTAGAGTTTGTGATGAAGCGAAGGACCAAGTCCGAAGAAATGAACCGGGCGCTTTGATACCAATCTGTCACGCCCCAAACTCCCGCAAGCCCAATAGTCCCCGCTGAACGTGAAATCACCACGTTGCAGCTCTCCCGCGGGACAATCGTTCTATTCGGGACGTGATGCCGTACGAGCCTGGAGTTGCGCTCGTACAAGGCGATGTTGTTAAACACAAAAGTTATCATCGAAACAACCAAGTTACAGCGGAAGCCAATTGTGTACCAAGCACACATCAGAGTATACGCAGCGAAGCTCACGATAGGGTCCAAACGAGATGCCCCGAGTCAATGCCACAAAGGCGATACCACGGAGACGATGAAATAACTCTTGCTCTTTCTCTAGCCCACAAAGGTACTTACAGTTCATACATCTTGTCCCGTATATCCAAGCAGCGCCACTACGCCTGTGTACCTGAAATATTGCCCACAAACGTGGGTCAGTACACAACCGTACTGGTGAGCGGGGTAACCCACTCGTCTAAGCCGACACTAAGTAAAAATAGTGAATGCACACAGTTATATGGTGATCTTTCTAGTTGAATCCTAGATTCTTTTCATGGCATATGGATGACATGTTAAGGAAAGCAGTAAAGCAGTTTAAGCATGCAAGCATTCAATCTCAAACCAAGCGACAAGCAGTTTATATATAGCCGACCCGTCTAACTCAATGCCATCGTTTGCACGATAACATATCGAACCATCAGACTCGCCTCAATATCCATCCTCAACCGAAGTTATATATTCCCATCTCGAATGCACACTCTTGCCGAGGCAAGGTGGCCGCGCCTACACGATGCACAAACCAACGAAAGAAAAGCAAGCCAACTCTTAGTCTATATGAAGTCACTGGCCAAGCCATAAAGGACATATTCCAAGCATTACGGCGCGCCCTATCAGCCCGGGTAGCAAGCCCCGCTGGAGGTCCCGCAATGCACCGCGCCAAAGCACGAATCGATATTTCCCTCCGGATAGAAACGGCTCCAGTGCCCCGGATAAAAACCGTTTCAAGGAAATCAACACCCTGGTGTACACAGGTTGTCCGTGACATGCAGAAGGTAGGTGAGGCGAGAGGATCGAACATTCTCGCCCCACCAAGCGATCCTAAATTCGTTCAACCGATATCCAACCGAATTATCCATAACCATTCTTCCAACTTATCCTCCCGAAGAGTCCACATCACAAGCCATTCCCATAATTCACATTTCCGCCTTACAGCAATATATTCCGAAATGGTGCAACACCCATGCTCAAAGCCAACCCATGGCACAATGCCGTTTCAATGGCACAATGCCCCATCAAGCGGCACCATACCTCGCTTATGCAGTTGTTCGGTTTCGAACCACAACTGCTCGCTTTTGCAAGACAAAGCGACCAAATGATACTCGCGCACGGATGCACGTTCCCTCGCCCATATTCCCGATATTCCCATTGCCTCAAAGTATCATTCCATCTCATATATTTCCAACCGTTCCAGCCAAATCCCAAGTATCCAACCGATCGCCTCAAATGTATAATCCGACTATCGCATCCAACTATCCAAGCATAATCCCAAGTAATCCAACCGACTGCCTCAAATGTACAATCCAACTATCCAACGCGTAAACCAGTTCAAGCCACAATCCTACCAAGCCAACGACGCACACTCTATGCACGCCTCAGTGTAGTGCTTCCCGATGTTTCAGCCCAAGTGTACAAGCCATTACGTGTTTTCCATATTATTAGGCATGAAGGAGTAGAGGAGAAGGGAAAGAGCCCACTCACAATGTTTGAATCCGTTAGGCATCCTGTCCTGCCGATACGGCCAATCCCTTGAACCCGTGGTCCGATGCAAGCGCGATCTACTCAACTGGTATGACCGTGCGAGCAGGCCGTGCTCTCAAAATCATCCGACCGATCGGACTAAGGAAGACGGCATTATCGCTTCCATCCAGCTATTCAGTACTGTTCTGAACGAACACCTGATTTCCATCGAACCCGCTAGCCATCTGCACATTGAAACCAACTCGATTAATCCTTCTTCCCGAAATCCGACATTTCAAATGTAACCAGCATTTGATTCATTCTATCCGATTCAGCGTAACGCTCCGAGCAGTTGCGGGATCCAGCATTTGATACAAATGAAAGTATTACTAGTACTCAGGCTGAAACCACTAAAGGCTCTGAGTCGGGGAGCCTGTAGCAGCAAGTAGTATCATATACTCCAGTAGTATAGTATATATATATAATCGACCTATACCATGTGTGTCTTTCTCCACCCAATGTAATCTCATGTCTCATGTCTACAACATCTCATGTCCATAACAAGCAAAATCATGACATCTAGCTAGTACAACGAGTCATAATGATATCTCTATATATGCAAGTCTCATATCACGAATCCTGTAAGCCTATACAAAATCACCATGAATAACTCAAGAAGATTCTGTCACATGAAATAGTGTCAAGTGTCCTACGGTAGGGCGTACTTAGTAAAGTAAGTACGAAAAAATAGGATCGTGGAATAAACTCTCTAAATGATATTACACGACTCCGCGTACGACGTCGACACTCGAATCTTGTTCGTACGCTAAGCAACATCTCACGTCCTAGGTTGAACAGATACATCACAGAAGTATATATATATATAAAAGAAATACAAGCATATAATATAATAGGATATTTGTAGGTTTGGTAAGGTACACTTGTCTGGACTCTGAACTCCGTCAGGTGCTCCTATAATAGTAGAACTGCAAGTACGCTACCAGATGCTGAAACAAATATCATCATTGCTCTCAGAATATTTGAAATAGTTATGATTGACTACCCATAAGTCCAATTTGGACACACGGACATAATTGACAGTTTTGGATCAAAGCGGTATCCAATGTGGTCTACTTTGTACCAAAAAATATGCCAGAGATAAAGTTCTCCAAATTTAACAAAGTTAGTATCTACGAGTCCAAAACGATGATACGAATCCAACCGAAGTATATAACTGAATTCCGATGAGCCGGTCATAAAATAATCCGTCATGTATAACCGTGGAGCCCACGAAATGGTATTTCGTCAACGTTCTCAGAATTAAACCAAACTTTGATCAAAGGACCAGCGTAACACTGCAAATTCGATGGCATAAGTTTCATTACGAAACAACATGCACACACAAAGTTATGATAAATGTCAGAACAGATCGATATGGTATTTTTTGATGGATATGCATTAATTTCGGTGTGCATGCACATCCAAATCAAGTTTTACATAATCTCACATGTCCGCGATGACGATACGCGTCTTTCGGTATAATTCGTATACGATAAAGTTGCCTCGTTTGGCGGAATGTACCATATTTCAGCATATTTTAGGTTTATAAAAATAAGTTTTTGACAGATTTGAACATTAAATAATTCATAGAATACATCAAATTAAAAGAAAGTGTTTAAAGGGATTAAAACTAGGTTATGCGGTCAAGAAGTCTGTTCAGGTAGAATTTTAACATTACGTGCCGTTATAGAGATAACGGGACTTAAACACGCGTACTTGGAACAGTTTCTACTCCTAAACTAAGTTATTTTTTTCCTGTTTTGTGTTACAATTTGCGATCTACACAGGACACGATAAGCTAAACTATTTAAACATGGTTCATGGGGGTCATGTGGTCTTCACATAGGATTCGACGGTTTATTATTTGGTTTACTGTGTAGGAAGAAATAGGGGTGAGAAGAAGGTTACCTCACTTTGCTCTGTTGCTCGCGTTTTTGGGCGGGTTTGCACTGCGGTGTGCGATCGACGGAAGACGATGTTGGCGGTGGTCGGCGGTGCATCTGGACGGTAGGGGAGATGCTAAGGGGGTCTGGTCTTTGGTCTATATATAGGGGGTGAAGGGTGTAACACCCTGTTTCGTTCTAGCGGACTGCCGACTCAAACGACAAAAGTACAACTGTCCCGACCTGCTTTGTCTCGATCAAGAAGCAAAGGATGTCCAGACTTGTCCCTACAGGAACCCGGCTTAGGCTTTCAGAGGCTCGCTTGACATATCGCTCTACCGAGACGAATCATCGCTAAGGTGGGTGGCTACGGTAAACTTGTCTTTGCTTAGCTAGCACACATAAAATCTGGAATGATACATGCTAGTCGCTAGATGATTCACCCCCTGCATGCTAATAAGAATCCAACGCACCTAGTTAAGGGGAATAATTCCAACTTGTATTGCTTATGCTAGAACATAGAAATTAAAATACTGCTTATATGTTCAGACCCTCGCATGCTACCCTAGAACGTATTGCTCAGAAAGTCCCTAACGGTTTCACCCCTCGGCTTACCTTCGGGCCCGAGACAACATGATTGCTTATGTTTGTATAAATGGATGCTTTTCTGTTCATACGTTGCCTCGACTCAATGCTTGTAGCATAAGCCATGCCAACACCCTGTGATACAGGATATTGTTCAGAAAGACTATGAGAATAGAAATCAGGCAATGCCTCTTGTCTTGTACTATTGTTGCCTCAACAGCATGCCTCTTATCTTGTACTCTTGTCTTGTACTCTTGTCTTGTACGCTTGTTGCCCCAACCATGTAAATGGATAACTTACCCGAGATGCCGTTCGATCACGGACAACTTGTGCACAGGGTCGATCTAGCGGGCGATGCTGGGGCACTGGCATCGACCCGGTCCGGACGAGACCTATTATTTTAGTCTCTTGTTCGGCGGAATGGCTTGCAGCGCCTCTTGTACTTTCGTTGCATACCATTCTCGTCAAAGACTATACCGTCCATTATGGCATACGCCAGTGATCGCCTTGTATTTAACTTGTTGCATGCTTGCTGGTAAAATGAAAGATAACAAGTCATCCTCGCTTAGCGGCTATCCGTGTGCGAGATATTGTATCGCATAAAATAAATGAACTGAACACCTGAAAGATCTTGAAATAAATACTCGTGTTTGTATATGCTATGCCTCTTGAATGTTTATACATGCCCCTGCTTAAATTAACAATGTTTGTGTCACGCCCCGATCTCCCGCAGGCAAATCGGCCGTTCCCGCTAGGCGGGAATCACCCTCGCCAGCGCTCCCGCGGAACGATCGCTTTGACCCATCCGGGCGTGATGCCGCACGAGCGTGAGCCACGCCCGTGCAAGGCCATGGTTCATTGGCTGGCGGCAAGAGTTCTAAGCCACAGAGTCGCACAGATTATCCGAGTGCAGCGGAGTTTAGGAACGCATAGCGATCGGTAACAGGTTCACTGAGTCGACAACATAGCGGAAGCATCGAAACAAGTAAAGTAATCTTTTTATTGATATGAAACATGTATTACAGGCGGCGTATAGCCGAGATTACAAGTCGCTCAAGCCTCTCTCTCTGAAACAGTAAAAGCGTGCCAAGTGGCTACAACTATGGAATGATTGTACAGGCGAGGTTCAGGCGATGTTCACAACTTATGTCTTGTATATGTGCTTCAGTCCCGGACGCACCGTTGCTTCGGAGTGTTGTCCACGCCTTAGCACGCACGTTGGAGGCATCCGCACCGCACGAGGTTCTCCCACACCCTGCATATCAAACTGGTAGATTATCAGTACATTGAATGCACTGGTGGGGAAGCTACTCGCCCGCTCGACAAATCCAAACACACTGAATAGCCTAACGTGTCGGCAGTGCGCCGTGCGATGTTAGAGAAAACACGGCGAGACTTACCAACTTACCATCTCTTTCCCTGTCCAAGGCAACCATTTAGGTAAACAGTATAAATTCGAGCAGAGGCATGTATAAACATTCAGGAGGCAAGCATATGCAAACAGGAGGGTCATTTTAACATGATCATTCAGGTGTTTAGTTGTTCTTGATGCGATGCAGTGACTCGCACGTGGATAGCCGCTAAGCGAGGATGACTTATCTATATGAACAGAAGTCGCTGGCATAGCCATAAAGGACCAGATTTATAGTCTCAGGGTCGAGGATGAAGTGCAAGCAATGAACACGATGGGCATTGCACTTTATCCCGCCGAAACAGACGACTACTGTAGTCTCAGGGTCGAGGATGAAGTGCAAGCATACAGAAACGGAGAGCCTTGCACTTATCCCGCCGAAACAGACGACTACCAGAAGTTCCGTCTAGACCGGGTCGGCCCCAGTGCCCCGGTGACCGCCCGCGGAATGAGATCCGAAGATCACCTTTTATAAGTTGTCCGCGACATGCAAGTCAGGGTCTCGGGTCAGATACAGAAACAAGTTCGTGGCAGAATATATATATGAACAAGTCCGGTATCGAACGAGTTCGAACAGAATATATATATGGAACTTGTTGAGACAGGATTCAGTAGTTTGCTCATCGAGCTGTAATCCATGGATTTATTCGTTCTTGGTGCAGATTCCCTGGTTCAGAATTTGCCTTGGTGACCTAACGGTCCCGGATACTTGCAGGTTCGTTCAGGCACGGAACGACTACTTAGTAGTCTTCCGGGGTTTGGATGAATACAAGGCAACATACAACAGACAAGCATGCGTTTCTAAGAAACATAAGCAGACACGTTTGCTCGGGCCCGAAGGTAAGCCGAGAGATGAAATCGTTAGGAGACTTAGCATGCGAGGGTCTGAATACAAGCAGTATTTCATTTTCCATGTTCTAGCAAGCAATACAAGTTGGAATTATTCCCTTAGCTAGGTGCGTTGGATTTATTATCATGCAGGGGGTTATCACCTAGCGACTAGCATGAATATTCCAGATTTTATGTGTGCTGGCTAAGCAAAGACAAGTTCACCGTAGCCACCCACCTTAGCGATGATTCGCCTCGGTAGAGCGATACGTCTGAGCGAGCCTCTGAAAGTCCAAGCCGGATTCCTGTAGGGGCAAGTCTGGATATCCTTTGCTTCTTGATCGAGGCAAAGCGGGTCGGGACAACTGCACGATTGCCGTTTGAGACGGCAGTCCGCTTGAGCGGAACAGGGTATTACAGTTTGCCTTGGACAGGAAAGGCCAAATGGTAAGTTGGTAAGTCTCGCCGTATTTTCTCTCATGTTGCACGGCGCACTGCCACAGAAGTTAGGCTATTCAAATATTGCATAAAACTGATCCTAAGGCAACTAAAAAAACAACTTAATAGTTGGTGCACGGAACTTGTATTACGTGTTTGGATTTGTCGAGCGGGCGAGTAGCTTCCCCACCAGTGCATTCAATGTACTGATAATCCACCAGTTTGTATGCAGGGTGCGGAAGAACCTCGTTCGGTGCGGATGCCTCCTTCGTGCGTGCTAATGTGTGGACATCACTCCAAAGCAGCGGTGCGTCCGGAATAGAAGCACATATACAAGACATAATATTGTGAACATTGCCTGATCATCGCCTGTACAATCATTCCACAATTGTAGCCACTTGGCACGCTTTTACTGTTTCAGAGAGAGAGGCTTAAGTGACTTGTAATCTCGGCTATGCACCGCCTGTAACACATGTTCATATCAATAAAAGAGTTGCTTTGCTTCAACTTGTGTTTCAATGCTTTTGCTATATTTTCAACTCAGTAAACTTGTTACCGATCGCCTATGCGTTCATGACTCCGCTGCACTCGGACAATCTGTGCGACTCTGTGGCTTAGAACTCTTACCGCCAGCCAATGGACCACGGCCTTGCACGGGCGTGGCTCACGCTCGTGCGGCATCACGCCCGAATGGGTCAAAGCGATCGTTCCTCGGGAGCGCTGGCGCGGTGATTCTCGCATAGTGGGAACGGCCGATTTGCCTGCGAGAGATCGGGGCGTGACAAAGGGAATATAAGGGGTCGGAGATTTTGAAGGGAAAAATGAGCGGTCGGGGGGTTTTGTTGCTGAAGGGGTCGGGGTTACTATGGCTAGGGGAATGTGTTTCGGGTCTGGGTTGGTTCGGGTGTGGGTGGGTTTAAGGTTTAGGATTTAGTTTATTAATTATAATTATTAAATACCACACACACACACACACACACACACACACACACACACACACATATATATATATATATATATATGGCTATAATAAATAGGTTTGAACCTCAAATAATTTTAGAAAAATTCTATAATATTTTAATAATAGTTGTACACCAAAAAATATATATTTTTGTGTAATATTTATAATCAATTAAATATATATAATTATCTGCCATGAATTTTATATTTTTTTAATTACCTAAAATTTATAAAAATTCTCCCTTAAATACATAAAATTTAAAATCTAAAAATTAGGGGGTTTACAATTCTTAAAAATCGGCATACCGACGGTATACTACAGTGTACCGACGGTACACCCATTTTGACCGACTTGATTTTTAGATAATTTTTTGTGAACCCTAACGGCATATCGACGGTGTACTATAATATATCGATGGTATACTGATCCTGCCGACATTGGTTGGCCGACTTTCGGATATTTGTCCTGGCTGGTATACCGACGACATACTGGATTGTACCGACGGTATACCGATTTGTGGAACTTTATTTTTCAGTATCTTTTTTTCTACTTGGAATGGCATACCGACGCTATACTACTGTATACCAACGATATACCGATTTGTTGGAATCCAGAACTTGCTGTATTTTTTTATTTCTGGACTGGTGTACCGACGGTGTACCGGACTGTACCGACGGTATACCGATCGTGCACTTTCTTTAGGAATTCTTGGTTTTTCGTGATTTCGTGTTGAAACATCTGGCTTTTGCTTGGATGCGCGATGAATTAACCTGATTTTAGACATGAACTTATATGGCTTCAGATGACTTGACTTGGCTTTACTCGATTTTATCCGGCTTTCCCGGCTACACGTGATGACATGATTGACTGGACTTGACTTGTCATGACTTTACATGGCTTCATTGGACATTGTTTGACTTGGTTTTACTTGGTTTCATCTGGTTGGATATGGCTTCACATGGTTGTACATGGCTTTACATGGTATTACATGACTTTTACTGGTTTTACATGGCTTTACCTGGCTTCATCTGATTGACATGGCTTCACTTGGCTTTACCAGGCTTCACTTGGTTTCACGTGGCTTGATTGTTGGCGTGGCATATATGAGTCCGTATGTGCAATTTATATTAAACCTGTTTATATTACTATTAGAACTTGATTTGTCTGCATCATGTCTACGATGAATTCTGCGAAATGCCATACTGAATTCATACTAGAAACTGCTAGGGGTTAAATAACTAGAGATTCACTTAGTACATAGCTAAAGATTTTTCTAGATTGCATGCAGTTCCAGTTATTCGTACTATTATCTTGAGGAGTATCTGTCACGCCCCAGTCCCAAAATACCGAGGGACCGGACGCGTGATAATGGCCAGCAGCACGCACCGATGGACAACCCAATTTAATGGATCCATCAGGGCATACTTAAGCTGTAAAACAAGTCTACGACAATATGGCACAACTAATCTCATCCACACCAGATATAAAATATGATCCACAGAATAAATAAGGAATATAAATTATCAGCTAGTCTCACAAAGTGCTTCGGGGAACAACCCGATAAATAATCTGATACAATGGTTCAACAGACCAGAAATAAATGACTGAAATAAATAAATACTGAGCGAGAAACATGGATGCTCAGGAGAAGTCCTCAGCTAACACCTCGTCCTCGGATGGCGGTACAACTCCTAGATCAGCTCCTGCTCCGGTCCCGTATACCTCGGGATAGATCTTGTCCTCAAATCCTGGGGACATAATCCGGATCCAGGTCCTCAGGGGACATAGCAAGGTACAAGAAAGCTCATGCCAAAATAAATGCAGTGCAACAGATAATGAAATAAATAGGGCAAATAAATAACCATCTAAGTAAAAATGCAAGTGAGAGCAACACGAGTACTCAGGCTGAGCCACTACAAGCTCTGTGTCGGGGAGCCGGTAGTGGTAATAACACGTAATGTGCATAGCTCTGCTACGAGAGTCTACGGCCTCACAATAGTAGTAGATATATATAGAAGACAGCCTGTAGCCTGTGTGTCTCTCCCCACCCCATGTAACCACGCATATCATACCATAACGTCTCATGTCCATGTCAAGCGGAATCATCACTAATGCAACAAGTTATATGTATCTATGAATATAGTATCTCTGTCAAGTCCTGTATCCTATATAGAATCACCACGAATATCTCGGGAATATCCTGTCTCATGAACAATGTCAAGTGTCCTGGGTTGTAAAACCCATATTTCTAAAAACCGTATTTATTATTTTTTTATTAATTAATAATTTAATTATGTAATTATGTGCTAAATAGGAGAAATAGATTTTTAATAATTTTTATTTTAGGTGTTCGGGCACTTAGAGGATTTATGCGACCATTAGGATTTTTTCCTAATTTATTTCATGTAGGAGACCCCTTGAGCAGTTGCTAGCTTAATGGTGTGCATTAGTGTAATTCTAGATTTTTTTATGCGTATATATGTATATATATAAATATATATACATATATTTTTTTAAGGAAAAAGAAAGAAAAAGAAATGAAAAAGAAAAAAAAGAAAAAGAAAAAGAAAAAGAATAAAAGAAAAGAAAAGAATGGAAAAGAAAAAGGAGAAAGAAAAAAAAGGGAAAAAGAAAAATATAAAAGAAAGGGGGGCTAAAATGTAAAATAAACAAAACTCCTTTAGGAATTTATGAAGCAGCCAGCAACTAGCAGCTATTATACGCGCCCCCCCCCCCCGACTTATATATCTTATATATATATATATATATATATATATATATATATATATATATATATATATATATATATAATATCTCTCCGCAAATCCTAACCTAAAATCTCCAGACCCCCTCTTCTCATCTAGAGCCGCCACCGCAGCCAGAGAACCCCGCCAGGCCGTCCAAACCATCCCGACGACCCTGACCTCGCGCACTGCAGATTCCCACACGAGGCACCTTCGCACCGGAGTGGTTTTCCGTCGACTCGTTTAACCAAACGTCGTTCCGTCTTCACCGGTATGCTCACCCCTTAACCCTCTTCCATATTTGTATAATAGCCGACCTCGAACAACGTGTACCCATAGGCAAAAACAGCGCCCAAGTTGGCGCGAGCAGACCGAATTCTGGGATCGCAGAAAACTGCGATGACCACCCATGTTGCCGAGTTCGTATCTCCCACCACAGAGATCCGAATTCGGTGATTCTTTTTGATATGTGTAGAACACTTGACCTAGTTTATTTTCTGTTAAATAACCCTAGATTATTAGCTGCTGTGGACAGAATTAAATTCGTCACAAAACTCCACGAACCCACTTTTTCCAGAATTCCAAAAGTTGTGAAACGGAGCGCGCCCCGCCAAACGGGACCGCCCCGCCAAACGGGACCGCCCCGCCGTGTACCAAGTGTACCGAACGGTGCACACAGCATAATCGGACACGTAAAAATTTGTGGGAACTGATTCGGACGCATGTACGAGCCGAAATCAGGCCGTATCCGCGGACACACCCCGTGTCGCAAATTTTGTGGAACTCGTGCGTATTTTGTGCACGCTTGTCAGATTGCGATGAAACTTACGCCACTGGACTCATGGTAATGCGCTGGTCCTGTGACCCAATTTTTACGCAATTCTGAGACGGTTGACCAAATCGCCAATTGGCGGACCCCACAGTTGACTTTTTGGACAAAATTGTGTTCGGCTCATCGGAATCCACATTTGGACATACCGTTGGGTTTGTATTGACATCTAAAGTTGTTTGACCTATAATTTGTCCCATTTAGAGACTGTTACCTTTGGCACACTTTTTGGTGCAAAGTGGGCCACCCGTGGACCCCACTTTTACCCGAAATTACCGTTTTGCCCCTGTGTCCAAATTGGACGAAAGGGAAGTGCTTTTTAGCTATTTTGCTTATTCTGAAAATGTTGGTGATATTTATTTCAGCATCCGGGGACATTGTTCTGCGGCCATAGCTTTTGATCCTGTGCGTTTGACTTCTGGACAGTACACCTTGCAGCTTTCTTACCAGGCAAGATACCTTGCCAAATTGCTTACAGTATTTTGCATGCTTAGTATATTTCTGTATATTTATTTTAGTTCTATTTATTTATTGCATGTGTAGTTCCTTTCAGTCATTACTATATATTAGATATGTTGACACACACTTGACACTTAGTATCATAGAGGACAATTATTAGGCGTATGGGCTTTTAACCACTCTGGTAACACTGTAGTCACTAGCACGCACTATGCTGGGTCATGTCCGATGGTCGCTACCCGAGAGGTATGTCGATTGATGGAGTCCGAGGGTCGCTACCCAGAGGTATGTAGGCTGATGATGTCCACTGACGAGCGTGAGGTTGTGAGGATTAGATCGAGTAGCCTACCCTTGCCCATACGTCGAAAAGTTATCCTCATTTGCATTCATATAGATGGTCTTGTACAGCGTACTTATTTATTTTTAAATTATATGCATGTTTACTGTATTCAAATTGGCTCATATTTTCTGTATCTTGTTACGTCCCTCTGAGGACCTGGTCGTCTGCCAGGTGTATCTACTCTTGAGTATTTGCAGGAGTACGGGCCTGGACCTGACGCATTCCTTTCTGCCGAGGAGGTCTTACCTTCTGTGCATCGTTGATTATCTAGTGATGGATTCTTTTAGCTGATACACTTCTGTCTTCATATTATTTTATATTGGAGATTTTATACTCCTCTCTCATTTTAGTTTGGATATAGTCTTTGGTAGTGGATTTGTCTCCACCCGACTATTATTTTGGATATTTCAGACTCCTTATTCTAGTTAGTATTTCTTTTCTATGACTTGTTGTGTGGATGAGATTTGCATATCTGTGACTTGTGACATTATATATACCACATGTGAGTTTATATTCATATTACAGCGTACGTATGGGTTATGGTTTCCATATATTAGAGTTGTCATATCCATGCGGCTGACATGCTTACGTGTTCTAGTCCTACGTATTATTGGGACTGGGGCATGACATGAGTCGTATGGTACTTGATAAGACAAGTACGAGAATATAAAGTGTCACGAATGTCCATCTCTAAATGACAGTACCCAACACTGCGTACAATGTTGGCACCCGACTAATAATCGGACGCTAAGTACGTCACACGGTCCTAGGTTGATCATGCACAACAATATAAATAAAGCAAGAAAATATGTAACAATACTGCAGAGTTTGACAAGGTACACTTGCCTGATGTTTGAATATCCACAATCGTCCCGGTATCAGTGGATCCTGTGGGTACTCCTCCAAAAGCTGTAATAAACATCACCAACCGTCTCAGAAGATGTCAAATAGCTAGAAATGCCTGTCCTTACGTCCAATTTGGACACAGGGACAAAAAGGACATTTCCGGGCCAAAGCGGGTTCCATATGTGGCCACTTTGCACCGAAAAGCGGGTCAGGGTCAAAGGTCTCCAAATTCCTCAAACTCAGTGTCTACAAGTCAGGAACGATGATACGAACCCAACGGAACTTCCAGAATTGGATTCCGAGGAGCCGATCACAAAATCGCCCGTCGAGTGGAGCTTGTGGGGCCCACGATACACGATTTTGTCAACGTTCTCAAAATTGGACCAAACTCGGGTCACAGGACCAGCGTATTGCTACGAGTCCGATGGCGCTAGTTTCGTCTCGATCCGACGTGTATACACAAAGTTACAACATGTTCTAGAATGGACGGATACGGGGCGTAGTCGGCGGATACGCGTTGATTTCGGTGTGCACGCACATCCGAATCGACTTCTGCGAAATCCCACATGACCATATCAACGTCACGCACGTTTTGGTATAGACCGCGTGCGACCAAGTCGTCCCGTTTGGCAGGGCGCACTCAGTTCCGGGGTAAAACAGGGCGTTGTTTTTCCTGTTTTTGGATCGCGGTGTGCGATAACCACAGGACGCGATGCACCGAGCGGGTTGTACGGGCACCGAGAGGGTTATACAGTCTACGCGTAGCAACTGACAGAAACTAAAACGGAGTTGCGAGGCGAGAGAAAACGATACCTCAACAGGGCTCCGTGAATGCTGAATTCCACGTGTCCGAGAGTCAACTCCGTGTCCTGCGTATCGGGTTGCTGTGTCCAGACTAGGGTTCAGGATCCCGTCGACGAACCGTCGGAGAGGGGCTGTGCTCGGGGTCGTCGACGGCCTGGCTGCGAGTCGGACGGGAGAACACGGTGGCCGGAGATCGGCTGCTGTGTCCTGCGGTTTGACGGGGGCCGTGCTGGTCTGTCAGGCGGTCGGAGGACAGTCCGGAGCGGCTGCAGAGGACGGCTGAGCGGGTCCCGTAGTCTGCCGGTCGGGTCCTGCCAGAGGAGCCAGGCGGTGGAAGGAGAGCTGTTGTCGCTGCTCGTTCCGGTAGGGGAGGGAGGAGAGAACAGGGAGAGGAGTTGATGGGGTCGAGTGCGGTGGGAGGAGGTGATCGGTTTCGGCGGGAGGTGGCCTTGGTCGGCGGAGGGATCGTATAGGGAAGGAGAGGATTGCACGGTGATGGTGAATGAGTCAGCTAGAATTAATTTTAGGTTTTGTTTTGGGATTAAAATAAAGAAAGGGAATAAAGAGATATTTATATACATGTGGGATTTTTAGGTTGAGGGTTGCCCTAGGATTAGGGCTTGGTTAACCCTTCCTAGGATTGGGCCTCGGTCTAGACCTAGGATTTGGGCTAGGTCAATACTCCTAGGGCTTGGGCTTCGGCTCTCATGGGGATGTTGGGTGTTTGGCACGGGTTTTTAATTCGGTTTAATTCTACTATCGTTTTTAGGGCTTTAAAAAGATTCCGGAGTCCAATAAATTCACCAAAAAATACCCTGCGTCCGATTTTCTATTTTACACAATAAAATATTATTTTTACAATATTTTAATTTCAACAAACTGTATTTAAAAATCTTTAATCCTTAATTACCTTGGTTCTTTTCCAGAAACTACCAAAAAATTCGGGAATATTATATTAGAATTTATTCTGAAAATCAGGGTGTTTACAGTATCCAGTGGTTTATATTGTGACGTATCTTAAGGAGTATCCAGTTGGTTGTGTGTATGGATATCCCGGACGGACTGTAGGGGCATGCGATCTGAAAGAACTTTAGTATCGCGTTGCATTATAAAGTTAGTAATTAAGGATTATGATAAGCCTAGTTAGTTAAAGTATCCAGCCGTATTTACATAATTTGCCGTGATTAATGGATGATAGTTAGTCTAGGCTTTACATGATCACACCTTACTTTTAGTACTTGTTATTTCTTATTGATATCAGTTCAGGATATGTCTCATTGCAGATTTTACAGTACTTATTATCCTAAGATCCTTTTATATCCAGTCTTTACCTTCCAGTATTTGTATTGCTTGTGTTGTTGGTTTAAGTTCCTAGATTGACTTCCTTTGTGGTACTTTCTATTTGGGGGTCTGACCCCACTAGTTTTGTATGGCCAGATCTAGTAACAGTACCGGAGGATCTTTTGTACTTTTCTGAGGATGGTGGCCACCAGAAGCACTAGACCGCTTGAGTGAGTTTTTTTTACTTCCCCAACCTGATGTACATTATATTTTGTGGGTGTTTAGCCACTAAGCACATATTTAGCTCATATTTTGGTTTGATAGGTTAGCCTACGGACATTAGCATGATTGACATATCCTTTGGTTGATCATGTATGACTCAGATTCTGGCTAGTTTATTCATTTTGAATTTACTAACATCATGAACATCTGCATATTATAGTTTGGGATACTTTACTATTATATTTCAGCTGATCTTACATCGTGTTATTATTCATTTTGTTCTTGTGATTGAGACACTAGGGTTATTGGACCTAGGCTTGACTGTTGGTTTGTAGTAGTGACCCCTCATGTCTTACAGCTTCACCGTATATACGAAGTACTAGAGTGCTCTAAGTATACGTAGCTGGCCTTGTTAGTCCCGCTTTCCAGTATTCTGATTCTGAGACGTGACACAGTTTTAGTGGTGGCCCATACAGGTATGTCTGAGCGGATTATGTCTGTCTGAGCAGATTTGATCTGGTTTTTACAGATATGTGGTGGTTATTGCCGTTGCTAAATATCTCAATCCTAAACTGTTTTCCTTAATCCCTATCATTTATCTTAATCCCTAATTCTTGATCTGATATCTGCTTATTCGTTGATCTATCATGTTCTTCGCTTGACTCTTGTGTCCTTAACTTTCAGGGGCACTGTTCCTGTTACTATCGGCCAGATGGATCGAGTGCAGCTCAATCCTAAACTGTTTCCTATTTTAGATAATGAGTTTTCCTCTTTAGGAATTTATATGACCTAAACTAGGGTGTCTCTTCCTATTTATATTTGTGAGGGTAGAGGCACAAAAAAATAGCACAAGTTGAAGATTCAAGGTGCTAGTCCACATGAAGTCTAAGAGAAAGTCACACATTGCTCTTAGGACTCGCCATCCAAGATAGAAGAATGAGGAGATATGATTGATGAGTCATCGTCTTCGATCAGAAAAATTGTTACGGGATTTAGTGAGTGATTTCAATTATAACATCTGTCTTTTCTTCTTGAGTATGGTGAGGGAGTTGAACCAATTAGCGCAAATGGTTCAACATTGATTATTTTTTATCTTATTATTTTATCTGAGTTATATAGATTAAAATTTGTCCAGGTGACGTAGTCATCGTCATATATGTTGAATTTATCTGTGTTTGTGTTCGTTAGATTGGTTGCTTATCTCAGGTGGGTTGGCAACGCTTTCGCGCGCCCAACAGGTACTGTCTGGGATGGATTAGAGCCCATCCCAAATTTTCTTCTTCTTCTTTTCCATATAATTTTGTTTTTTTTTTGTTTTTTTTGTATGAGTTAGCCTATACCTAGTCCACCACAATCCACTCGTCCACCATAGTTTATATTTCTGGATCCACCCTTGATTGCGAGGGAAAAAATTACTATGTTTATATTCCGTCTAAAATCTTCACCGTAGTCATAGTCGATACATGCATGGCACTGAGTTTCGGACATATTGTAATCGTTGATATCCAAATTGGAGATTTTGGATTCCACATGCATGTCGTTGCCAAAGAAAAATGGATTCCATTTAGGGGCTGTTTGGATCGTGGTCGTATAAGTGGTTGCCGAAAGAAACTTCACATATGTTGTTTGGATCACCACGAAATTGAAGACAAAAACTTTATGTTATTATTGCACTCCACTTCCTGTCCTCTACCCTTTTTACCTTTTTGAAATCTCACATTCATTCCATTTTTTTTTTCTGACGAAGGTGGGCGAAAGTGGACTGAACTGGACTTGGAAATGAGGATTAAGAGGTAGGCGAGGAATAAGGAACCGAGGTCATCACGGAGGACATCGACGGGGGAGAGGAAGGAGGAGCAGGAGGTGTCGAAGGAGACAAGGGTTTGAGAGAGCTTTTAGACGACGAGATCGGACTTGCTGACCCTGATAAAGAGGATGGTATTGGAGGCGGAGAGGAACTAGCATTATCGAAGATGACGCCGAGGAGGGAGAGAGCATGTAAGTAGGAAGTGCTCCTCCATATGTATTTTTTGAGAGGAAAACGTAGAGAAGGTAGAGGAGACAGAAAGGAGATGGAGGTGGAGGAGATCACAAGCTTTGGAAGAAGTAAGAGAGAAGAGAGCGTCGTGACATAGTAGATAAGAATGCAAAATTAATAATAACTATTCTTATTATGGTTATAATTATATTTAGTATTAAAATTAATTAATTAAATAATTATATTATTATTAGTTGGTATTCAAAATTAATTAACAAGTTAGTAGTAAATATTTTGTAATAATAAATAATGATTAATTTAGTTAGTCAAATTAATTAAAAAATTTAATTGATATAATCATTTTTTTATATTCCATATTCTTTCTCTTTGACATCAAAAGAGGGAAGTCTGAATTTGACCATTTATGTTTACAAAATATTATCTATCAAAAATATTCAAAGTGAAATTTTCAGACAAAAACTAACGTAAACTCAAATACTTATGCAAAACACTTTCATTGTATGCCGAACAACCCTTTTAAGGCCCATACGACAACAATCCAGCTTATCCTGGATTGGGCTCTGAAATCTATATCCTAACCCGAACGCATTGTTTCGGTCGGTTTAGCGGGTTAATAGGATTCCATTTTCATCCCCAAACCCGTTGCTCGCCTCTTGGGCTTTATATTCTCAATTCAGCATAAAATGAGGAAGAAACCCTTTCTTCTTCTTCTTCTTCTTCTTCTTCTTAATTCTCTTTCTCTTCGGCTACGATGCTTTCCGGCGACATTCCCCCAAATCAAACCATCTACATCAAGAACCTCAACGAGAAAGTCAAAAAAGAAGGTTATTTTCTTATCCCTCTCTGTCCTTTTCTTCGCTATTTCAGTACCCTTTAATGTGAAATTAGGGTTAGGGTTTATTCATTGTAACCCTAATATTTGGGGATGCTATGTCGCGCTGTTGTTTTGATGGACTAGTTAGTAGTAGATTCGGTGTTTGTTCTATTTCCTCACCCAGAATGCGAGTGATACCCTCTGTTTTGGTAGGTTTTTTGAGGGAAGTAGTCGAGGAAATTGCTGTTTAAAGGAGAAAATAGTTGGTTTCGTAGCTTATAATATCTTTCTAATTAGTAAAAAGAAAAATAAGGGTTTAGGTTTTTTTTTTTTTTTTTTAAGAAAACTATTGTTCTAATTAATGAGCCCAATGTAACTTATGAATGTGGGAACTCCAAAAAAAAAAAAAATTTGAGACGAAGGATCTTTTCTGAGAAGTAACCATAACTATCGTGCTGATGTAGTGTCGGACTAATGCAGAGTATTAGGTGTGCAAAGATCTAAAGCACAGAATACTGAAAATTCACTAGAAAACCTGTGCCAAGGAAACCCCCTAGAGAGATTACTTACTCACTACTAGACAAGGTTTAGACGATCTGCAAGTAACCACGAGAGAAATTATAAAGATATCTCAAGAGAAATAGAAAAGCCTGAGGACCCGAGAAGTACAAAAGATGATCCATCTTCCTTTCCTCTCTTGTTATTTTCTTCTTTACGTCAAATTACAGCACTCACGCAGTGGGGGAACACAAAACCCTAAATTCTCTCCTTATATAATAAAGCAATAGCAACAGTATTAAGGGTGTGTATATTTTAATAGGGAACTTCCATAGAATTCGTATTTGGTTTGAATTTCCAGACAAGTTCATAACCAATCTTGAAATCTCAAACAATTCTACCAACAGTTAATATGATCATCATAGACATGGTGTTATAATATTATCCCCTTTTGGTGAAATTAGTTTTCTTATATTTGCGTATACAAACCCATGTATCATTTTTTGACTGGTTAATTGCTGATTTTTCAGCTGACATATTGGTTTCAGTGACCAGCTATTATACTGAAGATAGCAGCCACTAAGAAAAGTGGGTGAAATGTCAACTTTGTATAAACTTGAAATGTTGGTATCGTGTCTAGTTTACTGTCTGTTGGCACTCTTCTATGTCTAGGTTATCTTTTCACATAAATGATGTTCACTTTCTTGTGTCTAAGCTTTATACTCTTTCTATGTCGTGAGGAGTGATACTTGTGTTTCCTAATGCTATGAAATTTATTTGCCAGAGTTGAAGAGATCGCTTTATGCTCTATTCTCCCAGTATGGAAGAATTATTGATGTGGTCGCCCTGAAGACGGCCAAACTCCGAGGCCAAGCATGGGTGGTATTTAGTGAAGTTACAGCTGCAAGTGCTGCTGTTCGACAGATGCAAAGCTTTCCATTCTATGATAAACCAATGGTGGGTCACCACACATTTTTTTTTTCTGTTTTCAAGTGTCATATATTTGCAGCCAACTATAAGTGCAGATGCTTCTGTACCTTTTTGTTACTGCTGTTATCCATAGAAAGCATGTTTAGGTATGCTTTTAACAGTTTGGTTGGTGTAAACTTAACACTTCCTGGTTTATAACTACCTGCTTTATAAAGAGTCTGCATTCCATAGTTCTTTATAAAGTTGGGGTGTCCTGCAGTTGGGTGATTGTAACCCTCAACACATAGATCAACTCATAGTGATGAGTATAACCACATTCAAGTGGGACTAAATCCTACATATGTGGCGTAGAATAACGGGGAGGACATTTTAATGAAAAAGTTGCAGATGAGTTATTGTATTATCAGAGTTCATCTTATATCTTGATTTTTGTTAGGGATGTGATCTGTATTCTTGGGGTCACCCCTCCTACCCATCCCACACACCCTAAGAGCTACCTTACAGTACTAGGAACCATTTATTGTTTTCTGTTCCTCCAATTTGTTTATACTTTTGTTCATAAAGGCTGCAAGCATTTAATCTAAGGTATATTCTGGTTATTTTAGTGTAGTGTGTAGTCTTTACGTGTGTGGAAGCTATGAAACATTGGCTATATAATGATATAATCTCCCCAATTTACTTGTTGCAGAGAATACAATACGCCAAAACCAAGTCAGATTGTGTTGCGAAAGAAGATGGTACTTATGCTCCAAAAGAAAAGAAGAAGAAACAAGAGGATAAAGGTGGTTTTAGTCGCCCTTGTCTTCTTCTTTCGTGCCATCTTATCCTATGTGATTGTGCTATAATTTTGTTTGTTACTGGTAACCTCCAAAGCTTAGTCATGTACTTGTTTCCCTTGATATGCCGACTTAAATCCGGTTATCATTAACCGAGTTGAAAATAGGTAGTAGTCTTATATCCGAATCGCTTTAAATTTGTTGTATCACTTGATTTCTTTTTCCCCATCTTATTTTTTCCAGGTTTTATATTTTTATGTTTTTTATGTTAAGTTTCTGAATGACTAAAAAAGGTAGGTCTACTAACCTGTCAAATAGCATTCTTGGTTTTATGTGATTGCCCTCTTGGTCATGGTTACCTTGGCTTGGAATTTGCCACTGGCTAGCCTACGGGAACTGACAACAGTTCATAAAAACATGTTGAATCTTTTGTGGGTTTTTATGGTCCAGAACGTACTCAATTTAGATGGGATAAGGCTTAGATGACCATGTTGACTTTATTAAGTTAATATCTTCTCAAGATATCTAAGCACTGGTAGTAAATTCTCATTTGTGGCATGCTGATCCGTTAGGATCTGGCATGACACGATTGAAACCAAGCATCACAACCATTAAAACAGAAGAATTGAGAGTTAATGTTGGTTGCTACCTCAAAGCTTGCAGAAGCATATACAACTTGAAGTCATATGTATAGGTGAGAGTTGTCACAGACTTTGCATGCATTCACCCACAAAACTAAAAATGGTACTTTGTATTATTTCACCTATGGTATCATATTTACTTATGCAATCTCGCTTAAAAGAATCAACAAACGTTTTCTTGTAATTTTTTGAGGAATAATTATATATCTTTTACATTTGTTTTATTTGAAACGTCAAGATTATATGATAGGCAAATTGCATTATTGACAACCTGGAGCCATTTGATACAATTAATTGGCACCGCCTTGGAGCCTCAAAATATTTAGATAACAGGGTGAACGTGACTGTTCATCACATTTATAAGTTAGAAATAATGCCAACTCACTAAGCTATGATGCAGTTTTAGGTTTCTTCCATCTCATGCACTTTGCTACTTTAGAAATTTGAAAGATTTAGATTTTGATACCTTCTTTAGAATTGGTGGACACATTTTTTTCTTTCCAAGAAGCGAAAGTATACTAGCTTAAAACTTAAGGAGACATTATATAGACGTTATGATAATCATGTGGCTAGCAAATGTGGTGGTGGTGGGGGGTGGGGGGATTATATAGAATTCAGAAAAAAAAAATTGTAAGTATCAATTTCAAGTGGACATTGTATAGAGTTGTCTAGAATATAAAAATATATAAATAAACCATAATGTTGCTAACAAGTTTTGAATTCAAGACCATGAGTGTGAAACTTCACTTATCCGACTAAGCCACCATTTTGTTGTTTATATCTAAAGAGTGAGTTAAATATACCATAGTTGCCTAATTCGCCAACCCCCCATACGTTCCACGAATTGGGATGAACGACCCCGAACGGGGTGCGTTCGCCACCCGTTCGTCAAATTTAGCTACCCGGATTTTGATGGCTTTGGTTATGAACTTATGATATTTGGTTTAGTTACAAGAATATTGTCTATGTTTTCCTTTACTTGGATTTTGACGGCTTTGGTTATGAACTTATGATATTTGATGTATACTTCTATATAATTGTATATGGTACAAAAGACGATCCAGATAAAAACGAACAACGATTCCAAATAGCGTACCGAATAAGCCTACCTCCACCGTACCGTGTACCGGCTGAGGTACCGTACCGCGTACCACGTACCAAAGCGACCCACGATCCTGGTAACATTGAAATATACCATCAACGACTATACAAGGAACCAAAAACTAAGGGGAGAGGACGCTCCCCCTTGGCCTATGGCGGGTCTGACCTTGTTCTTTAGCAATCTGTTAGTTGACCTTCTTAAGCTGTTTTTTTTACCGTTGGATCAATTTATTGAAGCTTACTGTCACCAAAAACAAAACTATCGAAATCACCCTCCCATAGTTCTCTGCACAAACAAAAAAACCCTCGCTAAGGATATGCAATCCAGTTACAGCACGTGGCTTTAGAAGTAACATGTGCTTTTCTAATAGGCGTAAAATGTATGGGAATATGTCAGGACAGAATCAGTCCAAAGTATTCAGAAACTTTGCCATGTCATTTTGGTTTGCTAGGTGAATGCTTATGTAGATTTTTTTCCCCTTTATAATTCAATTACCCGGATGAAGACTTCTTACTAAATTTCTTTTAAATTGATCGGCTTACACCATTGTACTTTAGCTGTCAACTTACTTTTTTTTGTGATTAATGACGAGTTGCTACCATCTTATATTCTATACTTAAAGTGATTGTGCTATACTTTCCCAACACAAGTAGACCTCGAAAGTGAAAAATTGCTCTTGTTGGTTTCTTGTTCATGCAACTGCTCGTTCTAATGTGCTTGGCAGTAATATTTACTTTTTGTTTCAGCTGCTGATAAAAGACGCAAGACCGAGGAGGCACACCAATCTGGTCCTGCTAATGGTTCAAATGCTCATAGTAATGGAGGGCATTCTGTAAGTTTTCTTGTTGCTGTGTGGGAATTGGTGACTTTTATGTGACAAAGTTTGCATGTATTTGAAATGTATGTTTAAATTGTGATTAAATATAACAATGTTGCTAGGTTAGCTTCTGTGTTAAGGGGGGAAAATAAAAGTAATATTAGAAGGTCACCCTTTTTGTGGCCTTTCCTGCAGCACACCAGTGGATGATCTTTCTTGCTTCTTATGCTCTAGCTTCTGATTTCATGATTGTGTTTGTTGCCAAACTAAATCGAGTGTCTTTGCTTTTTGCACTCCTTAGTTTCATTTTTCAAAATATTTATACGAAGCCTCTCTTGGGCCGCTGTGTTAATGTTGTATAATATGCTGACTGATTTTATGCTACAGGCTTCTCAATCATCACGTGAAGGAAAGCCTGGTGCACGGGAGGAAACTGCTCCTAACAATATTCTTTTCATTCAAAATTTGCCACACGAGACTACAAGCATGATGCTACAAATCCTTTTCCAGCAGTATCCTGGATTCAAGGAAGTTCGGATGATCGAAGCAAAGCCAGGTATCGCCTTTGTGGAGTTTGGAGATGATATGCAGGCATCCATTGCCATGCAAGCTCTTCAGGGTTTCAAGATCACTCCTCAAAACCCCATGGCTATCACCTATGCAAAGAAATGACGAGTATTTAATTCTCTTTATCTATGTTGCCAATGGAACAATTACTTGTAATACTAAGTATGGTGCTGTAATGCTTCTCCAGTTTTTTTTTTCCTTTCCTGCAGCACATGTTTGTCCTTGTATGTGTGACTGTTGAGCACAAAACTTATAATTCAAGTCTTTAGTGTAGGGATGTTGTCATGAATTGCCATCTCTCCTGTGATTCTCCAGCATGTAAATTTAGTGTCATATCTTTTAAAGTTGTATATCGTATCCAAGTGCTAGCAAGAGGGGAACATGGTATATTAGCAGGACGCCGTATAACACACGAGAATTTGTACTTTGTTTTTGTAAAATGCTGTGCTATGTGCCTGGTCATGATAGCGGTTTGCTTCATTTGTTTCTTGGAAATTGATTTTCAAACTACTGCAGATGTATCAAAAGAAACTGGGTTCTCTCTAATATGTACTTTATCCCATTTAGCTGTTCAGTCTGTTAATCGGATCATAAAATATGCAAGGTATTGTCTCATATTGTGTTCAGAGTACTCATGTTCACGATTTCAACAAGCAAGTCTTTATGACTTTGTATGTAGCATTTCTTATCAGTTCATAATAAGGTATGGCTTTGTTGCCAAAGCTTTTGCTTCACATCGTTTTTTAGATGAAATTTGATTTAGTATTAATTATGCCTTCCCCTAGCTTGTATTTTTGGGTCTACCAACACTTCTTGCTTCATTCAAAACTGATTTTCGTCAGCTTGCTTTCTATATCTTCTAGGCAACCTGCTCGTGATTTTCCACATTTTTTTTCCATTATATTTTGTCAATCCTTTAATTTTGTTTGGTTATTTCTACTGAAATACAGTTTGAGAAGGAGAAAAGAAGGGAATGGTGTATGTGTTATCCATTTCTAGAAGACCTTCTCATAAATCAGAAACTGGGCATTCGGTAATGATCACCATATAGTTTGCGTCAGCCAGTGTCTATATTTGAAAAGAAAAGTATTTATTGTTTCAAATGGTCAATTTAGTTTTTCTTGATTTATCTAAATATCTGAATGACTGAAGGTGTACATAGCAAGTATATAGTTGGGGCTACCCCATGGAAATAAGTTGGCGTAGCATACCAAAGGTTCAATTTAAAAAAAAAAAAAAGTTTAATTACTGATTGGTAACTCAAGGAATTCCCTGAATGTAGGCCTTTCCTCCTGTACAACATAGACTAGACCAGACTATTGTTTGCTGCACTCATATATACTTTATCTTCTGAGCAAGTTGGGGATTCTGGGGATTATATTTTTTGCTCATCTGAAAACTTAAAACTTGCAGTCTTACAGTTGATTACTGTAAATTATAGTACAAATTGTTTTATGCTTATTTCTTGTTCTTCAGTGTTTTTTTTTGTCCGAGTTGCTGCCTCATTTTCGTGGTAAAAAGTTGTAGGATCACTATACACCTATATGCTTTGATGTTCAACAATATCTTCTTCTTTTTCGGAGTTTTTGTCACTTCGAGTTTTTCTTTTTTCTTTGTTTTGATGATTTAACTTCATCAGTGACTTAAAAAAAATTGAGCAACCGACACAAGGCTTTGTATCATGATGCATTCTTTGATTGTGATGTTGACTGAGTTTGTTAAGTTGTTATGAATGGTCCACTGGGACCACCATGAACAATAGCCATGATATGACCATCAACGTTCTCTCCCGTAAGAGTATTGGAGAAGTTACAAAGGCTTGAAGGCAAAGGCTGAATCATGTTGACACTTCCCATTTCAAGAAATATATGGTGGATCTACTGTTGCTACTTGAATGATTGTATTCCTAATACATGGTTCCTTCATACTTTGTTAAGTGTATATAATTATGAAGTCTTTTGGAAAGTTGCAGGTTGTTGTGAGTTTAAAGTTAGCATTGGATGACTAATCAAATGACTATTGAGTGATACTGATACTCGGAACTATATTATATACTTTGTTAGATTCATGATATTTAGAAATTGATACGAAATAGAGTTCGAGTTCGTGTATTGTTGTTGTTAAATTTGTGTTTTTTCCCTTATTTCTTTTTTGTTGTACTGATTGTCTGATATAGTTGGCTTGGATTGAGGAAGGAATTGAGATGGTTGGAGGCCACATCCATTTGAAAATTAGAAATGCTACGCCAACAACCAAATGTTTACACCCTTTCTACAACCGCCACGTGGTGTCCAAGTGGCGGCCGTCCATTGGATGAGGGGGGTATGTGGGACCCGGTGTCCTGTCACGTGACCGTCATGTGACAGGAGTGCCACGTGGTAGCCATTCATTGGATGAGAGTTGGATGAGAGGTGAGGCCAGGTGTGGCCCACATAGAGGGGAGGAGGAGAGAGGGTTGTAAGAAGTTTGTAAACATTTGGTAGTAAATTTAGCATTTCTGTTTGAAAATGGAGGGGACCTAGACTGGCAGTTGCCAAGTCCAGCACAACACTGATGGATATCATTTTGATTTTGGAACTTTAGAAAGAGTTTGGTACACAGGATTTAAAAATAAATAAATAATTTTTATATTTGATTTAGGTTATAAAAATATATTTTTGGAAATTACTAATATTCGATAAATAATTTATCTATGAAACATGAAATTCTATCGCTTAAGAATTTGTTGAAATTTTTTTGCCGCAGTAATTATTTTTTTACTATTTTTATTTTTTATTTATTTTCTTGTTATTTTCGTTTTTTTTAATCCTTTTTTATTCCTTTTTTATTTTTTTTATTTTTTAAAAAAAAATTCCAGATTTTTTTTTTCATTTTCTTAAGACTGATTTTTGTTTTGTTTTTTGTTTTTTTCCTTCAATATTTTAATCCACTTTCATTTTCATTTTGCAAATTGGGAGTAAGTTGCTTTCAAATGTTGTTTTAAGTTATTATATATGTCACAAAAGTAATCCTTAGACTAGTTTAGATTGAACTTATATAAAATAAACTTTAAAATGCCGTTTTAAGTTATTATTATATGTCACATAAGTATTCCTTAATCAGTTTAGATTGAACTTATACAAAATGAATGTTTGAAGAAACAAAATAAAAATGCAATTATAATTCATACATAAAATTTTATACAATGAAAGAAAGAAATAGGCGAAGGAGAAAGAAATTTGTAAATATTCGAATCCACAAAATATTCTGCTAATCGGACTAGAAGAATTTAAACAAGTTCTAAAATTGAATGCATGAACGAGAGGAATCATATTGCACTAGACGGAATATGTATGTGCAGATTTCGTCAGTCCGACTGACGACATGTTTAGACTCCTTTCTCCTCCACATATTTCTATAAAATTTCTTTCGTCCAATAAATTTTTCTTTAACTAAAATGAGTGCTCAACCTTTTATGAATAATCATCTTATACTTTAATCTAGTTGGATCATTTTTAGTAATTTTATCACTGAGAAACCACTAACACCTAAACTTCTATAACAGTCTTTTTTGTTGTTATTTATTTCATTCTATATGGTCCCCTTAAATTTCAATTTAATGTATTATGGTTTTCCTTAAAAAAAGGGACACGTTTCACTGCGTCACAATCTCTAACTTCAAATACTTTTATTGCTCACATGCACTTTGAATTAATTTTCTTAACACACAACTTCAGGCAATTTTAAATGAATAAATACTGGTCAAGTAAATAAAATACGGCCCACTGTAGGGTGTATTATGTAAAAAAAAAAGTACCCATGAGTAGATTATAAAAACAGAAATTTGCATGTATAGTATTATATTTTGTTGAAATTACTATGGAAGAACAAACTTTGCTAAAATTATGATAAGAGCACAAAAATACTCTTTTGAAGGACTGTTTTATTGATTTGCTAGAAAAAGTCCTTCCGAAAGGACATTTTCTCTGTAGATTAGTATTAATTATACAATATTAATCGAATGTATAAAAATATTTCTTCTAATGGACATTTTTTACACAATTAATTCATATATTCATATTTTAATTTTCAACACGCATAATTAATTCATATATTCCTATTTTATTTTACATTGTTATGAAAATGTCTATAAGAAAGATATATTTTGTGCATAAAACATCGGAATTCCGATGGACGTATTTTTTGATCTATTTTTCAGGGCCGACCCTAGTCTATGGCAGCCAGGACGACCGTTCAGGACCCCATGGACCAGTAGGGCCCAAACAAAATTTTAGTTTAAATATATAAATAATTTTGTACCGAAAATAGAATTAATATGTACCATGGACCATTCTTATCACAAAATAATTGTGATGTAGTAGTTGTTATGTTAGTCTTGTACACAAGAGTTTCCTAATTCAAATATTGATGGAGACATATTGTTTATTTTACTTTTGTTTTAATTTTTTTTACATTATGTATGGGATCCTCATTTTAAAAGTTTGTTCCGGACCGTCATAAGCTCATGCCGGTCCTGCTATTTTTTAAATATTTGTTGTCATTGATTATGTCCATCTGAAATATGTTTTTGTTCTCTGAATGTAATTTTTACAAAAAATTACCGTTACAGTCGTTAAAGTATAATGCTGTACATGTAATTTTCTATTATAAAAGCTATAGTGTGGCAATATATAGAGCGCCAGTTTTAAACCCAGCATTAAATTTCTTCACTCCCCACTGCTTCTCTCTCTCTCTCTCTCCTCACTTAATATTCACTTACATTACAGAAAAGTCCAAAACAAAACAAAAAAAGACAAAATTCTCTCTCTTCCCCCTCTCTGAGCTCCAGCGGACCCGGAGTCCACCTGCAGCAACCGAAGAGAGGAGGAGGTCCCCTAACGGTTCGGCGAAATGCCGACAATCCGCTACGAGATTAGGAGCGAGTACGGGTTAGCGGATCCGGAGCTCTACCAGGCGGCCGACGAGGCCGACCCGGAGGCCCTCCTCGAGGGCGTCGCCATGGCCGGGCTCGTCGGCGTCCTCCGCCAGCTCGGGGATCTCGCCGAGTAAGTCTCCCCAATTTCTTTACTTCTAGTCCCTTTTTCTAAGCTCGCTTTGCAAGAATTGCTTTGTTTCTGTGACCAATTTTCAGTCTCTCTCTCTCTCTCTCTCTATTATTAGGTTTTGGTATAAGACTTTTAAGTGAAATATGTTATGTCTTTTTTTTTTTTTTTTATGAATCGAAATAACTTGTGCTCTGTGCATTACGATTGTCAAAATTGAAAATTTTAGGACAAATTAGTAAATATGTTGAAATTCCTGTAAATTTAGAATTTTGTAGCTGTCTTCTATTTGTTGGGACGATTCATCTGTAGACTTGCGAGCTTTGCAAGTCCTACAATTCTATTTTGATTTGACGCAGTGATGCATCATTAAATGAAAGAGATGTTGAAAATTAGTAGTAGGTTTTAAATGTTCATATTTGTGGGTTGAATTGTAAGAGATGTACTAGACATGGTTGTTTTATAAGTTCAAGGAGCTAAAGATGGGAGTTTTGCTCATCTGGAAGCATATGGAATAATTGTAGAAAGATTGGCGTGTGGTATGAGACTTTGTGTTCGAAAATTTGGCAATATATAAAAATGGGTTTTGATTATACAAGTTCTGTGCTTTCTTCAGTGCCGTATAGTGTAGTCAAGTGTAGAAGTAAGTTCTTTAAATAGTTGGCAAAGCGGAATGCCGTTGTTGGTGCTGTCAAAAATATAGGGGGCTTCACTTCAGTCCACTAGCTACAGGCAAAACTCTGAATGCACAAGTGTTTGAACCACCTATTTTGTAGAGAAGAAACTCCAATTTTATTATTTTTTCCAAAACTTATTACAATCGTCAATTTCATTCCTTTAATCCTTTATATAGGCATTACAAGCAAAATTTTGCAAGTAAAACTAAGTAGGGAAATTAAAGTAAAATATTAGGCTATTAGCAAAGTCATAACCAAATATGGCACTTAAACAAACTAAATCTAAGTTATCTAACCCGAAACAAACGATATATTTAACCCAAAGCAATCTGGACTGTCCAAAAATCATCAATCATGCATTAACCAGTGGCACCTGTGAAGCTAACCACTAGATCCTTCTTGCAGGTGGTGGCTTCTCATGGTAAAATGCCTGTCATGAAAGTTCCTTGGTAATACTCGTCACGAGCGCCCACCTCTGTACTGTGCACGTAACACATAGTGGTCCACTGGAATATCCGCTAAGGTTAGGTGCATGGACGGGAATACCCGCCCAAACCCATTTGGGTTTCTGTTTCTCATCCACCCAACTTTTCTGCAAGGAGGTTGTCCCTGTACAAGTTTGTAAAATATGTCATGGGTCAATTTGATAAATAGGTGAGCTTTTTGAACTTATTTGTATTTTGGTACTTGCTTAGCAAAGAGAATTCTCTCTGGTTAAGTAACGAAGTAAGGTATAGTCAAGTAACTCTTTTCCGTTGATTTGTCGCGAAGGAAAAACTTGTATTGATGTAGACGAATTACAACTTTACAACGAAAGAGTTACATGTAATTGCTACAAATAAAAAAAGTTCTAGGGAAGTGTGGTGAGCATGCGACCATTTTGTTCCTTTGACGATACAAATCCAGGGCGAACGTGATTATCGACGACGATAAATTCTTCTCGGATGCTTCAGAACTCCAGAACGTCGGAAGTAGATTGCCGTATAGAACGGAAAACACTCTTTTGTTGCGGTTGCTCCTGCGGAGAAGCTTGGAACCCATGTGGCTTGGGAAAGATTGGAGACGCTCAAGACCGATCTCCTGTTGCAGTGCTTGATGCTTCTACCCAAGGAATGACCTTAGGAGTCTTTCTTTCGTATATGAAAGTTTTGAAGAAGAAGATCATGTTTTAGTCCTCGCATGGTTTACTTATAGTCATATATAAGTGCAACAAAACTTTTATAGATGTGTAGCAGAACTACTCACCAGTTCTGCGGGACTCGAGCGGATTGTCCGCTAGTTAGCGGGGATAACACCCACGTTCTCCTCTCACAGGAGACATGCCATGATGGCTAAATGTGGGTGCTAAACTTTGCATCTCACTAAGGTCATGGGTCCTCAATAACTGCTCAGTCAGTTTGGCAATAATGGCACCGGAACTGTGATGTTCTGCGGTACTCCAGAGGCAACGATGGTCAAAGCTACAGAAGTATTCTTCGGGATACTTAGTTTCGTAGGAATGTCTAGTTCCACGGGATGCTTGGTTCTGTGGAAATACCCAGTTCTGCAGAACTGTAATTTCTGTTTGTCTGTTCTGCGGGACTATCCTTCAAGGCTGTTGTTCCGTAGGACTATCCATTCCGCGAGAATGTCATTTTTGAGTGTCAATAAAACACCCTTTAAAGTTTCTGAAGATCCATAATGAGTTAGTTCGAATTTCGAAATACTTTGAATAACACAAAGTATTTTGCTGGCTTCTATGATGCGTTACTGTCTGTTCTGGCTGCTATTGACTTCCCGTTGCTGAGGAGGTGTGGACATGGTGCTCCACTGTGAAAAGCGATCAACGGTGCTCGTAACAGAGCTGCATATCTAGAGATGGTGCTCTGATTGGTCTCTATAGATACTAAGTGTTATTAATGGCGATCTAGACGGCTGCTCTCTGTACCGTTTTTGTCGTTGGCGGTGGAGTAGGTGGTCAGCGGAGGTTTGGTGGCGTAGAAGGAGGTGAGGCGGTGTAGGCGGACGCCTAGACGGAGAAATATCTGACTAGATGTTTTGACAAAATATTTTTACAAGCATTATGGACCTATAATTCACTTTTACAATATTGAAACTTTATAAGTCTTTGTTCTACAACTTAGCTATGCATAAAAAACCCTTAAACTATGCATATTATGCAAAAAAAAAAGGTGTTTTAAATAGTAAAAAAATATCCAAAATGTATCAAGTGCCTAAGCGGTGTCTAGGCGGCCTAGGCGGCAGGTGGATCCTCTTTGTCGTGCACCTGCCTACTGCCGTTTGGAACCTTGGTTGTACTATTAGACATGACAGAACGAGAAGTCAACTATCAGAGGTTGTACTATTGGACATGCTAGGCTATGACTCAAGGTTGGATTGAATATGGGAACTTGTCTATTCATATGTATAAACTGGATCTGGTAGACTAAGAAACACCAGATGAGAAATTAGCTATTAGAGGTAATATTGAAAAACATGATAACATACTATGAGAGGTAATACTGGAAAACACGCTAGTATTGAAGGTCGAGATTGGATTTGATCTGGGAACCCGTCTGTTCAGAGGTTTAATGTTTAACATAACAGACTAAAAAACACCAGGTTCAGAATCAACTGTTCAGAGGTTTAATATTAATATAACAGTGTCACGACTCGAGGTTGTGATTTGGTTTGAGAACCCACCCATTCAGAGGTTTAACGTTAACATGACATGCTAAGAAGCATCAATCTCAGAATCGGCTATTCACATGTCATGTTAGGAAACATGACAATACTATCAGATGTCATACAGGAAAACATGATAGTTTTGAAAATTTGTGACATTGTCAGAGGTTTAATGTTAACATGACAATGAGATATCCCTAACCTTGTTGGGGATTAGAGATAGGAATTTGAGTATTGTGTTAAATTGATCAGCTACTACTGGCGATTCTTTTGTGGTGATCAAAGGTGTATTGTGTTAAATTGATCAGAGAGAAACATTCCGTTAGGGAATTTTGATGGTGATTTACTGTCCATGGTGCACCCGTGGCATAGTGCAAACATCAAATGTTGGACACCCCAAGTGAGAGAGGGACTAAATCTCTCATTGGGATAGTGGATGAGAGATGGATTTTGAGAACCGTCTTCAGTCACATAAGCCAGTACTTTTCTCGTTGTGCTAGTCTGTGGTAGATGACGAAGTATAGACGTCGTAATCATCTGACCAAGACGCAGATGAAGAATCTTCCTCGGATATAAGCGGTAAATTGGAGGAAGAAGGCATAACTGTATTGGCTGAGCTGAAATTGGGATTCGTGACATCCTGATTTGTAGCTAGAAGGTGATTGGTTACCCCTTGTCTCGGACTTGAGGTCTAACTCGTCACACGTTGGCAGAAGCCACCGGGAGATCCTGGTCTCTCAGACTAAGTCCCAATGACTAGAATTTTAGCTTTGTAGCAGAGCTGTCTTGACTTCACTGCCAGGGAAAACACAAGTTTCAATGCTAGGCACACAATATTCTGTGCCATTCACGATATGCAAGTCCCACAGGAGCAACAAGTTCTGTGGAAGCAACGAATTTTGCTGCTGGTGAGCTCGAAAGTAGATCTTTTGTGAGTGCTGATGCTCTGATCAGTGCTGATCAGTGCTGCAGATTTGACCAATGTCGCAAAATTGTTTCATTGTTTTCACAATCCTCGAGCCACCGCTCGTACACAACGTTTTTTTTTTCTAGAATCATCTCAAAAAGGCAACACAATAGTCCCCATATTTCTACAAACATTATTATTAAATAAGGTTCATAAATAAATATACATACATTCACCAACAATATAGAGTCTTATGTTTCTTTTCCGAAATCAAACAAACGATGTTCTCTATTGAAGCTACTCTATTATCCTTTTTAATAAGCATACACATATTTGGGCATCATTGTCTTTGTATTATTAGCATGCCAACATTCTCATTTCTCATACCAACATAAGATAGTACTTCTACGATAAGTTTAACCATACATTCCGTATTAGTTGTTTGTCGGTCATACATTTGTACCAACAGTCTATAGTTTCATGATTCCAACTAACTAAGAACATAAGCATTTCAAAATGTAAAATATACTAGTAATCTCTTTTAATCTTGGTTCATTTTATTATGGTATCATGATCATGGAACATAAAAGAGGGACGCTGGAGAGAGTTCTTTTCTTAAGAAGTAAGAGAGAGAGAGAGAGAGAGAGTGTGTATAATATTTTGGAGTAATTGTTATATTTTTTATTGATAATCTTTTGACTATTTATAGCCTTACAATCCTTCATCTTACATTAATACCCCATTAAAACCCCCTGTAGAATATTCTAATATCCAAATCCTTCATCTTACATTAATACCATATTAAAATCCCCTGTAGAATATTCTAATATCCTAACAAATATACCAAGAATATTCTAATATACCAACACTCCTCCTCAAGATGGACGAAAGATATTCACTAAGCCCATCTTGTCACATCCTCTAATCATATCTGCAGAGCTAAGTCCCTTGGTCATACTGTCTGCTACCCGCTCCTTGGTTGGAACATGACCTAGCTCCAGTAGTCTACGGTCCAACTTCTCCTTGATGAAGAACCTATCGATCTCGATGTGTTTGGTCCTGTCATGCTACACTGGATTGTTGGCGATACTGATGGCTGACTGGTTGTCACACCACAGCTTCATCTTGGCTCCTTGATCCAGCTTCAGCTCCACCAGCATACTGTTCAGCCATAGCAGCTCTGCAACTCCCAAGGCCATAGCTCTGTACTCCGCTTCAGCTGTCGATCTGGCCACCACCGACTGCTTCTTACTCCTCCAAGAGATCAAGTTGCCTCCTACAAATATGCAATAGCCTGAGGTAGGTCTCCTGTCATCAGTACAGCTAGTCCAGTCAGAGTCACAATAGCCCTCGATGCTCAAGTGATCATTCTTCCTGAATATCAACCCCTTACCGGTGGCACCCTTCAAGTATCTCAGAATCTGGTACACTGCGTTCATATGACCCTTTCTTGGGTCATGCATGTAGCGGCTCACCACACTCACTGCAAAGCAGATATCAGGACGTGTGTGGCTCAAATAGATAAACTTGTCCACCAGTCTCTGGTATCTGTCTCGGTCAACTGGTTCTCCAGCCTCAACACACAGCTTAAACCCCTGGTTGATCGGCGTCGCTGCAGGTCTGCATCCCAACATCTCTGTCTCTGTGAGAAGGTCCAATGCATACTTCCTCTGAGAAAGAACAATCCCCTCTGCTTCTCGAGCAATCTCAATCCCAAGGAAGTACCGAAGAAGGCCAATGTCCTTCGCCTCGAACTCCTTACCAAGCTTTCCCTTGAGTCGGACAATCTCCTGCTCATCATCTCCTGTGATAATTATATCGTCTACATACACCGCAAGCATGGTAATGTGGCTTCCACTCCGACGGAAGAACACAGTATGATCAGTATTGACCTGCTGATATCCCATCCCTATAATCGTCCTCCTGAATCTGTCAAACCACGCTCGAGGAGGCGAGTGAGTCATCAGTACCTTCCGATGGATGGGCATACATGGCAGCGTTGCCTCTGGCGAAGACTGAGGTGGACGCCTCCTCAGTCCCACTCCTCCTGTCTCCATCGCTTGACGCTCTCTGCTTTCTCCTGAGTACTTCCAACATGCCCATTAGTGCCTGATCCTCCTCATTATAGGCACAATTAGCTCGCTCCTCGCCTTCTGCTACTAGCAGGTTCGTCCGATAATCTCCTCGACCACCCCGTCGACCCCCACGACCACGGCCACGTCCTCCAAATTGTCTACGTCCGCCACCTGAATCTCCATTCTTGGGTGGTTGGTGCAAGCATACCTTAGATGACCCACCTCTCCGCAGTTGTAACACTGCCGGGGGTCTCCCTTAGGTCTTGTGCCGCTTGAATTGGCAACCGCCAGTACTGTTTTCACTTCAGGAGGACCATATGTCCCTGCCTATAGCTTGATACGAGTCTCCTCCTGGATCATAGCCGAGATAGCCTTCTCAAGTGTAGGAATCTTCGGTTGGGCTAGAAGTAGTGTTGTCCTCTGAGCAAACACTGTGGCCAGCACCTTAAGAAACTTCATCGTCCTCTCCTGCAGACATACCTCTCTCTCCTTACACTTCGGGTCCTCGCAGCTCGTCCGATCTAAGAAGTGATCATAATCCAACCACAGACGCTCCAACTCTGTGGCATATTCCTGTACCGTTTTCTCTTCCTGTACGGTGTCGTCGATCTCCCCCTTGATCTGGAAAACCCTCAAGTTATTCTCCACACCATCGTATGTTCTTCTCAACTTCTCCTACACGTCTTTCACCATCTCAAGGCCATCCACTATGGCGACTATCGACTGGACTAAAGAATTGAGAAGCCAAATGTATACCACCATATGAGTGGACTACCATTCGTCGCGTCCTGCCGAGCCCTCATCCGGCTCTGTCTTCTGTCCTGACAAGAAACCCTCCAGGTTCTTCCCTGCAAGGGTTCTCCTCATCCGTCGTGACCAACTCAGGTAGGTGGCCGGTCCATCAAGCTTCAGATCGATGGATGGAAGCTCTAACTTCGTCAATGTTCGTGTCGCGCTTTCACCAGCCGACAATTTTATCAGCTTCATCAACGTTGCGACCTCCGCATAGTCCAACTTCTTGATAATCTCTTCCATCTCCTCTTCTCCGATCACCTCACACCCGTCCCACGATTCACGTTCGCCCTCTTCGTCTTCTCCTAGACCCGATCATGTCTCTCCTCCATCAGATCTAGGCCTTCGATGTCAACGTATGGAACGACCCGTAGGAGATGCCAGAAACCGCTGCAGAAGGCTCCGCGGGAGTCGCGGCTTGGCGGTGGTGGTGGCGGACGAGCGGCGACGGTGGTGGCAGGCGGCTCGACAGCGGTGGTGGCGGGCGGTGTGGCAGCGGTGGCGGTGGCGGTGGTGGCGGCTAGGGTTTGGAAGGTGGTGGCTAGGGTTTGGACTCTCATACCATGTAGAATATTTTGGAGTAATTATATTTTTTTATTGATAATCTCTTGGCTATTTATAGCCTTACAACCCTTCATCTTACATTAATACTCCATTAAAACCCCCTGTAGAATATTCTAATATCCCAACAAATATACCAAGAATATTCTAATATACCAACAAATATACCAAGAATATTCTAATATACCAACCGAGAGAGAGAGAGAGAGAGATTGTAGCCACTCACTTGTTTAAAGAAATGCCTAAAGGGAGAGATAGAAGAGGTTCTTTGCAACGGTTGAGCCTCGTCTCCAATTTTCTCCTAATTCCACTATCCTATTCGGCAGAACTTTTGTAACGGCTTTCTTATTCTCTTCCTTCTCTCTTAAAAGTTGAAAATAGTGTAGAGCAAATGAATTGAAGGGAGGGGGAGACTCCTTAAGTAGCTTTCCAAGTTAGTTACGAAGAGACAATCCTTATCTCCAGTTAACAAACTCGGACTCAAACGAAAGCCCATCAACCAAGTGGTTAGGAAGTTTAGCGAAAATATCTCCAAAGATATTTTTTCCGATAATCTAGATACCATACAATTTTCAAAGATACAAAAGATCCTAGAAGATCTTCCCAAGATATCAAAATATCCTGAAAGAAATCGAAAACATCTTCCAAGATATGACTTGATATGATTTGAGATCTTCTTAATAGGTATTCATAGCATTAAGTGGGTCTTGCCTAATAAACTTCCAATCGGCTAATTAAGCAAGTTTATCTTCCAAACCAAAGCCCACGGACTAGTGACTCAAACCAAATTAGTATAAGTACAATCCAACTAGGTAATTAAGCCCACATAATAAGCCAACTTAAAGGAATAATTCATAAATCAAACTCTAACTTCATAATCAAGACTCGTGCTAAGTCAAAATCGTACCCCATTGTCTAGCCAAAAAGTGGATGGAGCCATTGCACGGTTCTGGGAGCGGGGTATTATACAAGTTGTGTGACAAAACAAAATTCTTGATCAAGTTATCTTTTTTTTTTGACCCTCTCATGCTTTCTCACATGCCACAATGAGTATTTTGGGGATCCACATCAATACGTCCATCAAACATACCCAAAACCTGTATATATATATATATATATATATATATATATAAAAGAAAATGTAATTAGTATTGCATACAAGAAATGGACGGTATGACTCAAATGCCCACCACCTTTACATTACATTTGTAGGCAACTCTAAAGGGGGTGAATAGAGTGAAAACACAATAAAGCAATAAAGCAATGCTAATGATTAATTAAAAATTCAACAGGCTAATAATCAGAGTATAAGAAGTCAGAAACGCAAATACCGCAATGTATACTGGTATCCTTCGTGGAAGGCTGTTTAGTCCCGGAAACTCTTGTCTGGTGTTAATTCACTATTTGAAAATTGTCTGGTGTTAATTTACTATTTGAAAAAATAATATACACCACGAGCTTTGATACGAAGGACTCGCCGACTTCTTATAGTCACGAACTTTGATACGAAGGACTCGCCGACTTCTTATAATCACGAACTTTGATCCGAAGAGCTCACTGACTTCAAGCACTGGAATGGAAATAACTTAGAAAACCAAGCTTTACAACTCAAATATAGTTCTAATCGAAATCGCGACTTGGCACTAGAAGGCTGGGGAGTTGATCTTGGGAATAGGAAGATTGAATAGCTCCGAATAGGCAAGTGAAGAACGAGTGAATGAGTGAGTTTCAATGGAGGATTCAATGCCGATTTATAGTTTTTCAAACTAGGCTCTGAGGACCGGATTCAGCGTGAACTCAATGTGCCTAACGTTCTGATTTTCGAACGTTGGAGACTAGTTCTTCAGGAGGAACGGACAATTTTGAAACTGGGTCAACAATGACCGAATTCGGTCCGAGTTCGGTGGGACCAAACTCAGCCCGAGTTTGGCTACTCCTGGCAGAATGGTGGGTTTGGGTCAGGCTTTGTTTGGTGGACTAGGATGGTTGTTTGGGATTTAGATTTGAACTTCCTAGTGTCAATGTGCCCCGATGTACATGGTCTTATAAAGTAAACATAAAAATACATAATAAAAGTGAAAAACACAACGACGAATTGCCATTATCCTAGAGATGAAAAATCTCCGAGCTTGCATTCAGTCTTTGTGTCTTCATGTGATGCATTCATTGTGCTACGTTGCATCAAGTCATATCGAGACCGTGGCTGATCGAATATCAAAATCAGGTTGATCATTGACTGGTTGGACCAACAACATCTACTAAACTGACACAACCTGAACATAAACGTTGATACATCCTATTGCCTTTGGTTGATCAGAAACTAACTCGAACTACACAAGATACACTTTGTTTCTTTTGCCTGACTCTCTCCTTAATAGAGGAGGCTACCCTCCTCTTACATAACTTGCAACCAACGCTCATTTACCTGAGTAAGATGATCGATACCAAATGTAGCCTCCTCGTATGTGTGCACATGGTCCGTCGATTCCTCATTCGATACATCTGTGGAACTTTCCGCTTGGTACCAACTGTTGGAAAATATGTTAGTTCCTAGCCTCAACAGGGAGCTCGTGCGTTATGGATATGGAAACCAATTCTCCTCCTGACTCTGCGACCACCTCCAGACACATCGGGGCATACTAGGCATTAGTCCCAGGCACAGGTGGATCAGGATCCCTGTTACCGGAACTTCAGAGAGCCCTCCCCCATTTCTTCATTGCCTGGAATAGGCAAGCAATTTGATTGGGCTGTAGTGGGAGGCAAGCCTATGCCGGATAGGGAGAGACATGGAAATGACTCCATAGATGAACAAGGAGGTTTCCTTTGAGCCACAATCTCTTCCGTACGCTCACGGTGGTACATTTGCAAACCGAGTAAATAGTAGGAATCCACTCGTACGTCACAGGAAGAGCAAGGCGACCACCCTTCGAAAGTCAAATTGGCATTTCATATGGCAGTGGTCGTGCTGCCGAAACTTCCACCAGGACTCGGACAAAGGCTAATATTTTGTAGGATGTCGTAGGGACGTCCATTTTGATTGGAACTCCTATGATGCTAGCTAATTTGCCGAGGGCCGAATTATTCCACAGGGTTAAAGGAAGTTTTGGGAACTGTACCCAAATAGCAACTGCAACGAGAAGGTCCCTCTCCATGGAGATCTGAGGGTTCCATCTCTTGATCACTACTAATCGACCATTGGACATCCATGGGCCACCGACTAGTACTGACTCCAAATCATCCTCCGCAAACCGCACAAAGAAAAAGTCGTTCTTGCAGGAAAAGACTTCCACATGTCCTTTCGAACGCCAAACTCGTCGAACGATTGCTCCCCCATACTTGTAGGAGAAAAATGTTTCTTCCATGGGCGTTGGGGATCGGATTGATATTTGTTGTTGCGGTTCAACCGAGGAGATTGAAGGCCCATATTTTATCATTGACTTTGGCTTTGGCAGAAAGGTTCTCTTCCCAACAAGAGGGCCAGTTTCCATGCCTTGACTCGACGATGACATGTCTCGAATCATCTTTTGAAGGGACGTCAGTCCCGACACCCCATCCTTCGAACGAAGGTGTTGTTGACGTTTCTCCTTTCGACCGATGACGGTTGTCCATCCTAAGGTCGCTTCCGAGTTTAGCATAGTTACCCCAACCCTCTCCGAAGCAAATGGAAGCCTGTTGAACGCGGATCCCCCATCCTTAAGTCCGCCATCGCTAGGGTTAGGAGCTTGCAGAACCCTAAACAAGCTGGATCCCCCATTATATATATAGTCTTGTGGAAACACTCTAAATGATTTAGGGAGTAATGCACACATTGTACAAAGCATATATAAACCATAATACATATATTAACGACACATAATATCATGTATAGAGTAATGTATAGACTTTAGAGCATATATAAACGACAATACTACTTAAAATAAAATACAAACTAAAGCAAGATATTTAAAGCATGAAAGAAACCATAGTTCAAAGTATGAGTTGTAGTACATTATATAAACGACAAAATAACATAAACCGATAAAATAAATGCAAGGATTATATTAATGTCTTATGACTCCTTCCACAAAGTTAGTTAAACCTCCAAAATATTATTCACCAACTACTATAATGCTCACTAGTAAGTAGTAACTGGTCTCCTAGACTACTATTGATCATCATCATCAAACGAAACTTCATTATCATCACCATTAGAAGAAAGAAGAGACGTAGTGATCGTTTAAAAAGAAAAAAAGAAAAAAAAAAGATGGCTTATATCGGACTATTATGGTTATTTGTGGGCTTGGGTTACTTGTGGTCATGAATAGTCGGAGCTCGTTTAAGTAGTAGTAGTTGCTCAGTCGAGCACCACAAGCAGTGGTGAGACTCATCGCAGCGCTGCGTCCCATGACGCCTCACACCAATGGCGTGCTCCCGATGCGCCATTGACAACACCGTGTATATATATTTGTCTCTACTCGGTAAGAATTCGTAAGAGATCCTACAACATCCTACTATTGTATAAAGTATAATGACTAAATGATTTTATTGTCCTTTATATTGCCATTTAGAATATCTTTGTTGAACTTCATCTTATAAGATCCGGATTCTCGGGTCTCCACTTTTGGCTATGTGGATCAGGAACCCACCAAATTTGGGATTGTGGGGTTACGCATAACGATTCCTAGTGTGTAGGTTGATCGGGGTAACTATGTGGCGTCCTAGCTCCATAAGCTTTTATTGTGATATTTCAGTATGGGATACGTATTTATGCTCCACAGTCATGCACAAAAATGTAGAAACTAATTACTTCAAGTTTGGTGGCATTTATTTATTGAGGACACTAATATGTCTGCAGATAGCGTAACCTAGTAGGATTTCACTTATACATTGAGGTTATGATTTTAGTGCAAATCCGGCCTTGTATAGCCAAATATTTTCCTTATATATATTTTACTCTAGTACCAATTCTCTCCTCGCTGCTTTCATACTTTGTTTGTTACTACATATTCATTGCTGGCTTTGACTGCAAAAGGTATGTATATTCTTCAGTCTGCTTTCCTCATGATGCTATTGCATGTTTAATATGTTCTTCGACTCGTGAGTTATCCTGTTTAATAATTTAATTATGTTAGATTTGTGCTATAGGTTTGCTGCAGGAATATTTCATGATCTGCATGAAGAAGTGATAGCCACTGCTGCTAGGCGTCATGGATTGATTCTCCGGGTCCAGCAGCTGGAGGCAGAGTTTCCTTCAATCGAAAATGCCTTTCTCTCTCAGACTAATCCTTCACCTCTGGCTTACAATGAGGGTTAGTAACTTTATCAAAATACCTTCCTTCCTGACGGTTAAGTTTATCTTATCCAATGTTTTCATGATTGGCTTAAAGTGAGGGTTAGTAACTTCAACTTCCTTCCTGATGGTTAACTTTATCTTCTCTAATGTTTTATGGCACCATCTATCTGCCTTTTCATGGTTACCATTTTCAAACCTTCTTTCGTGTAGATTACATATCCCCAATTTGAATGCATCCTGGTTTTATTTCCATTGTTAATATTTAGATATTGACTTAGATATTAAGTTGATGCTTAGTCTTTCATTTTCCAAAATATCTGCCATCCCGAGTACTCTGCAGAGCTGTGTCAGGTCTGGTGTTGCCTAGTGCTAGACTCAGAACCTGGAACCACCCCCCTGTTAGCTATGTCATGTTTACCTGTTCAGGTTGGTCTTGGTAGTGCTAGCTCGGATCAGATCTAAAACTCCCTAGGTCCAAGTAATTGATTTTGAACTTACCCGATGTAAGTTTGAGGTCAGGCCAGTGTCCTCTAGATGGAGATTCTACCCAACTCATTCATCAACAGATCCTTGGTTTTGGGGTATTCCACTGAAATCTGCATATGAATATCACTAAAACAGATACCCTACTACCATTTTGCATCAGGCCAGGGTCCAGGAAGGTCTGTGTGGGCCCGACCATGTACGTACTTCTCTCTGGTCTTTTTTTTGTGAAACAAACCTTCCTGCCAAAGTTGGATGTCCAGTTAAAGCTCAGTTTAGGTCTGTGTCGGGTCCAGGTCATTGATCCGAAAGATAGCCCTACTTATCTACTTTCTGTGACGGTCTTTGAGGTTATTACTTCAGTTCATCTTGTCAGTCGGCAGCTCATTAGGCGGCCTAGGCGTGCTTGTAAAAAACCTACCGCCTCGACCGGAGTAATTTTTTCTGGTTGTCGCGATGGTCGCCTAGGCACGCCTAGGAGGTCGCTTAGGGTCACCTACGGTGCCTTGGTGGCTGTCTAGGATCGCCTAGGGTCAAATATATATGCGTAGTAGGAAAAATATATATGCACAACAAGTACCCAAGTTCATGGGTGACGCCTAGGTGAGGCAGGAGGCATGTCGCCTCGCCTAGCGCCCAGAACAACATTGGTTATTAATTTATAAATATAAGTTCACGTGATTTTTGGCATATTCGTTGTCACGTTCTAATTTTGCCGAATCGATAAGTCGCTATTGGGTGTGATCTCGTACAAGCCTAAATTGTACTCGTACAAGACGTGCTCGTGCTCATTTTGTAAAACATATAATTTTTATAGAATTTTGTAGCATATACAGAGAAATTGAATAACACAAAATAAAATTGAAATAGATCTTTATTAATAACTTTTGCAGCGGAAAACATTATGCTCTCAAATAGCCAATTAGAAATTGCCAAACTTGGCTTATAACTTGCAGAAAAATAAAATGAGATACAACCGTTCCATACATCATATTCCTTATTAATAAAAAGTGAAACACCTTCAGCGGAAGGTTTCTTTTCGAAAAATCAAAGTTTCAAAACGAATGCAAGGCTTCAAAAGAGTCGGACGAGCTTTCATGATCTCTAAAGTTCCACTAGGTTCTCAGTAACTTTGGAGACGTGGGTCGGTAAGTACACTTGGGAATGCACATTTGAGCAGTCGTAACCAATCTCACCTAAAATCAACACTGTAATCATATGCCCTGTTTTTAATAGTGATTTTGTTATTCTTGCAATATGGTCAATTAACGATTCATATATGAGGAATATAAAAATATCATAACTTTTACTATTCAGTAATTCTTATCCATGATCGATTATTTTTTCCTGTAAATGAGTAATAAGTTACTCTTTCCTGCATAAGACATCATTAGTTATGCCGTCTGTCTATATGAAGGTCACTGGCCACAAGCCATTTGGACTATCTATGACATTACGACGTCTCTTTCAGTGCATATAGCTAACCCCACTGAAGGTTCCTAATTCTTGTGTTTGTACGTCAGCACGAATTATTCTTGTTCCTCCTAGACTCAATATATTCCGTGATTGCTTATATCGTTCGAGGAAACTAAACATTGTGCACAAGTTGTCCATGACCATGCATGCATATGCAACTTTAACTATAGAAAGAACATATCATGCATAATAACAGAAAACGTAATAAATATGCCACAATTTTCATCTGTCTTACCATATTTTCTCGAGCCGTAGGCCCGTAGCTCGTGATACTTAACTGCAAAATCTAGAGACTTTGCTGTCCAATCCAGAGACTTACCATAAATGGCAACTCAACGATCCCAAACATTTTTCAAAGTTCTATTCATTTGTTACAGCAGCACAACATATCTATCATTCTTTACAACATGTTAACAACATTGTGCTTATCTTTTTATCTTTTGAAATTCTTGCTGGTATCATTGATCAAGAAGTAATTCTTTTGCTAAGCGTGAAGATTAAGGATCGAAGGATCAAAGTCACTAATAGTTGGTGAATTGCCGAGAGAAAGAGATCTTTCCGCGCAACAGTCAAGTTTCGCCTACTTGTTCACCTGCATTTGCACTAACAACGATTTATTACTTTTTTTCTCTTTCTCTCAGAAATTCGATATGAATGCGAAAACGATGAAGGCAAGTAATGAAAACATCTATCGAAAACATCCACGAAAGCACATCCATAAAACCAACAACGAAAGCATACAGCAAAACGTACAGTAAAAAAGTTTGAGGAAGAAACTCTTATATATAGTTCATTATCCAAGACACGATTCACTGCATATATGACTCAATTTCAATGAAGCCAAATCTATAAAGAGGAAAGGGTCTAAATTCACTTTTTCTCGATCAATTGATACCGACAATATTTTTTCATTATCTGATTCTTGGCAATTCCAGCCACTAGCCTACACCGTGCTCCGCAATAGGAGCGGGGCACTACATTCATGGCCTTAGAGCTGAGTTGTTGAGGCCTTAGAATTGAGTTGTCAATGAAGGCTATTCATTTTAGAAGCTCAAGATTGTGCCTTAAATAGTTTCTTATAAAGGGGTAATTTACTTTCTATCTAGCTGTCAATTGTCATATGTCTATCATATAACTTTCATAAAAGGTTAACAGTGTGTTCAATAAAATAAATTGGTAAGGTTTAGTTAGGGTTTTCACTAAATAGCTAAAAACTATTGTCACTCATCTCATGATATAGGAAATAGTCCTCTCTAGACTCCCTGAGATTGATTGGTATACAAGGTTCCACTGGAAACATCAAATTTCCAATTACAACTGTTCATAACAAAGGTGAGTGGGTGTGGGTTGGGGTTGGGGGGGGGGGGGGGGTGTTGGGGTTGGTGCAGGGTAGTCTTGGGTTTGAAATCCAGAGGGACTGGTAAATAAACTGACTTTTATTCTCATGAAAGAAAATACAGCTGTCCGTTATTCAACCTATTACTTTATTCCAATTTCTTGGGATCTCCAACTTTCCTATTGCCTCTATCCTTCATCCCACCATTCTTTTTGTTCTAACTCGTTTACATGCAAAAACTTCTATACCAAAATTTTCGGGTTGGTGGCTCGAGTGAGGTTTAAGAAATCTCCATAAAAGTTTTGACGAATTTTTAGACCGGCTGTCTACTAACATCCACTCTCTATGTTGAGGCCAAATTTCTAGCCATGCAGTTACGAGCATGAGAGGGTCATGCCCCAAACCTAGGCATCCACTTAGCAGGTAGGTAGACCTACCTACTGGATATATACTTTAAACTCGTGCAACCAAGGAGCACCCTGCAAGTCCGCTAGACTATAAAGAGTCTAGATGAAGAGGTAAGATGATACAATTTGCTACAAAAAATTGCATTCAATCTCTGACAAATTAAACCAAAGAGTGAAGGACGGTCTCCATATATTGTTTACTTGGAGTGGAGAGAGAATCACTTGCAACATGCACAGGTCCAAGGGATATAGTGGATTGATATCACACGGGCAAATAACATGTGCCGCATGTTGAGTGCTGAGAGTATGAATGATCGAACACTAGCATCTAGAGGACAGAAAAGGTAGAACTTTACTAGGGTCTTCTTAAGTTTTAGTCACTAGCAATTAGGTTCAATACAATCATCATTACCAGCATCACCATCCTTATTCTTTTCATAAAATGGATAGAGATGGATCTCAATCCTTAAGTTGACTATGGTGGGATTGACATCATACAAACTGCGAACAATACTCCAATGAGTAGGTACTCAATACCAAGTTTCTTGCTAGGCAACAAAATATACATGATAAAGGTATTTCATAGGAATGAGATTGTAGGTTGATAGAAGGGGCTCCTAATTAGTTACCAATCTAAGAGCATGCAACAACCTCCAATATTATCTATAATCGAAAAGGATGAAATTGGTTGTGGCAGAAGATTTATGTCAGAATCTTATGCAGGCCTGTTTCAAGTTCAAATTAAACATAGTTCTTTGAGCATTTATGATCAACTAATGAGCTTGGCTAGGTTTTTGTTTTATATGAAGACTTCTCACTGTCTCAAGAAAAATAGGAAGCAGGCATAATTGCATTGATCATTGGCAATTGAGAAAGAAGTTTTTTTTTTTACTGTCCACCTGAATCTTCTGCCCTTGTTTGCGACAGTAGAAAGGGAGAAGGTCTCAAACTGACATGCAACATGCAACCGCCAATGTCCTCCCTACGAATGGGTTCCTTTTTCATTCTCTTGTTTATTTTTTCTGAAATGTGAATCCTTTTTGTTAGTCCTTTAACTGAAATTTGATATACGAATTCTCTTTACGAAAAAGGCATCATTGTGCCACGGGACTCCCACTTATGCTGGGTCTGGGAAGGGCTAAGATGTATGCAACCTTGTACCTTAGAAGCTAGAAGTGGGTCGGGGTCGGAAGCGAGGGCGAGAGCAGGGGAACGCAATTACTTAGAAGAGTCTAAAGTTGGGAGCGTGATGGGAGCGTGCACTAATAATTTTTTTTATGTTTATTAATTATTGTTATCAAAACTTTTAAATATTTTAATATTTATTAGAATTTATAAAGTTCAGTACAAAGTTATAGATAGATCATTTGCATGCTGATTTTTTTTATGGTGTCAAGGTAAGTAATATTTAGTTTCTTGGTACTTTGATAAACGTGTATAATTTTTTTTTTCTAACTTTCTTTCCAAAATTTGTTTTTTAAAATTATGGTCATATTATGGGAAGCGCTCATAGCGTCAGAAAAATGCGCTCCTGTCGTCGGAGAAACAAGCTCCCGTCATCGGGGAAACGAACTCCCAAGTAAGAACCGTCGAATCGAGTTTCTTACTGAGATTTGTTGACTTTTTAGGAGTTTCTGGCTTCTAAGCCTTGTACCCATATACATGGAGATGCTGTTTTTGTGACTTAAATGGGCATCCTCCAGGATGCAAGCACCGAGCCTAACCCCGCCCACCCCCACCCCAACACACACTAACATAAACACATTCTCTTTGCTAAATTCTAAATTTTTGCTGGATTTTTGTATACTTCCTTGATAAAGTCCGAATTCTTGTCTTTGCTGATTGGATTTTATCATTGTTTCAAGCATTTTTACATCAAAACCTTTAACTCAAAAATTTATATTCTTTGTTGATATTAGATTCAAAATGATTTGCCAATGAGAGTGCAACTTTCAACTCTAGTCTTGAATTATGATCAAATCAATCTCTTGGAAGGATGAATCTGCAATGAAAAATCTTAGTGCGACGGTCTTCTTTACTTCTGATGATGTATCAGCACTTTAGACAATAATCAAGTTTGTATTGGTCCATTGAATAGTCTGCTACTGATCGATACTTCTAAATGGCCCAACTAGTTAAATATCTACACTTGACTTAGTTGTGTTACATTGCAGAAATTGACTGGCGTGCTAATCTGAGAATGGATCAGAATTTAGTTACACGAGGAGATATGCCTCGCTTCATTCTAGATTCCTATGAAGAATGTCGTGGTCCTCCACAATTATTTATGCTGGACAAGTATGGTGTTCACCTTAGTCTCTAATTCATGTTCTATAGTTGAACATTTAACTTGATAAAAGAAATCCTTTGTTTTTAAAGGTTTGATGTCGCTGGTGCCGGGGCTTGTTTGAAACGATATTCTGATCCATCATTCTTTAAGGTGGATCTGGTGTCCTCTGGAAAGATGGAAAAAGGGGGTAGAGAAAAGAAAGTTCGTAAGCGCAAGGTAAGAAATTCGTTTTTAACATATATATCATAGAGATTGTTGAGAGGTCTGCCTATCTACTATTGAAGAGTTTACCTCTCTTTTGGCACCTATCTTTCTTTCAGCTATTTTATCATGTTTGACTTTAATTCTGTGGTAACGGAATAGTAATCAAGATGTAAAGTTAATCATCTTTGACAATATTTCTTCTAAGGTTATCCCGGATTCATTTAATACTCCCAGCACAGTGATAGTATAGTTGCATCAGATGAAATTGCGCTGCTGTTTTTTTTTACTGCGCCATACTCATGTTTCTCTGGGGATAGTGTTTTGGATGGCATCGCTTTTGCCATTTGGAACATTTGCTGATCATATTAATATGTGTCTTTCAGTTTACTTAATGTTAGGTTCTTAGTCTCTTGGGAATAATTTAGCTTCTAGGTATATGTCTCAAATCATTACTCATAATTTTCTTTCTTTAATAGATTAAACTTGCTTGCAATTTCTGTTCGATTATTTTGCAAATCTAGCATATACGCATCAGGAGTAAATTTTCTGTTTCTGAACAAAGAAATTGGATATATATAGTAAACATGTTTGCTCAGTTATATTTGGTTTGAAGTTGTTGCATAGGTTATCTCACGTGCTGATTTACTGAGGTTACTAATTGTTAAAATCTTATGTCGTTTCTGAAATTACCTTTGATTTCCCCAAGTCTTAATATTCCTCTAAACAGCCTTGCTTTCTATTTGAGCTCTTTAAAGGTATAAAACCATACTGATCACCAAAATGAACGTTGTGAATCATTTCTGCGCTTAGTAACCACAGTTTTTTAGCATGTGATTATATGTCACATACCTGGTTCATATCTCATCTGCTTTCTACGTGTGGTGAAGATTGTTCTTACTAGTTTTGGGTTCTACTAGTTTCTAGTTATCTAATCTTTAATGTGAGGTTGCATATTATCAATTCCCAGCGTCTCCTCTGCGAACTGTGTTTCTGATGCCTTCTTTAGCAGGTAATGGACAGAAATGTTCACCTGCAGTTTTCCTTGGAGGGATCTCTCGAAATGATTGGAAGGCAATTAGACCCAGGAGTTAGTGTTGATCGAAAGGGTTATATCCTATCCTTGGATTTGGACTAGCTATTAATATTTTGTTATCATTCATCAATGTGACATGTGGCACAATTTGCTTTATGGACTATATTGAGGACTAAGGGCTAGTTTGGATTGCAGTTACACTTCATCCCATTTTCTCAAACGACCATTTTCAGAATGCTCGTTGGGTTAGCATTTTGGAAATGCCCATTTGAGCCCCAAGATAAAAACACTGCTGAAAAAAACACCTATCTGGAAAGGAAAGCATTTGGCTCGCCTCTTGCGTTAGGCATCAAATGGAGTCTCGGATGAAACGTAACTGCAATCCAAACTTATCCTAAGTGTGGGCCTAGGTAGGCTTGAGATGTAGTGGGGCCCAATATTGACAGTGTAGCAGTTGAAAGTATGATCACATATAGGCAGTTGTGCAAGTAAAGATGGTTGTCCACAAATCCTGCTACTTGTCCACAATTTTCAGTTACAGAACCTTCTTTATTTTTTATTTTTTTAGCATCTAAAAAAACAAAAACAAAACAAAGTTCTGTAACTGAAAATTGGCAATGAGATTATCTGATTATGGGTGAACTTAGATTATTCCTGAAAGGAACTTTCATTCCCTCTTTACTTCTTTTGGATTTTGTGCTTTCTGAAGCTTCCTATGTTGTCTTGTTTTTATTTTTCTAGTTACTTTCTTCTTGTCGTGTTTGGAAACCAGTAATCATGATGCACATATTCTACTAGCATTTTTTTTTCTGCATTCGTCTTCTTGCGAATTTGATTGCCAAGTAGAAGTTTGTCAAAGAAGAACATAACTGTTTGGCTGGGGTTAATCATTCTGAACAATTTTTTTTTCCTCAAAACCAATCATTTGAACATTTGTTATAGCTCCCATGAGTATCAGTTGACTGTCAAAATATTTTAGAACGCTAGGGAGAGTAGTTTCATGTCACTTACATTAGTGATGTTCCTACTCGTTTCGCAGGATCATTTATTAAAGTAGTACCTGCTATTATTCTTTTCTTAACAGAATCTGCAGAACTTACGTTTTTTTTTTTTGTCAGAAAAAGGGATCTCGCAGGAGGAATAGTGAAACTACCAAGTCTTTCTTGGCACCATTAGTCAGATCAAAGTAAGTTATTGCCTCTTTAGATAATCTACTCGTTTATTCTATTACCTCGCATATAAGTTAATTTTCTTTCATATTCTAATGGTTGGTTGCATGCAGTTTGCAGCCAGTAATTTCTGAACAAATTTCTGCAAAAGTTCCAATTAGGCATATAAAATTGAAGTCCAGGAATTTGATGGATTCTGACATAAGCAATAAAAGAAGCTATATGGAGCATCTTCTTGAAGTGCATTCATCTAAGAAGAAAGTTGTTGCTCAAGTTGCACCAGTTGAACTACATGAAACTGTAACCAATACTGATGTTAACTCTCCTATATTAAAAAAGAGAAATGGCATCTGGTCTCCTGCAAAACTTCCAATACGTGAATTAGCCGATCAGAAAATAAAGGACATAGCAGTGTTTACCCCTTCTGTTCCTGATGAAAAGGTAATGATTGAGTCGAAAGTGAAAAAAGCTGTCACTGTCCATGATTACAACTTGAATGAAGCTGAAAAGTACTCTCCAGCAATTCTGGAGGTTGATCAGAAGAAAGATTTTGTTGACACCTATATCACAATAGCAGATGGCTTTGATGGTCATGGATCTTCTGAGAAAAACAGAACAGATGTTATACTTGACGGCTATTGTTCTAGAGTTGAGGTGGATCCTTCATGCTTGCCGCAGGTGGATTCTTTCTCCAACTTAGTATTCTCATCCAAAGGTGGCTTTGATGGCTATAGATCTGATGATGTTGGTAGTGAGCTGGAGAATTACATGGATGCTTTGAATACCATGGAATCAGAAATTGAATCAGATTCTGAGAGTCGACAAAAGTCAGATCCAGGTATCTTGAACATGGAAGCTGGATTCAACAAACGACAACCGGAGTTGCCAGCCCAATTTTCAGAACCAGATGATCCTGGTAACCTGACTGAGAAGGGATTGAACAATATGCTCATATCTTCACCTTCCACCTCAGAAAATTCAGGTACTTTGAGTGACACACAGCCACCTCAAGAGGACTCGATTAATTTTGATGTGCCAGTCATTCCAGAAAATTGCCTCAGTGGACATGTTAGGACAGATGATGAGCTACCTACAATTAGTAGGCTTGAGGAATCTATACCATCAGCCCATTTACTCACTAATGACACCTGCAATGCCAATGAATCCGAAGCTATGAGTGCCCAGGTTGCAACGGTACGAGCATATTCCAGTTCTTGTTCTCCAGAATCAAATTCAAGTGGGGACCATGTTTGTCCACCAGGAACTGATGAAGCCCAATCAGTTACTATACACCCTACAGAAACATTCTCTGGATACGTGGAAGGCGACCATCAAGCTGGACAACAGTTGAATGGTAACATGGAGGAGCTTTCCACATATGCTGATAACTCAAAGATATCTCCTGATGAATTGCTACTTTTATCTGATACAGGATGCTCATTGCTTGGGGAGGAGGATGCTCATGAAGAAATTCATTTTATGAAACATGCTGACGAAGTTCCATCAGCTGTACACCCACCAAATAATACATTCTTGGGTGTGGAAAACACTCATGAAATTTGTGAACAGCTAACCGCTAAGGAGGAAGTTCTCAAATTTCCTGATAATTATGATAGTAATGAGTTACTGCTTTCACCTGAAACAGGGGGCTCTTTTTCTAACAGTATAGGTTTCCTCGAAGAAATTCATCCTGGAAAGTCTCCTAATGAAATGTCAGACAGAAGCATGTTCGGTAATCTTTCCTTAACACAGGATTGCTGCAGTCTTAATGAGGCTCCTGTGCAGTTTGATGAAACCGTACTGCTCACTATGGAAAAGTTCTCACATATCGAAAGAGAGCAGAAACAGTCAATAGAACAAGGGACAGAAGCATTAACAGGCGAAAGTATCTCGCCAACTATCCCTTCCTCATCTACCAAAAACATATCTGCTGTTGTGAAGAGTGGTGATTTGGCTGCAGACATGGATGGTATTGAGATACCTGGAAATTTTGCTGCCGAGATGTCGTCTAACAATGGGAGGCTTTCTCATGGTGTTGATGAAAATTTGGATGGAAGTTTACCAACTGTGCATACTTCTGAACCTCTTTCCCCGGATCATGATGGTATGGAATCTCTCAAACCTGCGACGTCCTCTACCATTTCTTCTGATGATTTATTGTCTGAATCTGTTGCCCTTCAAAGAGCTGATATTGTAGAAGATTCTGAAGACCTGTTCTCTCAAGATATGGGCGACTCTCAGGGCGATAGTTTTCTTAAACAAGTTCCAACTTGGTCTTTTAAAGACCCAATCACTTTATTTACTGAAGAAGATACTGAAACTTTTTCAGGTACGGTGTTACCTGCAACCAACTTTGATCTATCCATTGAAACCAGTCCTATTGTCCCGCACCCTGATGAATTGGCTGCAAAAGTAGATACTAGTACTGCATCTTCTGAAGATTTATTTAATGATAACGTAGGAGGGATTAAAATTGTAATGCCTAACCTTCTGCCTGTTGAGTTGGAGCAATTTTCTGCTGCAGAGCAGCCTAAAAAATATCATGAAATGGATTTAGCTGAGCTTTCATCTGGGGCCTCTGCAAAAAATGCATTTCCTGATGGAACGAACCTGCAATCAGCTGAACCTGTTTGCATGGTGATAGGTGGGAACAACCTTGTTGCTGATACTGGAGGATTTCCACGTGGTCCTACAACGTCTAACCTTCCTGAGGAAGAGCATATTGAGGAAAACATGAAATGTGATGAATTATCAGACGAGTATGTTATTGTTGAAGCTGATGATGGTAACCGAGGTGCTTGTTCAATATACTCTCCGAAGGCATCTGCCTTTGATATAGAGTTGCAAGACGATTATCTTCCTGGAAGTGCAGATATAGATTCGCATAATCTGGAGACTGATGAGATGTCTTACCCGAAGAGCACAATTGTAACGTCTCAAATTGACAACCAAACGATGTCTTCTACAGATTTATGCTCAGAGTTTCCGATTGCAGGTTCATCCTATTCTTCTGATGCCAAATTATCAGATGTTGTTTGCCAGACGATGTCATCTGAGCCTGATGTTGGAAAAGGGAGTTCATTATTTTTGTCAGAAAGTGAAGATTCCTTCTCAAGAGGAAGGATGGATGGGTCTAACCATTTCCTCGTAGAGCCTGCAATTCCATTAGTAGATAACAATGAAGGAAATGTGACGTCCTTAAATCAGGAGGGCAAGCATCTTGAGGCTTCTGATATCCAATTTGACAGAGCTTTCTCTGATGAACAGACTATAAGCCAAGGTAAACCCAAGGACATTGATAATCGATCATTGAGACTGGATCCATATGCTATCCTTACAACTGTTGAGATGAATGAGTTTGATATACTTTCTTCGTCAGACACAAGATATGAGCTACAGGAGGCAGAAGCTGTTCCTTCTGAATCCACTTCTAAATTATCTGCTGGTTCCATGACCTCTGACATTTTCCCAAGCATTGCAAGTTCCAGCTCAGGCATTTCAGAAATTAGCGCCCCAGAATGCTTAGAAAGACAGTCAGTTGAAGCAATTTCCAGCTTAAAATTACAAGATGTTGAAGGAGCACCACCACTTCCTCCCCTGCCTCCTGTCCCTGAATTCTTAGAATCTGTAGTAGTTGAAGCAGCATCCAGCTTACAATTACAAGATGTTGAAGGAATACCACCACTTTCTCCCCTTCCTCCTGTCCCAGAATTCTTAGAACCAAAAGTAATTGAAGCAGCTTCCAGCCTGCATGTACAAGATGTTGAGGAAACACCACCACTCCCTCCCCTCCCCCCTGTAGAGTGGAGAATGGGAAATCTTAGGTATGGTTGTCTGAGGTCAGTTGGAGATACTGCTCAACCTCCAAAAGCCGCAAACCCATTTATGGCATTATCACCGTTAGACACAAAGCATCCTCAGGTTTCGGTCACAGCTGGGTTTGAAATTGTTCAGCCAACAACTTCACCATTATGGGAAGATGAGAGGGTTCCACAAGGATCCTTAAATTCAGAGGGGGAAAGCCGACATGCTGAATTACCACCAATTGCAGATAACGATGGACTTAAGCATGGAATGAATCCTCCAAACCTATTTTTACCAGTATCACACTCAGAAAATGAGAGGAATTCTGGTGCTCATGATGCAGTAATGCTGGTAGTTGAAGAAAAAATAACCCAACATCAGGAGCAGTTACAAGGAGCACAGAGTATAGAGGACAAGAGACCTCAACTAGGTCAGCTAGTGCCAAGTTTAGAGTTGGAGATATCTAAACATGAGTCCACAAGCATCGGAGCCCCGGTGGTGCCTCTGAACCCATTCTTGCCAGTATCATCTTCAGAAGAATTTAAGCACCAATATGGTTATGGAGTTTATGGAGGTGAAAGTCTGCAGCATCTAAACTTGTCATCGCCTCTTCCGGTTACAGGACCCAACATGCCTCCCTCTGGTTTCTTATATCAAATGGGAGAGAATCCATTCATGATCTATGATTTCATGGTGCCATCAACAGAAGGTGAGAGGCCAAGCTGCAAACATAGGTCCATTCGTGACCGGCCAAGAAATCCTCTGATCGAAGCTGTTGCTGCTCATGATAAAAGCAAGGTAACCATTGTTTAGTCCCACAACAATCGACTTACAAATTCTGTTATGTTCTTGTCATTTACTGGTTGATGTTTTTGCAGCTGAGAAAGGTATCAGAGCTTGATCCTCCTCAAGCCAGGCCAAAGGGGGATGAGAGAGATTCATTGCTTGAACAGATAAGGAACAAGGTTAACAAATTATTATTGGAACTTGGAACTTGGTTGCCTTTTTAGGAGTTGCTTTAGCTCACTATAGTTCTTTTTTATATTCAGTCCTTCAACCTGAAACCAGCAAATGCACCAAAGTTGAACATAAAAGGTCCTCCGACAAATCTGAAACTTGCTGCCATTTTGGAGAAGGCAAATGCAATCCGCCAGGTTTGCTTCCTGACTGAATGTTCAATGATTATTAGACAAATAATATATATAATAATGAGGTTCTTAATCAATAAGCCGTTTGATAAATGATAACCATCTCGTAAAGGAGATTTAGAGATGAAATAAAAGTTGAAACTATTTGTGGAATAAGGAGTTTGAACAGAATTTTGAAGTTCTTGGCTCACTCTAGATATGTCTATTTCAAAAGCACTGTTTTTTTTTTTCTTTCTTCTTTTCATTCTCTGTTTTTGCAAGTAGAAATAGAAACTGATTATTGTCATGTCATTTTTTTGGATAGTCTGTTAACCTTAGCAATACATGAATAAGCCCTGACCATTCAGTGAACTGTCTGAATCAAGAAAAGTTGTTTAGACATTTGAATTGGCATGGTAATTATGTATGTGCCACACTATCCATTACAGAAAATCATTGGATTGATCCATTATGTAATTTGATTCAATAATTAAATATACTTAACTAGCCATTTGGCTGATAATTTCATTTGTTATGTGGTTGAATAGTAGTTATGCTACCCATACCTTCCAGAGCATAAACTAAGCATCCAGAGTGACTTGTATAGGCAACAGTATTTTTCTTAAGTTGGGTTCCTATCCAGTTCAACCTGGACCCCTATCCTATTTGTTTCCAGGACTGTGATATGCACTTATATCTTGCCCTGTATTAGAGTTATTTTACTTATAACTTGGAGAATGAATGTTACTTTTCAACACGATTTTGTTATCTGCTGTTTTGTTCAATATTCATCAATAACTAAATATAGGTAAAAAGATGTACTATTAGTATTAAGAGAAGGTTATGTTTATTAAAATACTTCCATCATATAGTATTCATTTCTAGGAAGCAGGGGTACTCCAAAATTGGTCTCCTGTCATACTCTGACAGTGGCGAATACCTATCGGACAGGACGGGGACACTCCAATAGGACATGCTAAAATACATGTTGTATTCGTATCTGTGAAATATACATATCAGTGCATGGTGGCAACTTCTACTGTACCATCTTGATAAAACGGTAAAGCAGTAGTTTGGCCCCTTGTTTCAGCCTCTCCCCAAAACCTGTTATCAATTGGAGTGCTTCTACTTGAGCTTCAATAGAGAACATAAGTACCTAAACTATTAACAGAACGTGAAACTATAGCTATATTAAATTAGTCGACAATTTACAGGATCCCCACCCAAGTATTCTTCGTGTCTCCTTCTGTGTCCTAACCTAACATCCCTTTTTCTTTCTGTATAGGCATTTGTGGGCAGTGACGAGGATGATGATGATGGTGAAAGTTGGAATGATTCTTGAGAATCATAGTCACTGGAAACCTGTACAATATTCTAAACATGGATTTGTAAAAGGAATTACTACGTGGTTGATCATTCGGATACTAATCCATGAAGATCAGAAGAGATCCCCGATGAAAAAGCCTCTGGTGCAAATGAATATGTGCGGTAGTCTTCTTCTTACCATATTATAAATACTCGTGTATAATGTCATCCTTTTCTATCCTTTTGTGTATCATATGTATACAGCTTGTATTCCCGCAGCTAAAGCTGTGCCGCTCTGTAATTGTTCCTTGTTCAAGTAATGTCGATTTGAAAAGGTAGGTGTGCACCATGTACATATCTGCTGATGTCCCAATTGCTCTATCTTGAGAAATAACTCTCTCTCTCTCTCTCTATATATATATATATATATATATATATATTGTCAGTTATTCGTAACTCAGTTTTATATAAGGAGTAGCTTCATACAAGCTTGAAGATGCCTTCAGATTGCCAACCTAGTAGACTTTAATTGTTGAAGCTAGACATGGCTGCTCACCCTACTGCTCAATGGAGCGAGTGAAAGGAACAGTTATTGATTATTCATTCATTTTTGTTTTTGTAATGGATCTCAAGTGTTGTAGAAAAACTGTAAATTGCTTCTTTGGCCTTCTTCAAGTTTGATGAGCTGGGATCGACTGCACTCAGTAGAAAACCTTGAATTAGCAGCAGTCTCTTCGCTGATGATTTATGGCTCTCCCGTCTGTGGGAATGGGATATGAACGGTTACAAGATCGTTGACATTTTCTTTCTAAATTCTGCAATTTTCCATCCCATCTACATTGGTGGGCTTGCTCCAAGGTGACCCGAAGATCAAACTCATGTTGCAGTCACAATTGTCAGTACTGAAAGTATTCAGTTCTTTCTTTTAGGGTCCGTTTGGCAAATGAAAACTTTTGAAACTTAGTTTTCATTGATTTCTAGAAACTACATGAAACTAAGTAATAGTTGTTTGTTTGATATTTAGTAGAAGATAGAAACTAAATGATAACATGTTAATAATAAAAAATAGTTAACATTGAGGGTTAAAAAAAAGAGTATTAAAAAAAAAAATTTTAATAATAAGAAACAATCTAGTCATAATTGTAAAGTAGAATTAAGTAGAATGAAAAGTAGTTTATATGTTCTTAATGGATTCTACAAATTTTTTTAATGTAGTTTTATCTACCAAACATACAACTAAATAAAAATTAGTCTTACTTTCTTATCCTTTTCTATTTTCTTTCCCTTTTATCCCTAAAATCTCTGATGATTAAGGTAGAAATATGAAATTAAGCAAGTAATCCCACACATGAAATCATGGTTTTATAGTCCTAATCATGGAAAGGACAGCTTCGTTCGATTATATTTAGAAAAATGAAAATGCTAAGTTTACTACCGAATGTTTACAACCATCATACAACCCTCTCTCCCCCCTGCTATGTGGGCCACACCCGGCCTCACCTCTCATCGAATGAATGGCTGCCACGTGGCAGCAGAAAACCGGGTCCCACAAACCCTCCCTCATCCAATGGACGGTCGTCACGTGGACGTCACGTGGTGGTTGTAAAATGGGTGTAAGCATTTGGTTGTAGGCATAGCATTCTTGTTAGAAAAATGCTAAGTTTACAACCAAATGCTTACAACTTTCATACAACCTCAACACCTCTCTCTCTCTCTCTCTCTCTCTCTCTCTCTCTCTCCTCTCCTCTCCCACCCTGCTATATGGGTCCCACTCGGCCCCATCTCTCCCCTCCCTCCTCCAACCACGTGGCGGTTTATAGAAATGTTGTAAGCATAGCAAAGCCCTTATATTTAAGTGCTAATCATGTTCTCCAGGGACTATTTGGTTCATTAATAGGGAAAGTGCAAATTCTGCAACAAGGGGTCGTATCGATATCAGAAATGGGAAGGATCCAAAATGTCAAAAATATTTTGCATATGTATTTGAGTTTGCCTATAAATTCAACTTTGGACGTCCATATATACGAAATTTTGTGCGCAGAACAGAAGTGATGAAATTCACATTTTCGTACTTGGATGACAAATATAAAAGAAATGGGATAAGAAAAAAAATTGTGTTATGATAATAACAAAAATTAATTAATTGCATAACTAAATTGACAATTATTTATCACAAGTAATTATTTAATTTTTTAAAATTTAAGTATATCACAAAATACTTTATTTACTAATTATACTGTACTAAATAATATTAGTGTTGTGAAAATGTGTATTATATTTTGAAATGTCTGTGCTGTGTGACGAATGTTTTCGTATGCATCAAACAACAAGGACAGACTTTGTGTGTGCTTCCTAAAATCCTAATCAACATGAAAGTAAATATTTATCTTAAAAATAAATATAAATAAAAATCAAATCGACTACTTCCACCCACGTGGGGGCCTAAACAAATAGTAGACAATTACTCCCATGCCATGATGATTTACACTTTAATATGCACATTATATTTGCAGCCAAACAAGGAAAGTTGATTTAGGATGTCTCAAAATTTCAATTTTCATCTATATGCACGATGAGTTCAGACATCCAAACGTTAGGGTGAGTACTATTCAGTTTTGGATTGAGAACCGAAAGGAATAACGGTTCGATTTGAAAAAAAAAATTGGTTCGATTTCGATTATTAAAATACTAAACTCTGTACCATTGTTTCATGAATGAAATTATACTTGAAAATCTATACTAAATAATTTTGTTTTTATTTTGGTTTAGGTTTTGTATTTAGATTTCTATCCAAAACCGAAAATCAAATAAGACTTGTACAATTATTAAATACCTTCAAATTTGTGTATATTTTATGATTAAAATGTGTATATTTTAAAACAATAATTTCATGTATGTCTTTTAAAGTCAAATTTTGATTATTTAACAATAGTTCAATTTTGAACCCAATTTTAAAATAAAACAAATATATGTATAAAAATTATAAAATTTTAATATAATTTAACCACAATTTCAATTACGGGTTCAGTCGATTAATCAATAAAAATAGTTCAACCAAAGAAATCGAATAAACCGAATCGACAATCGGTTCGACCCGGTTATGGCTAATTCCAGTTTTGATTTTGAATTTTTAGAATGTCGATTTATTCGGTTTTGACTATTTTTGTTCGGTTGGAACTGAATAAACCGAACGCTCACCCCCTGCAAACCACCCCCTAGGTGCTAATCCACAAAAGTATTTGATAAACATTGAAATTGGTTAATAAAATTGTTTCAATTTGTTTTCTAGAAGAATTAAAATCCAAAAGAAAGTCATTTTTAGGTCCCTGCTATTGAATTTGGATGCAGGAACGAAAAAGAAATCAACTTTCAATTGTATTTTCAGTCTCAGATCTCAGTGAACCAAGCGGTCTAACTGTACAATAAATCAGTTAAAGGGCTGGACTGAACCTGACCGTATCAAACTCTGAACCAGATTAAACCATAAGAGTATCATTAGTAGTTGGGATTCTCTAATGCAATTTGAGATCCAAAATTTCCAAAAAAAAAAAAAGGTAAATATAGAATGTGTTGGATTTGTATGAGAATAGTAGAAAATGATAAAGTGTGCTCCGGTCCCAAAGATTGTGTGATCAAAAATTGATGTGGAAAAATAATAATGTAAAATCTAGAATCTAGAAAGTTTGGTTCCAAATTGGGACTTACTATTCTACAAAATGGGTTGCTACAATCTAGAATCTAGAAATTGGGAGGCCCAACCTATAGCTCCCATGGGTAAGATGTAATCCAAAATCTAGAAATTGAAACTAACGATGTGACTTACTATTCTACAAAATGAGCTCCTACATTTTAAATATAGAATCTAGAATGTGGAATGTGCCTTACTAATGATGCTCTAAGAGCATGGCTCTATCTCAAGTAAACCTCATCAAACCAAACCGAGCCGAACCAAACCAACTTAAACCATATAACAGGTCAAACATACGTAATACGCAGACGGACCAAGCCACCGGTTGACCAGTCAAACCCACCGGGTCTGACCAGTAGTAATTCAACGGTCAAATATTCCGCTACAATATTTTTCCTCAGAAGTTCCCATTAGTAACTCTTTCCTATACGTGACTCAATTTCTTCCCTCAACATACAATGCATGCATTATACTACATAATCACCACCACCACCCTCCCCCACTCTTAAGAAAACTACTAACTAAGCTAAGCCAAGCCAAGCCAAGCCAAGTCAAGTCTTCTTCTTCTTCCTCCTCTCTCCACAAACTATTCCTTCACCTCCAACTCCTCTCGATCCGGTCTTGATGACTTCCTCCTCAGGGAGCTTGGACACCTCCGCAAACTCGCGGCAGCCCTCGTATAATCACAAGATGTCATTCTCCGAGACGTTAGGCTCAAGGGAGCGGCCGGAGTTCAAGTCCGTTGCTCCTCCTAATTCTCTGCCCATCTCTCCTCCTCCTATCTCGCCGACTTCGTTTCTCAACGGCCTCTTGGATTCCCCGGTGTTTCCCCCGTCTTCTAATGTAAGCATATATAGCATCTATATAATTCTCATCATGTTAGTTTCTACTACATGTTTGCAATGAAGTACATATATATATATATATATATATATATATATATATATATATATAGTATCAAAATTAATACCATGAAATTGATTTTGTTCGTGCTGGTTTGGTAGACCTTTCCTTATCAATCCTTCAACTGGGGAGCCCCTTCGTTCAACTACCAGCTGCAAGCCGGCGTCAAGGAGGAGGAGAGGGCCTGCTCCGATTTCTCTTTCCAAGCCAACACAAGGAGTACCGGTCATGACATGCAACAAGTACCATATTCGGTAAGTTCTTGAATCTATCGATCCGTTAGGAGGAAACAAAATTTTGTCTGGATAGAACAACCCAAATATTTATCTATATTAGTAACTATATGTATCGTTTGATTACTTGAAGGAGGAAGCGTTGATGAGAGGAAACCAACAACAATGGAACTACCAAGAAGCAGACGACAACGCAGCACCGTGCCCCGAAGCACCCGTTGCGGCCGCGGCGCCAGTTAGACAGGCTCCGGTACTACTGCACGACATCAAGCAACTCAGGCTGCAGAAGCGGTCGGACGACGGCTACAACTGGAGGAAGTACGGGCAGAAGCAGGTGAAAGGGAGCGAGAACCCGCGGAGCTACTACAAGTGCAGCTTCCCGGGCTGCCCGACGAAGAAGAAGGTCGAGAGGTCCTTGCTCGACGGGCAGGTCACGGAGATCGTCTACAAAGGAACGCACAACCACCCCAAGCCTCACTCGACGAGAGGGAACTCCTCTTCTTCTTCTTCTTCTAATTCCGCTTGTGCAATTCACGCTTTGGTCAGTACTGCCGAAGCGGCGCCGTCGCCGTCGCAGCTGCCGTTCGAGTCCGTTACTACGCCCGAAAACTCTTCGCTTTCTTACGGCGACGGCGGCGGCGACGACGGCGACCTCGACATGGCGTCTCGGCGTAACAAATCTGGAGGAGGCCACGAGTCTGACGACGAGGAACAGCCGGACACCAAGAGATGGTGAGTTGCGTATCACACTTTGATGTCAATATTTTATAATATCAGAGCAAGACAGTTTCGAATTCTATACTTCAACACAACTGTTGAATATTTTCAGGATATTAAATTGTGCTGTTATAGTTGAGCTTTAAAGTATCAAGTTAAAAAATAGAAATTGTTCAAGATATCAAGATAAAATCTAGCCATAAATACATCTATCTCAACTTCTCTAAGTGTAATGATAGAAATTTAAGGGTTAGTTAGTTTTAGGTCTAGTATAATATTGAAAATTTGTATTTAGATCTTCATAACATAGTTTGGATCTCGTCCTAACTGTTGATTTGACTTATAGTCCAAAATGAAGATCTAAGTACAAAATTTGATATTATACGAAACCTTGAAACTAAATGGAAATATACGCGAGAGTGGTGTAACTTGGATTTTTTTTTTTTTTTTACATATTTTCGTTTAGTTATAGGATCTGACATAATATTCAAAATTTACATGTAAGTCTTCATTTTGGACTATTATTCAAGTGTTAGAACGAGATCTAAATCCTATTCTCAGTAATACGAAAACATAAACTTAAAATTTTAATATTATCCGTGATCCTGAAACTAAAACATGGACCGGATATATATATATATATATATATATATATATATATATATATATATATATATATATATATATATTTGTTTGCTAAAATTTGTTCCCGAGGACACTAAATAGAATTTTGATATAAATTCATTAATTGTTGCAGGAAGGAGAGCGAGCGTGAAGGAGTTATCACGGGCAGTTCGGTTAATAGGACAGTGAGGGAGCCTAAAGTGGTGGTCCAGACAACGAGCGACATCGACATCCTCGACGACGGCTACCGGTGGAGGAAGTACGGACAGAAGGTGGTCAAGGGGAATCCTAATCCAAGGTGAGCATTGCTAGCTACATCCTCATCCCCATATATATATATATATATATATATATATATATATATATATATATATATATATATATATACATTCTCCTTCTCTTTATTTGCTAACAAGGCCGGACTCTCGAGAGGAGGGGTTGGGTCGTCCTAGTCGAAGTTGATTTTGGTTACCTCTTGGTCTGGTCTTTTGTGAGGCGCTTCTTTATGTCATTCTTAACTCCGACCTCTTATTGGGAGTCGTCCTAAGCAGAGGGAGTTCCAAGTCCGAAGTCTTGTCGGACTTACCCCTGAGCCGACCCCGCTTGTTAAACTGGCATCATGCATGAGCGGAGTTATTGGTGAGCTGGGGTGAGCTCCAACCCATCCAATTCTCCAGATAAATCTAAATATGGAGAATTAATTGTAATATTGTTCGACTATTTCCTTCCTAGAATATTTATGTTTGGCAAAAAAATAGAACCTTATTCCATGTTCTATAAATGCTCTTTCGGGATACTATTTATTGTATTTTTTGTCTCGCTACAACCACATATATATACTTTCTACAATATAAAAAAGGATAGCAAAGACTCTTAGTGTTTGAGTTTATGTCTAAAAGAGTATACCGGTTAAACAAAATATTTTTGTCAGATTTCTATTTTTTTTTTTTTCCGTATGTGGTACACGGTTCTACATTGGTCAGATACGATACGATATGGACACGACAAGATACGGATAAAGATGATAATGAATTTAAGACGTTTTAATTAAGTTCAGTCCGTAATAAACTAAAATTCTGACTCTGTCTAGGAGCTACTACAAATGTACAACCGCCGGTTGTCCGGTCCGGAAGCACGTGGAGAGGGCAGCCCATGACCTGAGGGCGGTGATCACCACCTACGAAGGGAAGCACAACCACGGCGTTCCGGCAGCACGAGGGAGTGCCAACAGGCCTCCATTCATGGGGGGCAGCAACAACAATTTTGCAGCCATGGCTAACCAAATGACCACTACTACTAACTCGCTCTACATGCCCCAGGCGTTGCCGGTGCCCACAGGAGGAAACTATGCTATTTCCGGGGGGTACGAGAACTCGGTCACTAATTCCTACATGAATCAGAACCACCACCAACAGCATCACTACCAGCAGCAGCAGCAACAGTTGCCACAACAACACCAAAGATAGATGGAGCTAGCTAGGACTAGAAGAAGAAAAGAAAAGAAAAAGAATTGTCAATTATATATATACTAATTTGAGAAGCATACTAGCTGTATATTTGATAGGGTTTGATGGTGCAGTTATATTCACAGTGATAATAGCTAGGAGATGTATGTTGCCATTTGTTGATTTGTTATGTGGCACTTTTGTTCAGTGTTGTATTAATATTATGCACTGTGACCAATAAAATTAATTGCAATTGCAAAGGAAGAAACATACAATATTTGAACATTTTTTCAGGTTTCAACATTATTGCATGATTTGCAGTGTTCTTGGAATCAATTGACACCACTACTCAAATGACCATTTCCAGAAGATAATTTATAAGGGCACTACAAAGTTTACTAAGAGCTAGTCCAGGATTGGGACTAATCCATTAATGAATAAAGTTTACTCACACTAGCCCATTAGTTTACTCATACTAGCCCAAACTTGAAACCCTCCTCCCAAACCCTCCCAACCCCACCGGAGCCCTCCCCTCTCCCGCCGGCCGTTCTCCTCGACTTCGTCCTCCTCCTCCTTGTCGATGGCTCCCAAAGTCTCGAAAGAATCAAGGTACAAATCTTCTTTCTCCTTTTTCTATTGCATTTACAAAAATTTTCAAAAATTTGAAAAAATCCTATTGCATTTTCAAAATTTTGAGTGATTTTCTTTCCATTCTTCAAATGAGGGCATGCAAGTCCTGAATGTAGTTTAGGATGTAGTTTAGACGTTTACTTGGTTGATCGAACCCGATTTTAGGGCATACAATGTCGACAATCGTCGACAGTATCGAGCAGTATCGGGCGGGACTGTAGAAATTTCTACAGTCCTATATAGATTTAGGACTGTAGAAAATTCTACAGTCCTATATATATTAAGGACTGTAGAAATTTCTATAGTCCTAAATTTATAGAGGACTGTAGAAATTTCAACAGTCCTAACTATGAAAATTTCTGCAGTCCTGTATACTTATAGGACTGTAAAAATTTCTACAGTCCTGAATGTTAAATTAATTTAGGATGTTAAATGAAATTTTTTTTTGTCTTATAGTCATGCCCCTCGGAAGGACACTGTGGATGAATATATCATGAGAAGATGCCCTACTGCGTCAATGCGTAAGGAACGTAATGTTTCGCGTACTATTGAACCAGACGTCACTATCCGCGAGCCCGAGGCACGCCCTGAAGTGAGGCAACGTCGATTGACGAAGAAGACTGTCACTCGTTCGAAGAGACGTGCTCCTCCTAGTTCTTTCGGTTCTTCTTCCTCCTCCGATGAGGGCATGCCAAATATCCCAAATCGGCCTACTGATGGTTCAGGACCTTCTCAGCCTGCAGATAGTCCTGTCGAGAGTCTCCCACAAACTCTCAAAAATTGGGCAACTGATGGTTCATGACCTTCTGAGCAGCCAGATAGTCCAGTCGACACTCGTCCAAACGGTTGCTCTATGTTACAGTCGATCGAAAACCATATTGCATACCAAATATGGAACAATCCGGTAAGTACATTACCTTATGATAATTTTATATATAGTTGTAAGTTCAAAGTTCATCCAATTATTTATAGATAAGTACATTTTACATAGAGGTATAACTTCATCCAATTGTTTACTTTTCAGGAGAGTTCTCGTATGTTGACGGTGATCAACCACGGAAAAAATGTAATACATGGAGGTATGAATTATTGAGAGACGATGTGAAGGCAAAAATCAGTCCCACCGGTCTACAATATTTGGGTAGCTACTCATATACGACGGTGGATAATGCACTGATTTCAGCATTTGTAGAACGATGGCATCCAGAAACCAACACTTTCCATCTACCCAATGGGGAGTTGACGATTATCCTTGATGACGTTCATCATATATTGGGACTTAGGGTTGATGGTCGAGTCATGATGAATCAAACTTTTGATGAGTCGAGCATCAACTTTTACGACCATATTGTGGATTATGTATCAGGATGTCTGGGAGTTGATGCCACTAGTTTTACCAGTCTTCGAGAATTCAAGAAGTCCTACGGACTTCCTCTAAAATATTTGGAGGAGATATTCGCTGATCCGGACCCCGAAATGGATAATAGCGATAATGTGGCCCGCAGATATATGCAGTTCATCTTAGGGGCTGTCTGCATTACGGATAAGTCTGGAACGTCCATACATGCCAAATATCTCCTCAATTTGGATAACATTGACACTGTCACGCCCCAGACCCAGAATACCGAGGGTCTGGACACGTGGCAATGGCCAGCAGCACACACCGATGGACAAACCCAATTTAATGGATCCATCGGAGCATACTTAAGCTGTATTACAACAGTCAGGGTTTACTATTCTCATCCACAGAATAAATATAGCAAAATCAGCAAATGAAATATTAACCAACAACCAGACAAAATAAACAAAATCGGAGAACAATCCGATATTAAGTCTGTTACAATGTTCTCAGAATCAGGAAATAAAGAGTTTAATTAAACAGGAAAGAAAGTCCAGTTGCCATTAAGACTGTGCATGGCGAAGCAATTATTCAGGAGAAGTCCTCAGCGATCACCTCGTCTTCAGGTTCAGGTACTGCTCCGAGTAGTGCTCCTGTTCCGTACACCTCAGGGTAGATCTCGTCTGCTAAATCTGGGGACATAATCCATTCCAGGTCCTCAGGGGACATAGCAAGGTACAGATAAAAACAAGCCAAAATAAATGCAGTGCAGAATAAAGGTACAATAGGTAAGTAATTAAACCAGCTAAGTGATCATGCAAGTGAGAGTTATTAGTCATACTCAGGCTGAGACTACTACAGGATCACTGTCAAGAAACCATAGCCGTATTTTCTCGAAGGGCCAGAACTGGTGCCAAAGCTCTGTGTCAGAGACTAGGACACATCCAGATTACATTATATAATATATTCAGCCTTGATATGGTAACACTCTCCCCACCCAATGAAATCTCACGTCACAGTTCTCAATGTTCATGTTACGCAAGATTAAACTAATGCAATCAGTCATTTATTAAGATCTAAGAAAATAAAGCTCAAGTCATGAAATCTATATCCTATACAGAACCACCTTGAATAATCAAGAAGATTCTGTCTCAAGCTCTGTGTCAAGTGTCCTGGGTATAATGTACTTGATAGGGCAAGTACGAGAATTATAAATGTCACGATAACCAGCTCTAAGTGACATTGCACAACCCCGCGTACGGTATTGGCACCCGACTATAATCGGACGCTAAGTAAGTCACACGGCCCTAGGGTTGAGCATTTACAATAGTCACAGAAAATAAAGCAAGAGAACAAAATGAATCAATAAGTTGTAATTTATGGCAATGTACACTTGCCTGGGTTTTCAGCTCCAATTGTAGCTCTGGCAACAGCTGGATTTGCAGGGACTGCTCCGGTTGCTGAAACAAACATCACCATCAGATCCAGAAAATATTAATCAGCTAGGAACGCCTGTCCTTGAGTCCAATTTGGAGACAAGGGCAAAAACGTTAATTTCGGGTCAAGGTGGGGTCCAAATGTGGGCCGCTTTGCACCGAAAAATGCGTCAGAGTCAAATGTCTCCAAATCAGTCCAACTTAGTGTCAACAAGTCAGGAACGATGATACGAACCCAACGGAACTTCCAAAATTGGATTCCGATGAGCCGTTCTCAAAATCGTCCGTCGAGTAGAGCCTGTGGGGCCCACGACCCACGATTTTGTCAACGTTCTCAGAATCGAACAAAACTTGGCTCACAGGACCAGCGTATTGCTACGAGTCCGATGGAGCAAGTTCTGTCTCGATCCGACATGTGTACACTAAGTTACAGCGAGAAACAGAATGGTCGGATACGGGACGGTGTCCGCGGATACGCACTGATTCCGGTGTGCACGCACATCCGAATCAGCTTCTGCAAAATCTCGCACATCCGTATCAACGACGCGCACGTATCTATAAAGACCGCACACGATCAAGTCGTCCCATTTGGCGGGACGCACTCAGTTCCGGGGTGAATCGGGGCGTTAATTTTGTTTTGTTTTTGGATCGCGGTGTGCGATCACCACAGGACGCGATGCCCCGAGCGGTTTGCACGGGCACCGAGGGGGTCATACAGGCTACGCGATACAATTTACGGAATCGAAATCAGAGCTACGAGCAAGAAGTTACAAGTACCTGAAGTGTGCTCCGCGAAACCGGGTTTTCGTATCCGTTTCGTGTCCTGTGTCCTGGACACTGTGTCCGACACGAGTCACAAAGCTAGGGTTAGGGTTTACTGTGTCTGAGGCTACTGTGTTGGTGTCCTGCTGTGTCCGTGTCTGAGACTCACCGGAGTTGGCTGGGGGCGGCTCTGCGGAAGGAGGCGAGGCACGGCGGGGACTCGGCCGGAGGCAGCGGGTCATCAGCGGATCCGGGCAACGGGTCAGGTGGACGGAGTCGGCGGGGGAACCTCGGCTGCGGGTGGCTGCTGCCACTGGGCTGGGAGTGAGGCAGAGAAGAAGTTCGGGGAGGCCGAGGTCTGAGGACGGCGGAGCAGGGTCGAGGGCTGAAGGCGGTGGATGGGGATGAGGGAGGCTGGACGAGAGGGACCGACGGAGGAGAGGGTTAGGCGGAGAGGTCTGGGGTTTTTATAGGAGCCGGAGGAGGAGGCGGATGGTCGACGGTTAGGGGAAGCCGGAGCGAAGGGGACGTTGGTTGCAGGGAGAGGAAGAGGAGGAGCTGGGGAGGCGAGCAGGCGACGGGAGCCCAGGCGGCGGCCGTTCCGGCGGCGGGGAGGCGGACGGTCGGGTTTGCGTTTTGGGAGAGATGAAGACACGGGTCGGGTGAGGGTTCGCGGGTCGGGTCTAACCCGGATCCGCCGATCCAAAACCAATTGACTACCGGTCGGGTTTGGGTTAATGGGTCGGGTCTAGATTGAACCCGGATCCGACCCAATAGGAATTTGGTTTAATAAAATAAACCAATAGGAATTTGGTTTATTAGAGATACCGAACGACAAGCAGCAGTCAATATGACGGAGTGTAGCGACGACTACCTCGCCTACTAGCCGGTGTCGGACTACCTACCTTGTTCCAACGCGGAGGCGATATTGTGCGTGTACCTTCAGATCTTCCTGCCAAATCGGTCTTGTATACTGCATTGGTCAAGATGGTGAGCCAACTTCTACACTTTCAGTTTGATATTTGTAAATGTTTATAACAAATTTTTTTTAATTCTCATGAATAGGCAAGGAAAGTGAAGAAGTTGGGAAGAAGCCTCATAAGTTGCCAGGGTTCGAATTATATGGCAATCAATGACGAACTCCAACAAATCGACAACGCTGAAGATTTTCCTTTCTTGAAAAATAGAGAGCAACGTACAAAGAGGTGGCATGAAGTTTAGGCCCCGTTTGAAGACTTGTAAAAGTTTCAATGAATATGACTTTTGAGGCTTGTAAAAGTTTAAACTATGAATTTGAGTTGCAAAACTTTGAATGAATTTGTTACTATTCACACTTTGAATGAATTTGCTTCAATTGCTACAATTTGATACAATTGCTACATACATACAATTTGTGTTCTAATTTTGCTACATACATTCAGTTGGCAAATGTGCAGACAGTGGAGCTAATTTTACTTATAACTGTGCATACAGACAGTGGATAAAGTTTAGGACTGTCAACAATTTTACAGTCGTAGTATCTTCCAGGACTGTCATAACATTGGTAGTCCTAAACTTACATATAACTGTGCATACACAGTGGGTAAAGTTTAGGACTGTCACAATTTTGACAGTCCTAGTATATACTAGGACTGTCATAATATTGACAGTCCTAAACTTACATATAACTGTGCATACACAGTCGGTAAAGTTTAGGACTGTCACAATTTTGACAGTCCTAGTATATACTAGGACTGTCAAAATTGTGACAGTCCTAAACTTACATATAACTGTGCATACACAGTGGATAAAGTTTAGGACTGTCACAATTTTGACAGTCCTAGTATATACTAGGACTGTCATAATATTGACAGTATATACTAGGACTGTCACAATTTTGACAGTTCTAGTATATACTAGGACTGTCATAATATTGACAGTATATACTAGGACTGTCACAATTTTGACAGTCCTAGTAACAAAAACAGAGGGATCTTTGTAACCTGTGTAAAGGGATTGTAGTTTCCTCAACGCCCATGTGTAATCCTCTACTGTCTCACTCTTCATAAAATAAAAAGCGACTGTAAATATTTTTCCCGTAGACGTAAACCCAACAACGTAAAAAAGAGGCATCTTGAACTTATTGGTCTTATATGTACAATCAAGGATCAACACGTCTGCGAAAGACCGAGCCAAGTGTGTGCAATCAGGATGAGCCCAAAATAATGAAAGGAGTTCATAAGTTTGTGGATGTCTTCTATGGTACTCCACGTAGTGATGCTCCCCAAGCAACTTCAATACTTGCTGCATCGCCATTCTTCCTTTCATACTTTTAAATTTTGCTCTGGCCAAACTATTATAGATCGTCCTCATGGTAGACTTGTTCCCATCTTCTTTTTGTCGCACGATAGAATAAATTTGTTTCGGTGCAACTCCGGAAAGGAATAATTCTTCAACCAACTTTATCTCATCCTCCTTCAACCGTGCCACGTAGGCATGACCCGTAAGTGTCTCTGGAATAGGATGATTGTGTCTTCCATTCTTAATTTTGATTATCCACTTCACATCTTCTACTTTTACAATCAACACCTTCAATGGACAACCACATTTTCTCGTCCCAACGTTTTTCTTATAATTTTTTTTTCAACAACACCCTTTTTTTATGATGCTCCCTAAACACACCTCCTCTTTCGCACCCCAGCTCTACATATTTTTGGCCCAGCCGAGATCTGATGGATCTTGTAATGACAATTTCTATGTTATGTCGTCTTCCAACTTCTCTGCACCAATCTAATGCTTCTTCCTGGGTTGCAAATTGAATATCCGTTGAGAATATATCATCCACATCACCCCCAATAGCAGGATGTACCACAACATCTGTACAAGGTTGGTCCTATAACCAATATAAAATAATATAAAAATTAATAACTTCATATAATTGGCACTTCAAATAATTTAGCCTTTAAGATCCAGGACTGTCACTATTTTGACAGTCCTATTTGTATATAGGACTGTCAAAAATATGACAGTCCTACTTTTATATAGGACTGTCGAAATTCTGACAGTCCTATATTTATATAGGACTGTAGAATTATTGACAGTCCTATATTTATATAGGACTGTCTAATTTTATACAGTCCTTACACGATGACTGTCGAATTAGGGTTGTCATTTTACGTACCGTACGTGCTTCGGAACAACCGACATGTTCTTCGGAACGTTCGGAGTGCATATTTAATGGATTGCATGATCCAACTTCGTCATCGAAAATATTTTCATGCATTGTTCCTACAATAGTAAAAAAAATTAAAAAATATTCTGACAATCGTAAAACTTATTCAACGTATGTTGTCGAAATTTAGATTTAGACTTGGAGAATGAGACTTGGCCAGAGCAAAATTCGTTGGACAATCACCAAAGCAAAATTCTCTTACACTTGGGACTACAACTATCAATTTCCAAATTTAGGTTTAGACTTGGAGAATGAGAGTTTCTTCAAGTGAGGATGAAACGCCTAAAATAGAAATTTTGTTCACTTATATAGCTTGGTGTGGGCTAGCTCCAAGTAACTTTAAGAGTGGCAAACTTGTAATTTTGGGAAAAATTACATTGGGCTAGTCCCAAGTAATAAGTATAGTGCCCTTATAAATTATCTTCCAGAAATGGGTGGGTTGCTGTAACATTCCTATGAGTACTGAGATCTGCAGTATCAGTATATATCTATACTGACGATTTCGAATACGGAATATAAAAAATTTTAGTATCGGAAACTAAATAATTATTAATATTAGAAGAAATATTGTATACATTTAGACATAATTTTAAGTATTTTCTATGTTGTTTCTTAATAATTTTAAAATTGAATGATATAGTAGTCATTGGTTTACATGCGATAGATAAGTTCTTTTACATGTTTTTACAACATTACTATTCTTTTACATCCTTGTTGATTCGTCTTTTTCGTTCAATTAATTTTCTTTGTATAGGTTAGTATCAAATATCGGTCGGTATCGGATCGAAATATGCCAAATCGTATCAGTATCGACCGTATCGAATCGGTGTCGACAGATACTACAAACTATCTGCCAAACTAAGCCTCATTTTAGGAGGAAAGCTACAGTTCTCTCTCGTTTTACTGGCATATACAAAAAAAAAAAAAAAATTTCTCAGATATATTTCGAGTTATAATTATGTTCGAGACCCTCTCTTAAAGGAAGGGGTACAAGTGAACCTTGTCCATGTAAGTCAAAATCTACAATCAGAATCTTTTAACATTTACTTCAAAAGTTTAAAGCAAACCTAGAGAGACTTTCTTCATTGCCAGCCTTAAACAATTAGAGTAACTCTCAAAGGTTGAAGACTTGTGTATTCTCAAATGTGCTTTCTATAGACTTGAATTGGTCAGACAACATTAACAATTAAAGATCTCCCTATCATGACTGTGGCATTTCTTATTACAATGCTAATTGATGTCTGCTTTAGAAACTTTATACATACCAAATCTTGATCTTCGCATAGTTTACAGTACAGTTTTGGCCAGTCAAAGAAATTGGGCACTAAGATATTTCCACAACATTTACTTAGACTTAGTTTAAGGCTAGTCAGTCAATTCGTCACTTCCACTCATGGACGGATCTATTGGTAGACTGGGGTCTACACTGTACTGTATGTCTTTGGTAATCTAGATAGCATGTTTAGATTTTTATTTTATTTTTGAATTTCCGACATAATGCTTAAGAATGTCCACACTGTATTGCATGTCTTTGGGCCCACTACCCCCCAACTCCCACCATTTTATAAATGAAAAAAATAGTACGCTCTCTTGGCTCGATTCACTGATCTTCTGCCACCCAACTTATACCATAAATATAAGAGTTACTCGAGTTCGGTTGTTTCATAAAATTAATAGATGAAGTTTCATACAAGGAAATGGATTACTAGGAGTCACACTTGGCTTTCTGTTTGATGTGATGTCTAAGATGCCAATACTTTTGATCCAATGTCAGAGCTACAGATATAAAAAGTAAATGAATTTAGCTCTATCACCTATTCCCTCAATCTACTCTATCTAGATATAAAATAAATGATTTTAGCTCCATATAAATAATGTCTGTTATCCTTAATCGTCTAAGAATTCTCATCTATACAATTTAATATACTGAAAATTTAAGTTGTATGACCCTTAGTGTCTGCTTGGTAACGCACTACCAGAATAAGTTAAATTAGCGACGTAAAGAAACGTCTAAATGATCAAAAAAGTCGCTAAATAATTTTAGCGACGTAATTAGTGACGTATTAGTGAAGTCACTTATGAACTAGTCGCTGACAGAGAAAAACGTCGCCAAACGTCGCTATGCCGACGTTTTCTAGCGACGTAAATGCGTCGCTATATTAGCGACGTTTAGCGATGCAAAGTTGCTAATTTAGTGACGTGTATTTTGTCGCTATATGTCGCTAAATTAGCGACGTAATTAGCGACGTAAATAGCAACTTTTATAGCGACGTATGTGCGACTAATTTAGCAATATTGTGCGACTAATTTAGCGACGTTATTATGACCTGACAATACTGCCATGTCAGCAGTTTGCGACAGATTTAGCGACGTATATATCGACGAATTTAGCGACGTATATAGCGACGTATTCATCGACGTAATTAGCGACGTGAGTAAACGTCGCAAAATGTCGCTCAAAACGTCGCTAAATATACAATAAAAAAATAAAAAAATGAGTACTGAATTGTTTCCAAACTATTCTTCCTGCAGCTTATTAATTCATAATTTGTACAAATAGACCCGGAGCAACCCTCCGTTGAATTTGCTGGGTTCGCCGACCCCCTTCGGTTGAACACTCAACACCGGTAAATTAACATATATTTAATATGAACAATATAATAAAAATTGAAGAAAATAAAACATTGAAATAATAATCCAAATCAGGAATAATGTCTGAATGCCTCATCCTAAAGAATACAAGACATAATGTCAGAATGCCTCAAAAATAAAAAATTCATAAATGACCAAATATCATTGGTCTGAAACACAAACAATCAATAAACGGTCATAACTAGGACTACTGCGGATCTGCAGGAGGATGACCATCGGTGCGCATGAAGGATAAGAACAGATCATACCGCTCCCGTGAAATCGTCACCAATGTCGATGGAGAAGGCAGTAACGTCGGTGGAGTCCGTGTCGATGTAGGCACACCAAGAGGACGTATCCGTTCCAACTCTGCTAGTCACTGGTTGTATGAATCCATGGTAGATAACAGCCTCGTACTGCTATGAACCATTGAATCCTGCATCATCGTCAGCCTCTCGCCCATGGACAGCTGTTATGCATGTAGCTTCGTCACGCTGCGCTCTGTCGACACTCTAAGATCAGTTGTCAAATCCCGGAGCTCCATGATGCTGCGCTCGAGCATATCAAATCGTGCGATGAGCGTCGCATCGTCCGTCTGCGGCTAGGACATGGGCTCCTCCTCCATCCTTCGTAGCAACTCGTCATGGAGAGACGCAACCTGACGGTCAACGACCTCCTGGACTCGGGCCGACGACTGCGAGGGCTGTGGGGATGCGCACTTGTCGGGGAGGCCCTAGATGACTGCGTCGCAACAAGGGCGCCATAGGATCCCGTACCGTAGTACGTACCCCTCTGGAGACCACCAGCGACGATCACCCACAGCTCGTCCGCTGACGGAGCTGGAGAGGGCTGCGAGGAAGTACCAGCCTCTCCCGTTGTAGGTGCACTAGCAGTCGCCCGCTCACGTAATCTAAGATACTTTGCCTAAAAAAGTTTGGATACTCAATAATTGCCTAAGTTATATTAAAATTAACACAAAGTAAAGTAATACTTACATAGGTCTGCGAGGCCCTCTCATCAATGAGATTTTCTCTCTTTCGATGGGTGGCCAGGAAGACGGTCACCATGTTTGCATCCTCACCCTTCTGTACCTGTTAAAAATATATTATTTAGTACTAAAATTAAACATTTTTTCTACTACCATTTTATCGTACTTACATTAAAATAATATATCTGAAATAAAAAATATACCAAACGACAGAAATGTTCCGTCATCGAAATCGAGCCACCACACCACTTTGCTGCATTCCGCCTAGCCGCCTTGGCCTTCTCAGACCTTTCCTTGTACCTCGGATCGTCGAATCTAGCCCTCATCACAATCCGCTGCTCAGGCGTGATCCAACCTTAGATCGGTTTTCCAACGCGATCACGAGCCTTCTAGTCATCCAGAGCATCACGGATAAGCTTGACGGCAATGGCAGAAAATATCTGCTCGATCAACTCGACCCGGTGCGGAGGATAGAAATACGTTTGCTACAATAAATAATTTAGTAAGTTATATAATATGCATAAATTAGAGGATTTATATAATATACTTTTACCTTGAAGTGCGCAAACCAGAACGCCTTCCTCTCCTCCGGAACTTCAGAGTAGTTGATCCAAGGGCCACCATAGTTATTCCTCAGAAAGAGGTCCATGCGTCTCTGTACTGACGAGGGACGATATCTATACAGAGATAATTATTTTGATCAAAAAAGTTAATATATGATGAATAAAGAAATACACGATATATATGATGCTAAACTATCTAATTGACATACTTTGTACCGTCGGCCCAAATCTCTGTCCTCGTCTCATTCGGAGGTGCGCATGGAGGATCTAGCTGATGTTGGGATAACGTCGGCACGACCTCCTCCATATGCTCATCTGTCTTCATGGTTCCGTCAGCAGGAGGAACGCTGGATGAGGGGGTACTATCATGCCTGGAACTACTCGTCCCAGGAGTGATGCCACGTAACGTCATCGCAGTCAGAGATGTGACTGATCGATATACTGGAGTACTAGGCGACAAAGATCCAGAACCAACAATAGGCAGTACCGGAGGAGCACTCTGTCTACCTCGGGACCTGTCGAACCCTCCGCGTCGTCCTGTCATACCTGATAACAACATATGATGAATAAAGAAATACACAAATATATAGTACATTCTACAGTCAAAATGTTATGCATATCTCACAGCATTTATAGAATTATACAGTAAATAACTAGTGGTGTCACAAGTCTAAATGGATAGTACATTCTACATTCAAAATATAGTACATTCTACAGGCAAAATATTTTATTTTCAATCATCTTCAGAAAATTCATCTTGTTCGCCTTCCTCGTCCTCCTCTTCCTCTTCCTCTTTCTCCTCGTCTTTACTTTCATCTACTTCGTCTTCGTCTTCGTCTTCGTCTTCCTCTTCCTCTTCCTCTTCGGATAATTCTATATCTTCTACATTATTACTCGTGTAATGAGTAACTTCCGTTGAGTCAACATCTACAATATTTGTTACAAGAGGTAGCTCGTCCTCCTGATAAGCTATTTCGTCAATGTCAAAGGTATTTCTAGCTTTAGTCTTACATACTGCCCACCAATCCGACCTCGTTGTCCCCCTTCTAGGATAAGTTATGAAGTACACGAGCTGAGCCTGACTTGATAGGATAAATGGTTCATAGCCTTGATATCTACGCTTGTAGTTTATATCCACAAGGCCATGCTTGTCAATTTTCTAACCTTGATCTTGAATCAGATCGAACCATTCACACTTGAATAGCACGATCTTAGCAGGTTCTGTGTCATAATTATATGTCAACTCCACAATCTCTCGTAAGATGCCAAAGAAATCATTCCCTGGATCGACGTCTTTGTAGTTCGAAGATTTGATACACAAACAACTATTTTTCGTGGAATCAAGATCCAGAAAGCTGTCTCTGATAGGAGCATTTATTGACTTGAACCTAAACTCATTTACACAGAAACTTGGCCATATTTTAACGGCAATAATTGGTCCTTTGGCTAGAGTTCTAATAGATTAAATCTCGGGTGTTATTAGACGATCGACCTAAATACCAAAGTAGCGATAGTAAGTTATTTATTGTGCAAGTGCAGAAAAAAAAAGTAATTACCAAGCTTCTTACATATACGCTCAACCAAGAAGAAAAATGGCATCTCATTTCTTGTTCTACTTCTTCGTCTGTTATGTAGGGTCTAACCGACCTCAACTCATCATTATATGTGCTGAAAAATAACGAAGCAACCGCTGATTAGTAGCATAATGGTAGCTTATACTATTACATTGAGATGATGTAAACGTGGACGTATTAATTACTTACCCCTCTAGCTTCTCCACTTCATCCTCGTTGCAATTGAGTAATATATACAACTGAGTAGCCCTTAGCTCGTTGTCATTCAAATATCTCTTCTTCATTTTTCCCGAAGGCTTTCCGGACGAATTGAATACTTTGAGTATTGCATCATTAGATTTCTGATATCCTTCGTCGTTTCTCGGAGCTCTCGTTCTATTAGTAGCAACATGAGATTTAAAATACGTCGAGCAAATGTTTATAATCTCCTCGAGAATATAAGCTTCACAAATAGAGCCCTCAACCCGTGCCTTGTTTTTTACTTTTCTCTTAAGGTGATTCAGATGCCGCTCAAAGGGGTATATCCACCGATAACCGAAAGGATCACCAACACGTGCCTCATAGGAAAGATGAATTGGCAAATGCTCCATAGAGTCGAAGAATCCAGGAGGAAACACCTTCTCGAGCTTACATAGTGTTACCACAATGTCCTTCTCTTGCTTTTCTAGACGATCGACGAGCAAATTAGTAGAACAAAGATCTCTGAAGAATATGCTGAGCTCTGTCAATGGATTCTAAACGACCTGCGGTAAGAATTCCTGAAATGCAATCGAAATTAACCTCTCCATGAATAGGTGACAATCGTGGTTCTTCATACCCGCCAGTTTGTTCTCCTTGAGGTCGACGCATCTTCTCCAGTTAGACACGTACCCGTTTGAAAACTTTAGACCATGAATCCATCTACATAGTCTCGCTTTATCCTCTTTCTCTAGTGAGAAAACTGACTTAGGCTGCTTTAACTTTCCATTCCCCTCCTCTATCAAATGCAACGCAGGACGTCTACATATTTCTTCTAAGTCCAACCTGGCCTTCGGTTGTCTTTTGTCTTCCCCTTTACCTCCATTATAGTATTAATTATGTTATCAAACATATTCTTCTCGATATGCATGATATCAAGGTTATGTCTGATCAGATTGGTGCTCCAATATGGGAGATCCCAGAATATACTCCTCTTCGTCCAGTTATGGGTGCGACTAAAACCGTCATACTTGTACCCCTTAGCAGGCTCTTCGATAGCACTTGGTAAATCTTTTACCTCTTCCCATATCGTGTATCCGGGCCACCTTGGCGGTGGATTGGCCTTCTCCACAACGTCCGTAAGAAAAACATTCATGTTCCTCCGGTACGGATGATCCTTCGGCAGAAATTGTCGATGACAATCGAAGAAGCACGGTTTGCCTCCGTGTTTCAAACAGAAAGCCTTAGTACGGTCCATGCAATACGGACATGAGAGACGACCATGAGTGCTCCATCCCGATAATATTTCATAGGCCGAAAAGTCGTTGATGGTCCATATAAGTGCTGCCCTCATCTGAAAATTTTGCTTTCTAGAAATATCGTACGTGTTGGCACCTACTTCCCACAGCTGATTCATCTCATCTATCAAAGGCTGTAAATATATATCGATGTTCCTCTTCGGATTGTTCGGACCCAGGATAATAACGGTTAGAAACATATACGGAGTCTTCATGCACATCCAAGGCAGTAGATTGTACGGAGTGACGATCACATGCCAACATGAATACTGGGAGCCCGAAAGTCCGAATGGGGTAAAACCGTCAGAGGAGAGCCCCAATCTGATATTACGCGGATCCGAAGCAAAATTTGGATACTCTTGATCAAAGTGCTTTCATGCTTCTCCATTAGATGGATGATCCAATACTTCTTCGATCTGTTTTTGCCTGTGCCAACTCATGTTTTCTGCAGTCTTCTTAACCATAAACAACCTCTTCAACCGCGACGTCAAAGGCAAGTAGTGCATCAAATCGGTATGCTTCCTTACACCGACAGACTTTCCACTACCAGTGGCCTTATAGCGATCAGCACCATAGAATCTACACGCATCTTCATCCTTGTCTTCTTTGTAGTACAACATGCACCCATTGTGACATGCATCGATTTTCTCGTATCCCATCCAGAGCGATCTCACCATCCTCTTAGATCGGTAGAAGTCTTTAGGCAACTTTGTACCATCGTGCAAGATCTCTATAATAAAATCCATCAGTCGGTTATAGCATTCTTGCGATATGTTAAAATCGGACTTGATGCTCAACAATCTTGTAACCACCTCCAACGGTGAATGATCCTCACAACCAGGATATAATGGAGTCATTGCATTCTCCAGCAACTCCATCAACTTTGCAGCATCAGTATTTGGTGCCGCCTCAGTTGCATCATGATTGTTCGGATTGAAACTAGGCCCCGCCGCATCAAAAACTATGTTCTACCACCCGTCGTCGTAAGCAGCGTAGTCGTAGACATCCATATACGGCTCCACATAAGGCTCCGACTCTGATGCTAAAGACACAAGTTCTTCGCGCGCGGTCCACTGATAGTAATTTGGCGTGAAGTCCTTCGAGTACAAATGATATGTGACTTTCACTTCTGGATGATATTTCAACTTACGATATCTCACACACAGACACTTAATTTTGGTACCGTCCATGTAATGAGGGAACGCCTTGGCGAACTGCAGGAACTGCTGTACACCCTCAATAAATTTATCCCACACACAGCACATGTCATCAGGATGACGGTTGTACATCCATGAACGATGACGTAGATAGTAATTCATATCCATTTCTAGATACTTCTGCAAAAATGACAGTATGTGTCCTATAAATCGTTAAATATAGTGTGATTCTCTGGAGGAAGGTAAAAACTGCTCTAACTTGATACATAATGCCCTATGTATGTGTGTGTATGCATATGGTTGTTTGAGTGATTGAGTGAGCTCGGGTCACTAGGGAGAGCAGTTCACAGTTTTTAGTGTGCATCATTTGGCAGTAATCAACTGAAGGGAGAGCAGTATGCCAGCTCTGTGCTAGCACAGCAAGGTGGAGCACAACTGAGCAGTGTACAGCTCTGTGCTACCACAACATAAAAGGAAGCATACAACAGTTTATAGCAGTAGCAGCTAGCTGTACTGTACAGTACAGTAGTGAGGAATCAGTGTGCAGCAACACTGTGCAGTGTACAGCAGGAAGGATGCACAACTGCAAGTAAACTCAGCAAGTAGCATCAGAGCCAGTGCACTGCAGAGTCTTCAACAACAGGTTTAGCAATCTGTAGTAGCCAATGCAATAGCTCGTGCAGCAAGAAGCATCAGCCCAAGTTGGATACGAGTTCTAGAAGAAACCAATACTGTATCGTATCTCGGCTTTGAAGAGTCATTCCCGTGTTCGTGTATACGACTCTTCTTGAGTCGAGATCTGCATCATATTATATACGATGCAGATACGCAAGGTTGCGTCTAAACTCAGACAGCTAACTAGAAGAGAGATAGGGTTAGGGTCTGTGTCATATTTTGTGTCATGTCAGTGTATGTGTCTGTGTCGTATCCCATGTCATGTCTATGTCATGTCTTGTCTATATTTGTGTGTGTCCGTGTGTCCGTGTCAGTATTAGGGTTAGTGTCTGCATGTGTTAGTATGTATGCGTGCGTGTGTGTGTTCGAGTTAGGGTTAGGGTTAGTGTGTGTCATGTCGTGTAGTGTCGTATTGTGTCATGTTAGAGAGAGAGAGAGAGACAAAGAAAGAAGATAGAGAGAGAGAGAGGAGCTCACCGAGTGAGGAGGAGGGGAACTGGAGAGAGGAGAACGCCGGAGAAAGGAGGAGCCGCCGGAGGGAAGAGGACGCCGAAGGGAGGAGGGGAGCCGGAGGAAGGAGGAGCTGACGGAGGGAGGAGCGGGACGCCGGAGGGAGGGGGAGGACGCGGCCGGAGGGGGGTCGCCGAGGTGGGGCGCCCGGAGGGAGGAGGGGATGCCGGAGGGAGGAGGGGATTTGAGGAGCTGACGAAAGGTTTTTTTTAAAAATTTGGGAGAATCGAAGGAAATGGAGAAAAAGAAATTCCTTAACCCTAAATAAAATAAAATAGCGACGTTTAGCGACGCTAACTTATGACGTCGCTAATAGAAATATTTAGCGAAGTTATAGACGTCGCTAAATACGTCGCTAAATATCTAAAAGATTAACGTTGCTAAATACGTCGCTAAACGTCGCTAAATCATATAACTTAGCGACGTTTAATGACCTTAAATAAACTTATAGCGACTATTCTTTTAAAAAACTGAATTACAGTCGCTAAACGTTGTTATATGTCGCCAAATAGTGACTTATATCGACGTTATTCTTTGGAGTTGTTGATATCTTTAATATTAGCGATATTTTACTTTGACATAGCTAAAAACGTCGCTAATCCCATAATTTTTAGTAGTGACGGTATTGTTGGGACGCATAGCGAAAATAGATCCAAAAAAATCAGCGAAACACCTTAGAGAAAGTTCACAACCACAAAGATAAGGATTTACGTGGTTCGGCCAATATGCCTACTTTCACGGAAGAGGGTGATTCAATTCCACTATAAAGAAGAAAAAGAATTACAATTGCTCTCAACACTTCTCTCCTTTCTCTCAAGAACTCTCCACAAAAAACTCTAAAAAAAAATTTTGTGTTGAACTTATTCAACATTTTTTGCTATTTTATGTCGAACTTATTCAACAATCATTGAGCACAATTTGAGATGCTCTTGTGTTAAATTTATTCAACAACTTACATGAGCACTCTTGAGATACCTTGGAGAAACCTTTGGCCCCTTTATATATATAGCATGCCATATGTCTATACATAGAAATCCAACATTCTGTAAGAATAAGAATCCAATATTATTCTTGTCAAAGATTTGGTCAAAGGTCAAAGTCGATATTCTTCAAAAGATATCCTCAAATATATCTTTCTTTATATCTCCACATTGTCAAAGATTTGTTCTTTTTCAAAGATATGATCAAAGATCAAAGTCAATCTTCTTCAAAGATATGGTCAAATATATTTTTCTTTATATCTCCACCTAAATAAGATTTTGTCACAAAACTGAGCCGACACACTTTTCAACCGCACAACTTCACCAAATCAACCACTCGTCAATCCCGCCCCTAAGGGCTCTCAAGCAACACTTCTCCACCTGACTGTGGAGAAGCATCATTCTTCTTGTATGTAACGACCCATTCCGCTCAAGCTGACTGCCGATTCAAACGGTAAAAGTGCAACGTCCCGACCCGCTTTACTCAGCGAGAAGACTCGTTTGAGGCAAAAAGATTTCCAGGCTTGGCGCTTTAGGAGTTCTGGCTTAGGCTTTCAGAGGCTCACTCGGAGTATCGCTCGACCGAGACGAATCATCGCTAAGGTGGGTGGCTACGATGAACTTGTCTTTGCTTAGCCACCACACTTAAAATATGGACGATACATGCTAGTTGCTAGGTGAATTACCCCCTGCATGCTAATAAAGAATACAACGCATCTAGCTAAGAGAATAATCCTAACTTGTATTGTTTGTGTTAGAATATGAAAATAAAACTCTGCTTATAACTGGACCATCGCATGCTGCCTTTGCCTTGTGCAACTAGACCCCGATATGCCTCAAGTAGAATATTATACTCTTCGTAGTGTACTGTTCACTTGCTACTGTCACGTCCCAGTCCCAAGATACGTAGGACCATGACACGTAAGCATGTCAGCCGTATGAATATGGCACTCCAATATATGGAAACCATAACACACGTACGCTGTAATATGAATAACAATTCGCAAGTGGTAAACATATATGTCACAGGGCATAACTAAATCTCATCCACAGAAATCATATATAAATGAATAACTAATATTTATAACTAGATCTCAATATAAAGTATCTAATGATGGTAGTCGGATGGAAACAAATCCACTACCGAACCAGAATATAGGTAAACAAGATAAATGCAATATAAGAATATCAACTAACAATCACGGGCTCGAAGGGAATACCTCATCGCAACATACGTAGCAAGTTCAGATCTGCGCTCCTGCGAATACTCATGAACAATACACTGGAAAGGGCCAGATCCTCAGAGGAACATAACAAGATACATAAAAGTATGCCATAAAGTAAATACTGTAAAAACTTAAGGGTGACCTAACCATCTAAGTAAAATGCAACTTGAGGACAACTTTGAGAGTATGAGAAAGTGTAGGCTAGACATATGCTGACGTAATTCACCTATCGTGACAACTGGCTAGTATATGCCACATATGTCCCCAATACAAGGGCACAATATAATATAATAATGTCTATACCGCTCCAAAGAATGGAGAATCTGCATAGTATAACGTCCATACCGCTCCGAAGAACGGGGAATCTGAATAGTATAACGTCCATACCGCTCCGAAGAACGGGGAATCTGCATAGTATAACGTCCATACCGTTCCGTCGAACGGGAAATCTGAATAAAGGAAGTGGGTATCCCATACGCCTACTAGTTGTCCTTCCCGCCCAATGATCTATGCATGTTGTATCCACAACACGCTTCAGCCACTACGCCGAGGCATCGTAACTCTGGCTCATAATCTATCGTTAGAACAATAGCCCAACCTTACAACCAGACAAGGACAAGAATTGGACCATCGTACCCCGATAGTCTAGGCTCCGACTACTAATAACTGCTAAGTCTTCTAATATGCATTGCTAACAGCAGTTATTCCCTATCCGTCGCACGCCTACACGTACAGGTGGCCAACCACATACGCAAGTCCGTGCCCTACATAAGACTCATAACACATGTAAGAAATGTGTCAAGGCCTGGTGAGTCATACCAATAACTCCATAACTTTAGGTGGGTATACTAGACACTAGGTCAGACACAAGTCCTAACATCAACGCCTTCGTTGACTGCACCCGAGTCTCTCTCGGACAAGCACAGTTTAAAATAATTAAACATGCAACTAAATAATAACTGAATTTAAACAGTACAACAAAGGTAAGGTATACTTGCCTGGCAAAAAGGTTGCGTAGTAGCAATATCCGGCTCCTGAAGTCGCCCAGAACGATCCAATGGTCCTCGGAGTCAGCGTGCACAGGAAATCGGGGGTGTCTGCTACGGTTGTCTGTCAAGGGTGACGGCTTTATGATGACGACGATGACGAGGGTTATGACGATGATTGAGGTTGCTAAGGGTGACGGTTAAGGGTAATAATGACTATGGTGATTAGGTGATGAGGTGAGGAGTATGCTGTAGATGGTGGCTGGGATGATGGTGATGATGGGGATAAGATGATGATGATGAAAATGATGAGATGATGATGATGACGATAATGACATGATGATGATTACATGGATGAGGATGATAGGGATGATGATGATGGCGTGGACGATAATGTGGACAATGGCGATGATGAGGGCGATGATGTGGGTGATGGAGATGATGAGGACGATGACGTGGACGATGGTGATGACGAGGAAGATGATGACTAGGATGATGATGACAAGGACGACGAGGGTGATGATGCCGTTGTTGGCGACGACGATGACGAGGATGAGATGGTGATGATGTCGATGATGAGATGAGGTGGTGCTCCGGGGATGGCCGGAGACTGGTGGGTCGTGATGGGGTTGGCTGGGGTGAAGTCGAGGGGAGGAAGAGGAGGTCGGGACGTTTAATGGTGGTGGTGGCGTGATATCGGGGTTGGGTTGAGCACAGCCGCTCGACGGGGATGAGAAGGAGGGTGAAGGTTGCTCGACGCAGGCAGAGGTATGGGAGGTTGACGGTGGTGTGCTCTAGCGAGGTCGGGGTCGACTCCAGTCGGCGGGAGGACAGGGAGAAGATGAACAGTAGGGGAGAGAGGTGGTCAGCTAGGTGATTCCTTTAGGTTTGGTTTGGGATTTGATTTTAGGTGAAGAAGAAAATAGAAAAAAAGTATATTTATACATGTAGAAATTTGGGTTTGGGTTTGACCTAGGATTAGGGCTTGGTCAACACTCCTTGGAATGGGCCTTGGGCTCACATATGGGTGTTTGGGAGGGCTATAAATCACATTGTTTAAAATGCGAAGGATAGTTTTAAATGGGGCAATGTTTGTGCGTTGCACATCCCGAAAATTATGGAAAAATTCCTACGAAGGGGAAAGTTGGATTTCTTCATGTATTGTCCAATGGTATGGACACCTCATTGCACTTTTGCATAAGAGCGCCCAACAATTAAAAAAATTGCACAAAGACGGAATTTGGATTAAATTAATTAAAATTATCACGCAAGGTGTTCTGGATTTAATTAGGAGTACATGGGAATAAAATTAGGTAGGACACAAGTGTCATAGACATAGATGATTCAGTGCAAAATATTAATAAAATTTGGGTTGCACAAAATGGATCAAGATTGTGTCTCCAATTTTGACTGGAACGCACAGGGGTACAAAGTTAGAATTATTTAGAATTAATTAATAACGTCCGCGACGAATATTGTGAGACTAAAATGTAGCAAAAGAGAGCATAATTATAAGTTACCCCAAGGTCAGAATGGTAGGCGGCCACGTTTAGGACAAGGTTGTGAAGTTTGTAGATAGGCAATGGCTAGTGAGGTGCTCCAATTATCGAAGCAACGGTAAGGTGCGCTATGTGTCATAAACAATACAAAATTAAATAATTACCATGTTCTATTTCTATTTGGGTTCAAACTAGCCCTAGTTTCTCTATCTATGCCAAGTAGACCTAATTTTGGGTGAGGATGTTTACAATCTACCCAACTTAAAATAATTTCGTCCTCAAAATTAAAATAAGGCATAATTTGGTTTAAATCCTTCACATGTGTACATCAGGCAAGTCAATCGCGATCTCTTCTAAAAATTTAAAACTTATTCAAATCCATCGCAATCCCTTTTAAAATTTATTAACCATTGTTTAATTCAAACTTCAACACTCGTACTATCTTCTCGATTTTCAAATTAAATAATCCACATCCAATCTAATTCAAATCTATATGACATCCCACATTAAAAATTTATATAGCAATCTCCCATTTATCATAATCTCCTCAAAAAAAAATAATTATAACCATATTTTATTTCTATTTTCAACTTGTGAATTCCGTACTCTTCAGATTTTGCCTTCAATTTACATCCTCAATATTTCAAATAGGTGATCCAACAATCAAAATTTTAATTCTTAATTCAAATCATCGAATTTAGAATTCAATCCGACCATGTCCATATTTAGAGTTCTATTTTATTTTCCTCCAGATTTAAATCGATGATTCAACCTTCAATACCCAAATTTAAATCACGTGCTCAAAGTATAAATATTTGGTTCGTCATATCCCGGTTTTTGAAATTCATTGATCCTTATCATCTTAATCATTCTTCCAAAATTCTAAAAATTTAAGTAACTTGAATGTCTCAATCTAATTTTACTCGATCGCAATCTAAAAGAAATTACCCTCAAGTTGATAATGGAACTGCTACCCAATTTAGAATTTATCCATCTATCACATAAGGCTCTTACATTTAAGAATACTTATTCCTCAAATTTACTTAATCATGTTACTTAATCCTCAAAACTTTAATACTCAATATATCCCATATGATATGCCCTTGATTACAAAAGAATAATCCTCAAGTATGCAATTGGCCTATGGGGTATATCTAGTACTCTCTGTATGTCAAACTTATACTAAGCACGAGGTTCGTCTTTCCGAAATAAGGGAAGACGGAGAACAATAATGTAAACTCCCTGATTTTTCAAGATTTTTAAAACTGGACTTTTCGGAATTTTCTGGGATTTTCGAGAATTTTTGCTAATTAAAAACGAGGTATTTTTGGCATTAAATAAAATTAAATATTTTTAAAATATAATAAAATATTATAAAAATTATATTTTTGGGTGTAAAATAAAATATTGGACTTAGGATAATTTTTCTGGAATTTATTGGACCCCGAAAATATTTTTAAAAGCCCTAAAATTATTTTAAATTAAAAATAAAATAAACCCAATATGAACCGGGCTGAACCGGGTTCAAACCGGCCTGAACTGGACTGAACCTGGTCCAGCTGAACCGAACCGGACCGACCGCCTTAACGGGTCGGGCCGGGTGAGCTCAACCCGCACCCGCACCCGACCGAACCCGCTACCCAGTTTCCCCCGCACGAACGGCTCGGCTGCCCGCTTCTTCCGCCGCCTCGCCGGCCACGTCCTCCGCCTCTCCCGGCCGACCCTCCGCCTAGCTCCCTCTATAAAACCCCCGCTCCCCTCCGGCCAGATCTACCCCGCCGACTCCGACCACCTCCCCGCCGTGCCTGCGCCACCGCTCCCCTAGCCGTGCCGCCAGCGCCGCCGTGCCCCGCCCTCGCCAGCGCCGCCCCGACCTCTCCTCCTCCTTCCTCCTTCTTCCCCGATGCAGCCAGGCCCCGATCCCGCCACTCAGCCCCTCCGGCCAGCGCCGCCACAGCTCCCTCCGGCCGGCCTCCCTCGCCGCAGCCCCGGCCCTAAACCCTAGCCGGACACGGTCAGGACACGGCCCTTCGAACTCGACACGCGGACACAAAAATGTAATTTTCGGAGCTCTGTTCAGGTACCCGTATCTCTCTGCTTGTTTACCCATTTTCGATTTCGTTTGTTGCAACGCGAACCCTACGTGACCCTCTCGGTGCCGGAGCAACCCGCTCGGTGCATCGCGTCCTGTGGCAATCGCGAACCGCGATCCAAAAACAGGAAAAACAATGCCCTATTTCACCCTAGAACCGAGTCCGTCCCGCCAAATGGGATGACTTGGTCGCATGTGGTCTTCACCGATACGTGCGCGCCGTCGATACGGACGTGTGGGATTTTGCAGAAGTCGATTCGGATGTGCGTGCACACCGAAATCAACGCGTATCCGCAGACACCATCCCATATCCGTCAGTTCTGGAACGTGTCGTAACTTTGTGTACACACATCGGATCGGAACGAAACTTGTGCCATCGGACTCGTAGCGATACGCTGGTCCTGTGACCCAAGTTTGGTTTGATTCTAAGAACGTTGAGGAAATCGTATGTCGTGGGCCCCATAGGCTCCACTTGACGGGCGATTTTGTGATCGGCTCATCGGAATCCAATTCTGGAAGTTCCGTTGGTTCGTATCATCGTTCTTGACTTGTTGACACTAAGTTTGATGAATTTGGAGAACTTTATCCCTGACGCATTTTTTGGTGCCAAGCGGGCCACATGTGGACCTCGCCTTGACCCGAAATTGTCATTTTTGCCCTTGTCTCCAAATTGGACTCAAGGACAGGCATTTCTAGCTATTTGATATTTTTTTGAATCTGATGGTAATGTTTGTTTCAGCATCCGGAGACGTTCTTGGAGATTTCACGAATACCAGAGCCACAGTTGGAAATCAAACACCAGGCAAGTGTACCTTGCCAAACTTTGCAGTCTTGTTACATATTTTCTTTGCTTTATTTATATTGTTGTGCATGCTTAACCTAGGATCGTGTGACTTACTCAGCGTCCGATTATCAGTCGGGTGCCAACTCTGTACTCAGAGTTGTGTATTGTCATCTAGAGATGGACATTCGTGACACCCTTTACATTCTCGTACTTGTCTTATCAAGTACATCAGGACCCAGGACACTTGACACTATTCATGCAGACAGAATCTTCCTGAGATATTCATGGTGATTCTGTGTAGGATACAAGATTGACATAGACATTATATTCTTAGATATTATATGACTTGTTGCATTAGCTATGATCCCGCTTGACATGGACATGAGACGTTATGGACATGAGATGCGTGATTACATTGGGTGGGGAGAGTATTATCATAACAACGGCTGATTATATTATATATATTATTGTCTGGAGGTGCTGCGGCATATCTACTGGAGTCGTGATACTACTTGCTTTGGCATATATACTGGAGTCGTGATACTAATACTGCTATGGGTTTCTCCGACATTGATCCTGTAGTAGTCTCAGCCCGAGTATGACTAAAACTCTCAACTTGCATATCACATAGCTGGTTATATAGTTTACCCTATTTATTTCATTTACTATTACACTGCATTTTGTCTTGTATCTTCTGTACCTTGTTACGTCCCTCTGAGGACCTGGTCCCTTGCCAGTTTTGCAGCATAGACCACTGTGGAGCCGGTTTAGAGTTGCTGATGTGTGTTGCTTTGTCATGCATGGATTTGGTGCCAGGTACTTACATCTTTTCTTCCGAAATATTGGTTATTATTCATATTATTTATTCATCTGCTGATATAGCCTAGGTTTATAGACTCACATTCATTTTCGAGTCTATTCGAGCTTATGGGTTACTGGCGGCCGACTTTAGCACATGTAGCTCATTTTTGTATATTCTGTTCATTGTAGATTGAGGCATAGATATTTATATTCACTTGATTATATAGATAGTGACCATTTTAGTACAGCTTATACGTATTCGAATCGGACCAGAGTCTGGTCGAATGCGTAGCTGGCATGTTACGTATTCCTGGTCCTACGTATTTTGGGACTGAGGTGTGACAAATAATAAAGAGTTCAAGGGGATGGTAATATAATACAAGTACGAGGTTCAAGGAGATTAAAGAATTTAAAAAAAAGGAGAGTTGTCAGGGCAGTTGTGGATTGAAATCCTATTTTGGTAAATTCCTATTCGCATGTTCATATTGGAACAGTTATGTAACCGATATGATATGCTCAGACATGTCTAGAGGCAGGTATATTCGTCTGCTAGTCAACTATATATCTCAATCCACGTAAAGTAGTCATATGAAGAGCGAACCAAGCGCACTAATGTTGTCCAGACCCTAATACACTGATTCTGATTTAGACAATGTATTAGTAGGCGTCCCCAATAACATATATGTCATGAACAAGCTCGCTAAAAGAATAAGCTTGCAAAACTAGGCTATAAAATAGCAGCATAAGTCACGGTAGTTTAGAAAATATAAATACGCTGGATTTTGATGAAAGGAGGTACAAAATAATTCAAGTTAACAAAAATAAAATAAAACAAACAACAAGTAAGACTCTACAATCTCTACAGTTGTCATACTAACTCCTTGTCTAAGTCGCTTAGTCGACAAAATAGGGGTATGAGCCTCCAAGTTCTACAGTCTGAATAAACATTATCTTCTTATGCAAGTCTACAGTTTGTATCATTTAGTTACACTACATTAATGAGGCAAGAGGACTATGTGTTACTAGGTTGTGAGACATACTACCCAACTTAAAATATTAACTAATATTGTGATAGTCTTAAGGGGATCCTGCAAAATAATAAGGTATAAACTCTTATTGGGGTATATACGGAAAAGAACTTGGTACTCATTAGGGTCTCCTGTTACATTATATAGGTAATGACCATCTTAAGTCTTAATCATAGTACTTATAGAACAATGGTATTAACATTAAGAATAGAAAGGTTACTGCCCTTCAAGGGAGAAGAGGACATAATCTATATTGAGGTGGGGTACATGTTACGTGATTTAAACTAAAGGATAATCATCAAGTCACAATCTACAAGAATAACCCAAAGCTATCAAGCTCTAACTACCAAGCACTAGATTCAAAATTCAAGAGTAACAACTATAATCCCAGCAAACTATATATCTTATCATAAAGTAAAATTACTCGGTCTACAATCAGAACGGTTTGGTGGCACAAATTGAAAGATGAAGGAAAGAAAACGTACTTAGTCGTCGCACCATAGCGAGCGTTAGGGTTCAGAGGAACAAGTCATTAAATTAAATAGAAAGACTCTAGATAATGTCATAGTTTTTTGAGGGGAAAGTGGGATGCTAATCTCTGTGTTCGAGGTATGATCAAGGGGAACGTCATATTCGTTGCTCTGGACTTCCTATGGTACTGTCTGCTAATATCAAGACAAGGATCTATATTTATGGTTCTCTAATACTATCTCACTATGAAAATTAGGTTCAGCCCTAATATTCAATCTTGGATTTCTATTGGTTCCTCAATACTAGGGTCAAACATTATGGTTTAATCTCTAACTAGCTCTAGTAGTGTTTATACTACTCTCAAGTCAATCATAAACATATCAAGGGATAATGGTAAATTATTTTATAGGTAAGGGACGCTAGGGTTCATTAAGTATTCTAACTTAGTGATGTGTCATTATCCTAGTTGTACTCTTAACAGAAAGGTTACCCTACTTTATTATCAAACAACAGGGACTTATATATTCTAGGAGAAGGCTACACTCAAGGAACTAATAGGAAAGCACATGAATCAAGCAAGATGCAATTATTCAAATAGAATGGAATGGATTGGAAGGAAGATGAGTCATAGTCAGATGTGGATGAGATCCTATACTCTAATCCTATTTGCAGGCTTGCTCGGTACAGTGACGTAACTGAGATAATATGCTCTTGACTTGCATGGGCCACCACTAAAAACATGTTACGCCCCAGTACCAAGATACGTAAGACCAGGACACGTAAGCATGCCAGCCGTATGAATATGGTACTCCAATATATGGAAACTATAACACACGTACGTTGTAATATAAATAACAATTCGCAAGTGGTAAACATATATGTCACAGGGCATAACTAAATCTCATCCACAGAAATCATATATAAATGAATAACCAATATTTATAACTAGATCTTAATATAAAGTATCTAATGATGGTAGTCGGATGGAAACGAATCTACTACAGAACCAAAATATAGGTAAACAAGATAAATGCAATATAAGAATATCAACTAACAATCATGGGCTTGAAGGGAAGACCTCATCGCAACATACGTAGCAAGTTCGAATCTGCGCTCCTGCGAATACTCATGAACAATACACCTGGAAAGGGCCAAGTCCTCAGAGGGACATAACAAGATACATAAAAGCATGCCATAAAGTAAATACTGTAAAACTCAAGGGTGACCTAACCATCTAAGTGAAATGCAACTTGAGGACAACTTTGAGAGTATGGGAAAGTGTAGGCTAGACATATGCTGACGTAATTCACCAATCGTGACAACTGGCTAGTATATGCCATATATGCCCCCAATATAAGGGCACAATGTAATATAATAACGTCCATACCGCTCCGAAGAACGGGGAATCTGCATAGTATAATGTCCATACCGCTCCGAAGAACGGAGAATCTGAATAGTATAACGTCTATACCGCTCCGAAGAACGGGAAATCTGCATAGTATAACGTCCATACCGTTCCGCCGAACGGGGAATCTGAATAAAGGAAGTGGGTGTCCCATACGCCTTACTAGTTGTCCTCCCCGCCCAATGATCTATGCATGTTGTATCCACAACACGCTTCAGCCACTACGCCGAGGCGTCGTAACTCTGGCTCATAATCTATCGTTAGAATAATAGCCCAACCTTACAACCAGACAAGGACAAGAATTGGACCATCGTACCCCGATAGTCTATTCTCCGACTACTAATAACTGCTAAGTCTTCTAATATGCATTACTAATAGCAGTTATTCCCTATCCGTCGCACGCCTACTGTTTGATGATAAACAAAGAAGAGGGTTTACACGAAACCTTTTTTTGTTTACAAACAAGAAAAGAGTACAATTAATCCTATACGAGGATGTTATGTACAATAAAAATAATTCTGGGGAAGAATTGCTATAGAAGTCTGATCTGCGGTCGATCACTTTGTTCCTTAGACCATACGATGATGAAGAAGTGATGTAGAAGAAGAAGAAGCTTCAAAGGTTGCAAGTGGAATTGAATTCTCGTTGCCAAAGTTGTCAACCAACACTCTCTGTCTGTACTCTCTCTCTCTGATCTCTGATTGTGCCCTATCCCCGGTCTTGCTGATCGATTCAATCTTTGATTTTCCCTGTACCCTGTGAACAGGGGTCTCTATTTATAGAGATCAGTCAAAATAACTGTCCAGTTGACGTAGAAGCCAAACTGTGAAGAAAGTTGCATCTTTTACGCTGCGGTTATGGCAACTGCTACCCACGTTCCAATTGTCTTCTGAATCTGCGTATGACACGTGTCCCTTTACGAGGTAACGCGTATAATTGCTTTTCAAAGATCACGGCATGCAAGCCACGTAGGTAACTGTCACTGCGTAAAGATGGTTGGCATAAAATCCAAATAACTGTCTTATTGGCGTAAAAGCCAAATAGCTGTCTCCTTGGCGTAAAAGCCAAACTGTGAAGAATAAGACTTCCTTTACGCTGCGGTTATGATAACTGCTACTCACGTTCAAATAATCTTCTGAATCTGCGTATGACCCATATCCCTTTAAAAGGTAACGCATATAACCGCTTCTCAAAGATCACGGCATGCAAGCCATGTTGGAAACTGCCACTGCGTAAAGATGGTTGGCATAAAAGCCAAATAACTGTCTTGTTGGCGTAAAAAGCCAAATAGCTGTCTTATTGGCGTAAAAGTCAAATAGCTGTCTTGTTGGCGTAAAAGCCAAATAGAATGTGAGGGATATGCAGTGAGGGTTCAAGAATTGGAAGCTAAACTTGCTCAAACAAGGGAGAGGCTTCTCAAAGCATCACAAGTTCGTGATGTATTGGATGGCAAAGTGAATACAACTCAACAGAACTTGACACATGTGGGTGTCATCCACGCAAGTTTTGTTGATTCCCTGTCCGAACTTTCTCTCTTGAGCAATGACGAAGCAAGGCTAGAACTGGCTCGTACAAATATTTTAAACTCCAGGAATGAGAGGATGGCTGCTTTGGCGCAACAGATTCGCGATTTAACTGCTCCTCCCTAATGATGTACTTTTTTGCTTCTCCTAAAATTTCTCAGAGATAATAAAGATACATATTCTGACTTTGTGGACCCATCACTTTAGAATATAAATGATAGGCTAAGATGAAAGTGATATCAGAGGTAATATGAACATGATATACTTTCGATAAGGTTTAGCTGAATGTAAATCTATTCAGAGGTAATATGAACCTGAAAGAATATAATCCAACTAAATTTATATACAAAACACTATTAGAGGTAATATGAACATGATAGGTTTATAAATTAGTTAAGCATATCTATTAAGAGGTCATATGAACCTGATAGAATATGATTCAGCTAACCTTTGTACGTAGTATCGCCAGAATGAGATCTTCATCATACTCCGTTAAACAAAGGAGATCAAGTATAGTACTTCTTCAGGAATTTGCCGTTGATAGAATTCATTATCAAATTTCCATTAGGCTTGGCTAATCTGTAAGCGCCATTTGAAATAGGGCCCTCCATTTCTTTATGATTGTTTGTGCGAACTTTGTACATCGTACCAGAGGTAATATGGACGTAGTACAATACCGTATTTATTGAGGACATCCCACTGGGGGATCCTTAGTGGACCTATTATTTGTTGCGCACGTTGAGTGCAAATAATAAGTTCGAAACAAGCCCAATCAGAGGAAATATGGACGTGATAGATTTTGTGGCTAGTAAAGACATCCCGCTGGGGGGGGGGAATATATATATATATTTTTGTGGACCCATTACTTTTTTGTGCATGTTATTGCAAGTAATAGGTTTGAGACAAGTCCTGACAGAGATAATATAGACGTGACAGTTTTTGTGGACCCACTACTTTTTGCGCATGTTAGTGCAAGTAATAGGTTTGAGACAAGTCCTGACAGAGATAATATAGCCGTGATAGTTTTTTGTGAACCCACTACTTTTTTGCGCACGTTAGTGCAAGTAATAGGTTTGAGACAAGTCCTGCCAGCGGTAATATAGACGCGGTAAAATATGACTCTGTGGGGATAATGGAGGAACATATTTGAATTATTTGTTTCCATTGCGGGCATCCCCCCGGGGGGTTTTTGGTGGACCTATTACTTCTTGTGTGCGAGAGTGCAAGTAATAAGTTTAAGACGAGCCCTACCAGAGGTAATATGGACGTGATAGATTTTGTGAAACTAACACCACTGGCGTACTTAGAGTTAAGTACGGGTGCTAAGTTAAGATGACAACCGATATCAGAGGTAATATGGACATGATAATCGATAGCCAAAACTCAGAAGTTTTTCTCAGAGGTAATATGAACATGACAAACTCAGCTTGAGAGAAATATTATGACAGCAGTTCAGAGGTAATATGGACGTGAACTAATGTCCGAAAAATTCATTGAGGAGTAATTTGTTGAGTGTGGTCTATCCGAACATGAAGATAGACCAAAGGATCATTCCGCTGGGGAGATGGATAGGACGATAGCTCAGAGGCAATATGAGCATGGCTAGCGTCTAACGAGATTGGTTATGAATAGTCACTGCGGGAGTGTGCGAGTAGACCTAAGGATTGCTCCTCTGGGGGGAAGATTTTGAGGATCCATCATCCATTGCGTATCCGGGACTCTTGGATACGGATGATGGCTCTTCACAAGAATTTGTAACGAAGAAGAAAATGTTGCACATGGGCACTTGCTGGAGATGCCAAATTGTCGAGCATATCTATACATAGGTCATATGAACATGATAGAATATGATTCTCGATCTTTGACGATCGAGAAAATATTGCACATAGGCATTTGCTGGGGATGAAGAACCAAGAGTTGATTTGTACATCTGGGTTGTGGACTTATTACCCAAGGCATCCCTTAAGTACAGATAATAAGCTAAAATGACTAGCACTATCAGGGGCTATGCGAACGTGATAGTAGGAAGTCGAAGAGAAGAACTTCACTCAGAGGTAATGTGGACATGGAAAAGTTCTGAAAATATCTTACTCATAGGTAATATGGACATGGTAAGATATGACTCAGTGGGGCTAAAGAAAAACAGGGCAGAGGTAATATGGGAATGACCATTTTTGTGGTGATAGATTTACTCTGCTGGAGAAAGTGGAGAGACGTAGTTCAGAAGTAATATGTACGTGAACTGATTGATAGCAACAACCTGGGAGGTTTCCTCAGATGTCACTTGGACATGGCAAACTCAGCTGGGGGAAAAACAGTTTAGACGTGAACCCATATCCAAAAAATTTACTAGGGAGTGATTTGTTGAGTGTGGATAGACCTGAAGGTTGCTTATCTGGGGAGATTTTAGGAACTCATTTTCCGGTACTTCTTGAGGGGGCAAATTGTCACGTTGGAGTGAGATTAATTTGCAGTGACCGTCCTCTCGTTATAAATGCAAAGTGATGATTTTGGCGTCGATCAACTCCTGGATTTTGCTTTTCAGTACATAGCATGCCTTCGTGGGGTGATGAATGTACCGATGAAAGAGACAATATTCTGGGTTATCGACCTTGCCAGCCTTTTCAGGTATCTGATATTGGGTAGCCGAAGTTTGTTTTCCTTCACCAATATATTGAAGATTTCAATGGTGTCATCATCATTGAAGGAGAAAGTCCTCTTTGGTTTTCGGGCTTCCGATACCTGAGTCGTACGGTCCTCAGGGAAGATGGTCATAGTTGCATCATCTTCGGACTCAGAGGGAATTCTATCCCCAGCTTTGGATGTTGCTCTGTTTTGTCGAGGGAGACTACCCCCAGATATGTCGTTATCTGGTTCTTCTTCCTGTAATGCCAAAGAGTAGTTCAATCGGTCAAAAACTGACCGTTTTGCTTTAGAACAGCAATGGTTAATTACAACCTTATGACTATTACAACTGAATTCTCTAGGAGGTGTAATAGACGTATTAGGAGATCCCCTGTCTTTGCGTTTCTGGATCAAGAAATCACGCAAATCAGGAAGATTACAAGAAGAAGAAGAAGGCTTATTCTGCCTTTTATATATCAGTAGAAAGGTGTAGATTAGGAATCATAACCCTTTCTCTGCCATAGAAATACAGTAGTTCACCCATATGAGTAGCATATGATCTATCTTTTGTCTGAGGAGCGTATCTTCCCATAAAACGAGTCTTTTTTACGCAGACAGACCTATCCTGGCATAATTTGGATATTTGCATAGGTTTACGTAGAACAGAGAAAGTTCGCGTAATCTGAAGAGTGGAAACTTTCTTCTCTTGTGGGCGTAAAAGCCTAGAGGTTGGAAGATTTGCCACTTGTTTTCCCTTAATGTGATCAAAGGGTACATCTGCCTCATCATAGACGGAAGATATAATTTTACGCATGGGGTGTGTTTAAAATTTTTGAATTGGCACTAAGACATTGCCTGAAATTTTGTCTACCACGTCACAGACGGTAGACGAAGGTTTACGCGCAGGGCGCGTTTGAAACTTCTGGATTGGCCCTGAGGCATTGCCAGAAGTCCTGTCTACCATGTTACAAATGGGAGACAAAGTTTTGCCCACAGGGCGTGTTTGAGACTTTTGGATTGGCACTGAGGCCTTGTCAGAAGTCTCGTCTACCACGTTACAAACGGGAGACAAATTTTTACGCGCAGGGCGTGTCTAAGGCTTCTGGATTGGCACTGAGGTATTGCCAGAAGTCTTATCTACCACGTCACAAACGGGAGACAAATTTTCACGCACAAGGTGTGTTGGCACAACTTTATTGATTAGAGAGTGAGAGCTTGCAGGAAGGGTAGAGGACGTCTTAGGCATCCATACTTTACGCAGCTTCCTGTTGTTGTGGACAAAGGAGGAATGAGAGCTACCCCTGCATGAAGCATGTCTTCATAGGCAGATTGGTCGAACTGGACGACCAAAGTCTTCTTCGTCGATCCGATGGATACAACATCGTGTTGAGCAATTGCTTTCTCGTCAGAGGAGAAAGTCATCCCTAGCAGAGTCGCCATTTTGTTTGATGATAAACAAAGAAGAGGGTTTATACGAAACCTTTTTTTGTTTACAAACAAGAAAAGAGTACAATTAATCCTATACAAGGATGTTAAGTACAATAAAAATGATTCTGGGGAAGAATTGCTATAGAAGTCTGATCTGCGGTGGATCACTTTGTTCCTTGGACCACACGATGATGAAGAAGTGCTGTAGAAGAAGAAGAAGCTTCAAAGGTTGCAAGTGGGATTGAATTCTCGTTGTCAACCAACACTCTCTGTCTGTGCTCTCTCTCTCTGATATCTGATTGTGCCTTGTCCCCAGTCTTGCTGATCGATTCGATCTTCGATTTTCCCTGTACCCTATGAACAGGGATCTCTATTTATAGAGATCATTCAAAATAACTGTCCAGTTGGCGTAGAAGCCAAACTGTGAAGAAAGTTGCATCTTTTACGCTGCGGTTATGGCAACTGCTACCCACGTTCCAATTGTCTTCTGAATATGCGTATGACACGTGTCCCTTTATGAGGTAACACATATAACTGCTTTCCGAAGATCACGGTATGCAAGCCACGTAGGTAACTGCCCCTGCGTAAAGATGGTTGGCGTAAAAGCCAAATAACTATCTTGTTGGCATAAAAGCCAAATGGCTCTCTCCTTGGCGTAAAAGCCAAACTGTGAAGAATAAGACTTCCTTTACGCTGTGGTTATGATAACTGCTATCCATGTTCAAATAATCTTCTGAATCTGCGTATGACACGTATCCCTTTAAAAGGTAACGCGTATAACCGCTTCTCGAAGATCACGGCATGCAAGCCACGTAGTAAACTGCCCCTGCGTAAAGATGGTTGGCGTAAAAGCCAAATAACTGTCTTATTGACATAAAAAGCCAAATAGTTGTCTTGTTGGCGTAAAAGCCAAATAGCTGTCTTGTTGGCGTAAAAGCCAAATAGCTGTCTTGTTGGCGTAAAAGCCAAATAGCTGTCTTGTTGGCGTAAAAGTCAAAGAGCTGTCTTGTTGGCATAAAAGCCAAATAGCTGTCTTATTGGCGTAAAAGCCAAACTCTGCGTAAAACTTGATGATTCATGAATAATAGATAACCAGCGTAAAATAGCCAATTATCCATCACGATTGAGGTTTTGAGCGTATTCTGGGCTAAGTAGCCTTATCACGTACCTTTGCAAATATAGCCGAGTTGGCGTATTTCGAGGAGATAGCATACAGCGTACTCCTATAGTTGAAAATAGTCTGGTTGACGTAAAATACAAGGATGGTGATGTGAGCATATTAGTCACAGTTTTAGCTCTCCCAGTCATGACAAAATCTAAAGAATAGAACAAAATCTCGTGCATTAAATGCAGAGATATGCCTCCATCTCGTGTATTAAATGCAGAGATATGCCTCAAGCTCTGTGCAGGAAACAACTTTTGACGTGGCGTCTGATTTTGTCTTATCTTGAGCGTAAAAACTCATTTCTGTCAATATAGAATAGGCAGCGTATTCAGAAGACTCCAGTCTTGAGCGTAAAAAACTTATTTCTGTCAATATAGAATAGGCAGCGTATTCAGAAGACTACAGTCTTGAGCGTAAAAACTCGTTTCTGTCAATGTAGAATAGGCAGCGTATTCAGAAGATTCCAGTCTTGAACGTAAAAACTCATTTATGTCATGTAGAATAGGCAGCGTATTCTTTGAATGCGTAAAAATGACTTGTATCAAGAATATGTCACTAGACGACAACCTGGGTCTTTGTGCAAAATCATCATCACATCCGTCCTCTCGATCATCGTGCAGTACTTTTGTCAGGAGTCAGGTTCACTGATCTGTCTGACAAATTCATCCGAGAAATACGAAGAGTTTCTCGTACAACTTTATGCTACATTAAAAACAAACATATTTTAAACTTTACGCGGGAGGGTAAAGCAACCTTTTACGCAGAACAGCCTTGAAGCACTGCTTTACGCGGACAACTCTGATGCCATATTTTATGCCACACAGCTCTGAAATCCTGTTTTACGCGGACAGTTCTGAAGCCATGTTTTACGCTACACAGTCTTGAGGCTCTGTTTTACGCAGACTTCATGTATGTTGGGGGGTTTGACTGTATAATACGCGTACAATTCCCCAACGTATTTCATGCTACTACACCTACACGTACAGGTGGCCAACCATATACGCAAGTCCATGCCCTATATGAGACTCACAACACGTGTAAGAAATGTGTCAAGGCCTGAGGAGTCATACCAATAACTCTACGACTTTAGGTGGGTCTACTAGACACTAGGTAAGACACAAGTCCTAATGTCAACGCCTTCATTGACTGCACCCGAGTCTCTCTCTAACGCGCACAGTTTAAAATAATTAAACGTGCAACTAAATAATAACTGAATTTAAACAGTACAACAAAGGCAAGGTATACTTGCCTGGCAAGAAGGCTGTATAGTACCAATATCCGGCTCCTGAAGTCGCGCAAAACGATCCAATGGTCCTCGGAGTCAGTGTGCACAGGCACGGAAAATCGGGGGTGTCTGCTACGGTTGTATGTCAAGGGTGACGGGTCTATGATGACGATGATGACGAGGGTTATGACGATGATTGAGGTTGCTAAGGGTGATGGTTAAGGGTGATAATGACTATGGTGATTAGGTGATGAGGTGAGGAGGATACTGTAGATGGTGGCTGGGATGATGGTGATGATGGGGATGAGATGATAATGATAATGATAATGATGAGATGATGATGATGCCAATAATGAGATGATGATGATTACATGGATGAGGATGATAGGGATGATGATGATGGCGTGGACGATGATGTGGACAATGGCGATGACGAGGGCGATGATGTGGGTGATGGAGATGACGAGGACGATAACATGGACGATGGTGATGACGAGGACGATGATGACTAGGATGATGATGACAACGAGGGTGATAATGCCGTTGTTGGCGACGACGATGACGAGGATGAGATGGTGATAATGTCGATGATGAGATGAGGTGGTGCTCCGGGGATGGCTCCGGGGATGGCTGGAGACTGGTGGGTCGTGATGGGGTTGGCCGGGGTGAAGTCGAGGGGAGGAAGAGGAGGTCGGGACATTTAATGGTGGTGGTGGCGTGATGTCGGGGTTGGGTTGAGCACAACCGCTCGACGGGGATGGGAAGGAGGGTGAAGGTTGCTTGGCGCAGGCAGAGGTCTGGGAGGTTGACGGTGGTGTGCTCCAGCGAGGTCGGGGTCGACTTCGGTCGGCGGGAGGACATGGAGAAGATGAACAGTAGGAGAGAGAGGTGGTCGACTAGGTGATTCCTTTAGGTTTGGTTTGGGATTTGATTTTAGGTGAAGAAAAAAATAGAAAAAAGTATATTTATACATGTAGAAATTTGGGTTTGGATTTGACCTAGGATTAGGGCTTGGTCAACACTCATTGGAATGGGCCTTGGGCTCACATGTGGGTGTTTGGGTGGGCTATAAATCATATTGTTTAAAATACGAAGGATAGTTTTAAATGGGGCGATGTTTGTGCGTTGCACATCCCAAAAATTATGGAAAAATTCCTACGAAGGGGAAAGTTAGATTTTTTTTATGTATTGTCTAATGGTGTGGACACATCAATGCACTTTTGCATAAGAGCGCCCAACAATTGGAAAAATTGCACAAAGACGAAATTCAGATTAAATTAATTAAAATTACCGCGCAAGGTATTCTGGATTTAATTAGGAGTACATGGGGATAAAATTTGGTGGGACACAAGTATCATGGACATAGAGGATTCAGTGTAAAATATTAATAAAATTTGGGTTGCACAAAACGGGTCAAGATTGTGTCTCCAATTTCGACTGGAACGCACAGGAGTACAAAGTTAGAATTATTTAGAACTAATTAATAACGTCCGCGACGAATATTGTGCGACTAAAATGTAGCACAAGAGAGCATAATTATAAGTTATCCCAAGGTCAGAATGGTAGGCGGCCACGTCTAGGACAAGGTTGTAAAGTTTGTAGATATGCAATGGCTAGTGAGGTGCTCCAATTATCGAAGCAACGGTAAGGTGCGCTACGTGTCATAAACAATACAAAATTAAATAATTACCGTGTTCTATTTCTATTTGGGTTCAAACTAGCCCTAGTTTCTCTATCTATGCCAAGTAGACCTAATTTTGGGTGAGGGGGTTTACAGCTACACTGCACGACCCTAGATTATGTCGTTCGGTATGTCCCTTTACAGTTCCACTCCTCGGCTTACCCTTAGGCTGTGCCAACGTAATGATTGAGTTTCAAATGTAAATTCATGCTTGCCTGCTTAGTGTAGTTTGTACTCAGTGCCTCATTTCAATGTTTGCTACACGAAATCATGCCACAACCAAGTAAAAGCTATCCATATCATGCATGCATCTAGTTAGCCAGGAGACTATCGAATAGTACTTCTTTGCAATATGAACCTGCAAGTATCCGGGACGGTTAGGTCGCCAAGGCAATTTTTGAACCAGGGAAATGCATCAAGTCAAGTTTAACTCTGAACGAAAATCATGTTAAGTAAAGCATAAATTGCAGCTCGTGGAGCAATGTTCGTTCAGCAAAGGAATTAAGAATTATTATGTCATGTTATGAATCTGGAATGACCCAAGACTTGCATGGTCACGAACAACTCGTGCACGAGGTATGTGGTTCCTTGGACGATCAGCGGGCACCGGGATCGTACCGGCCTAGAAGGAATGTTTGGTGTATTGCAGGACAAAGTCGGTTATGGTATGCGACGCCGTGTTTGGGTCGGACAATACACGGTATTCGGGCCTTGGTAGGGCATACTATCTTGGACTAGCCGTCTACCCATGATAGTCGTTCGTATCAGCGGGACGGCGTGCAATGGCTCTTCGATATTCTCTGTTCGTCTGTGAGTTGCTTGTTTTGTATCAAGCGTTGTACCCCATTTTGTCATGAGACTATAGATCTTGTCCTTTATGGCTATGCCAGTGACCTTCTGTTCATATAGATAAGTCATCCTCGCTTAGCGGTAATCCGCGTGCGAGTCATTGCATCGCATTCATTAAATTCGAAACAGCTGAACGATATAAATATGAGACACTTGTGAGTAATAGAAACATTTGAACATCTAAGTAATACTTTCGGATAATCTGTGTAACTCGTGTACCCGAAGCACAATCTCGCTCACTACACTTGTGTTAGCATATGCTATTGTCCCTAGATTTTCATTATAAATGTTCGTGTTGGAATTAACTTGGTTTGCCTTCGACAGGGGTGGACAAATGGTAAGTTGGTAAGTCTTGCCGTGTTTCCTCTTATATCGCACAGTGCACTGCCACACAAGTTAGGCTATTCATTATTGCCATGAAACCGATCCTAAGGCAAGATTAGAAAGACAACTAAATAGTTGATGCACAGAACCTATTGAACGTGTTTGGATTTATTGAGCAGGTGAGTAGCCTCTCCACCAGTGCATTCATGTACTAATAACCCACCAGATTGCTTGCAGAGTGCAGGAGAACCTCGTTCAGTGCGGATGCCTTTTTCGTGCGTGCTAAGGCGTGGAGTTCACTCTGAAGCCTTAGAGCGTTGCGTCCGGAACTGAAGCACATATACAAGACATAATATTGGAACATCACCTACACATCATTCCATAAATGTAGCCATTTGACACGCTTTTACTGTTTCAGAGAGAGAGGCTTGAGCGGTTTGTAATCTCGGCTATGCGGCGCCTGTAACACTTGTTCAATATCAATAAAGAGTTTGCTTTACTTCAATACTTGTGTTATTCAATGCTTCCGCTATTTACGACTTTGTGAACTTGTTACTAATTGCCTATTCATTTATTATTCTGCTGCACTCGGATAATCTGTGCGACTCTGTAGCTTAGATCTCTTACCGCCAGCCTGGACCACAGTCTTGCACTGGCGCGATTTACGCTCATGCGGCATCACGCCCAGATAGGTCAAGCGATCGTCCCGCGGAAGCGCTGGCACGATGATTCTCGCCTAGCGGGGACGGCCGATTAGCCTGCGGGAGATTGGGGCATGATATTGTACCCCCACTTTCAGCCTATAACTTGTTTGGCCTTGGACAATGAAATCAAATTCCTTGTACAATTTTTGTGGAGATATCCAATCTATTCATGCATAGCTTCAATGCAACTCTCGTTGCTAGTATCTTTGACAGCCTATATGAAGGTGATAGGCTAGTCATCCTCCACTGGCAGTGCATATGCCACCATATTCAACTGTCCATAGTGCTTGACCAGTTCATCATATCCATGCATGTGCACTGGCTTGACCGGTCTCCTTGGCTTAGTAGTAGCGAACGAATCTTGCTGTTGGTGTTGCTCTTCTTCTGGTTATTGTTCTTGTGAGGCTTGATGAACATCTTCAAAAACTTCTACCTTATCTGATGCATCCTCAGATGACTCAATCTCAACAGTTTGAGATTTGCTAGATTCACCATTATTCTTATCGGACTCACTATTCTTGCTTGAAGTCAACAATGAAGACTCATCGAAGGTGACATCCCTGATGATTAAGAACTTCTTATCCTCCAGACAATACAAACAATATTCCTTCACTCCTTGTGCATATTCACCTTGATAGACCTAATTCCAACAGCTCGACATATGTTATTGTTGCCCATCAACACAGAACCACCATCCGTCGCCTTGTAGGAAGAAAACCACTCCCTTTTTGGGTACATATGGTAGGAGAGTCCAGAATCGAGAATCCAACGGTCACTCATGTTGTCATGTGCCACCGAAAAATAGATTGCGTCACTGTCGGCTTCTGAAGCGCAGTTTGCTTCATCACCTTCTCTTTCTGTCTTATTCCCCCTTTTCTTGTTCTTTTTCTTTGGACGAGTACACTTATTTGCATAATGTTATTTCTTATTACAATTGAAGCACTTCACCTTCTCAATAGGTATCTTGGACTTGGATCTTGATCTTCTGCTGGAAGATGCTCCATCGTTTGTCCTCCCTCTTACCATCAAACCTTGGGCCTGGTCTCCATCATTTCCGCCATTAGAAGACAACCTCTGCACCTCATCAGACAATAAGGCACTTGTAGCTTTTTCTATAGAAATTAATTCATTTCTATATAGTAATGTTTGAATAAAGATTCTCATAGGAATCGGCAAAGAAAACAATATGATTAGTGCCAAACGATCATCATCTTCATATATGTCAACATCCTTTAGGTCAGAAATAATTTGATTGAATTTAGAAATATGATCTCGAATTGACGTACCTTCCTCCATCATCAGTCTGTATAGCAACTTTAACATATAAAGTCTGTTGGTAAGAGTCTTCGTCATGTAGAGTGATTCCAACTTTATCCAGAACCCAGCGGTGGTGGTTTCGTCCTTCACAGAGTAGATGACATCTCTTTCCAAACATAGGCGAATAACGACACATGCTTCGAGATCCATGTCATCTAAATCATCATCGGTCATGTTAGCAGGCTTCTTCGAATTTTCACGTAAAGCCTTGTAAAGCTTTTGAGATATGAGAACGTCATTCATCTGGCCTTTCCAAAATCTAAAATCATTCTTCCCATTGAACTTCTCAATTTTGTACTTCCCAATCTTGTTTGACGGAGCCATCTCAAGAATATACCAAATTAACTTTCTCTGAGATCTCTAAAGCTCTGATACCAATCGTTGGGCGCATAACAAAAATAGACCCAGAAAAATACCTCAGAGAAAGTTTACAACCACAAAGACAAGAATTTACGTGGTTCGGCCAAGATGCCTACTTTCACGGACGAGGTTGATTCAATCCCACTATGAAGAAGAAAAAGAATTATAATTGCTCTCAACACTTCTCTCCTTTCTCTCAAGAACTCTCTACAAAAAACTGTCTCAGAAAACTTTTGTGTGAACTTATTCAATAATTTTTGCTCTCTTATGTCAAACTTATTCAACAATCATTGAGCATAATTTGAGATGTTCTTGTGTTGAACTTATTCAACAACTTACATGAGAACTCTTGAGACACTCTTGGAGAAACCTTTGGCCCCTTTATATAGCATGCCATATGTCTATACATAAAAATCTGACATTATGTAGGAATGAGAATCCAATAATATGTAGGCTCCAATATTATTCTTGTCAAAGATTTGGTCAAAGGTCAAAGTCGATTTTCTTTAAAAGATATGGTCAAATATATCTTTCTTCATATCTCTACATTGTCAAAGATTTATTCTTCTTCAAAGATATGATTAAAGATCAAAGTCAATCTTCTTCAAAGATATGGTCAAATATATTTTCCTTCATATCTCCACCTCGACAAGGTTTTGTCACAAAACTGAGCCGACACACTTTTCAACCGCACAACTTCACCAAATCAACCACTCATCAATCCCGCCCCTAAGGGCTCTTAAGCAACACTTCTCCACCTGACTGTGGAGAAGCATCATTCTTATTGTACACCCACTTTCAGCCTATAGCTTGTTTGGCCTTGGGCAATGAAATCAAATTTTATGTACAATTCTTGTGGAGAGATCCAATCTCTTCATGCATAGCTTCAATGCAACTCTCGTTGCTAGTATCTTTGACATCCTGTCTGAAGGTGATAGGCTCGTTATCCTCCACTGGCAGTGCATATGCCACAATATTCAACTGTCCATAGTGCTTGACCGGTACATCATATCCATGCATGTACACTGGCTTGACCGGTCTCCTTGGCTTATTAGTAGCCAAAGAATCTTGTTGTTGGTGTTGCTCTTCTTCTGGTTGTTGTTCTTGTGAGGTTTGATAAACATCTTCAGAAACCTCCACCTCATCTGATGCATCCTCAGATGACTCAATCTCAACAGTTTAAGATTTGCTAGATTCACCATAATCCTTATCGGATTCACTCTTCTTGCTTGAAGTCAACACTGAAGACTCATCAAAGGTGACATCCCTAATGATTAAGAACTTCTTATCCTCCAGACAGTACAGACGATATCCCTTCACTCCTTGTGCATCTTCACCTTAATAGACCCAATTCCAATAGCTCGACAAGTGTTGTTGTGGCCCATCAACACGGAACCACCATCCGTCGCCTTGTAAGAGAAAAACCACTCCCTTTTGGGGGAACATATGATAGGAGCATCCAGAATTGAGAATCCAACGGCCACTCATGTTGTCATGTGCCACCAAAAAACAGACTCTGTCACTGTCGGCTTCTGAAGCGCAGTTTGCTTCATCACCTTCTCTTTATGTCTTATTCTCCTTTTTTTTATTCTTCTTTGGACGAGTACACTTATTTGCATAATGTCATTTTTCATTATAGTTGAAGCACTTCACCTTCTCAATAGGTATCTTGGACTTGGATCTTGATCTTCTGCTGGAAGATGCTCTATCATTTGTCCTCCCTCTTGCCATCAAACCTTGGACCTGGTCTCCATCGTTTCCGCCATTAGAAGCCAACCTCTACACCTCATTAGACAATAAGGCACTTGTAGCTTCTTCTATAAAAATTGAGTCATTCCTATATAGTAATGTTTGAATAAGATTCTCATAGGAATCAGGCAAAAATAATAATAGGATTAGTGGCAAACGATCATCATCTTCATATATGTCAACATCCTTTAGGTCAAAAATAATTTGATTAAATTTAGAAATATGATCTCGAATTGACGTAACTTCCTCCATCATCAGTCTGTATAGCGACTTTAACATATACAGTCGGTTGGTAAGAGTATTCGTCTTGTAGAGTGATTCAAACTTTAGCCAGAGCCCAGCGGCGGTGGTTTCGTCCTTCACAGAGTAGACGATATCTCTTTCCAAACATAGACGAATAGCGGTACATGCTTCGAGATCAATGTCATCCCAATCATCATCGGTCATGTCAGCGGGCTTTTTCGACTTTTCACGTAAAGCCTTGTGAAGCTTTTGAGGTATGAGAACGTCATTTATCTGGCTTTTTCAAAAGCCAAAATTATTCTTCCCATTAAACTTCTTAAATTTTTACTTCTCAATCTTGCTTGACGGAGCCATCTCAAGAATCTACCCAATTAACTTTCTCTGAGAACTCCAAAGCTCTGATACCAATCGTTGGGCGTACATCAAAATAGATCCAGAAAAATCAGAGAAACACCTCAGAGAAAGTTCACAACAACAAAGACAAGAATTTACGTGGTTCAGCCAAGATGTCTACTTCCACGGACTAGGGTGATTCAATCCCATTATGAATAAGAAAAAGAATTACAATTGCTTTCAACACTTCTCTCATTTATCTCAAGAACTCTTTACAAAAAACTCTCTCAAAAAACTTTTGTGTTGAATTTATTCAACAATTTTTGCTCTCTTATGTCAAACTTATTCAACAATCATTGCGCACAATTTGAGATGCTATTGTGTTGAACTTATTCAACAACTTACATGAGTACTCTTGAGATACTCTTGGAGAAACCTTTGGCCCCTTTATATAGCATGCCATATGTCTATACATAGAAATCCAACATTATGTAGGAATATGAATCCAATGTTATGTAGGCTTAGGAATCCAATATTATTCTTGTCAAAGATTTGGTAAAAGGTCAAAGTCAATCTTCTTCAAAAGATATAGTCAAATATATCTTTCTTCATATCTCCACCTTGTCAAAGATTTGTTCTTCTTCAAAGATATGGTCAAAGATCAAAGTCAATGTTCTTCAAAGATATGGTCAAATATATTTTTCTTCAGGTATTTTTATCGGTTTTTGGGATATTTTTGAACTGACCGTTTATGAAAATTCCTGCTTGGTAATTTTTGTGAGACAGTAGTTTTGGTCAGCTCAAACCCACCAAAAATCAGTGTAATATAATTTTGGGTGGCTTTATAAATACCAAAATCGGTAGATTTTGAGCGATTTTATTAATTTAATTTTATTTATTCTTGTAAAAGCTTTTCAAAATCGTTCGTTACCAAGCATGTATTGGATTGGTTTAAAATTTTCTACTTAAAACCACTCAAAATCAGGCCTCTCATAACCGTTAATAACCGGTACTCTAAAAATACCTTATAACCGCTACTCCCATAATTGCCAAACAGACCCTTAATGTTGAACTATCCTGATACCCTTAATGTCCCTTATCCTGGCTTCGAGTTTGAATTTTTTTAAGGACATTTTAAGTTCAGTCCGGAACAAACTAAAATCCTAGTTCCACCCTCGCTTCCACTCAACCCTTGAAGAAAACTGCAGGCTCTGTTGTCTCTTGCAAATACGTTAGTCGGACCACCAATAAACATAGCATAAGTAACCAAAAAGAAAAATGCTAAACAGCTCGCGGTCTGTGACCACAGACGTGCCCGCACGAACACACGTCATGGGCCCACCACCAGATGACCTGTCAATGGGGACACTTCACATGGCATGCGGGCCATGACTGAGATCCATGTAACAGCACTCAACCAAAAAGGAAACTAATATAGCAAATAAAAGAGTCACAAACGTTATAATATGGTTCAGTCAAGTTCGAACCTACCCCTACCCCTACCCCTACCCCTACGGGACAAAAGTAGAATTGCTTTATTTGAATTAAGAAAAAACTTACAATGTTACTATTATCGAGATCTCTATCAAGCTAATTTTTTTTTGTTCTTCTTCTTCTTCTTCTTCTTCTTTCAATTTCCTTAATTTTGTTAGAAAGTTTAGCACAGTCACTAAGCAACCCTCCTTAATTCTTAAGTACATCTATTTATGACTTGAAAAAAAAATCCTTGCTCATAAACTTTTTCAAGTTAAGAAGCAATCTGAATCGTCAAATCACACTTTAACTCTAAGTCGTCAGCTGAAATCCATTATAATTGGAATTCAAGATAGGCAACCGGTATGCACCGATATTCCGGTGCGCACTGTGCATGAGAAAATCCAGTATATTGGTTTAGAAAACTAGTATGTTGGCTGTTAGTGCGCATTGTGAATATTAGAACCCTTCGCTCTGCTTACACTTGTTGGTCAATTCATTGATCGCCTCTGCCCGTGCGGCCATCTCTACCCACCATTATTTTGTGACTACGCGGTTCTCGCACCGATCCGAAAGTTGCAGATTGTTAGAAGTCGAGAACTATAAGGTGACTATTTCTAGTCTTAAGTTCCTGGACATTTTAGAATTCGCTAATACTCCAGTTAATTGTCTACTGCTTTGGCTTTTTCAAGCCCCAGCCACCATAGCTGTACATAGAAGTATGGTAGAATTCTCTGGTACGGTCATTCGGGAAGTCTCTCTGAGGATGCCTTCCATACAATTTTTGCGAGAGCTGGAGAAGCGTCTACGAGTAAAACATTGTATCCATATAACTGTTTTCCACCTACGTTTCGTCATCCATTCCAAGTTTAGAAATCTTGATCATAGTATATCAATCAAACAACTGATACAAACTAGCTACCAACTTTCCTAGATGTAGTAGTAAATCAAGATGTTGGATATTCAAAGAAGGTACTACTTGTCCCAATCCAGCATTGTCTTCATGACGTGAGTTAATGCCAGATAAGATTAACCAGAACCGTCCATAAAGTGAATATAGTGCTGTCTTGGTCCGAAAATTAGTCCTATATAAAATTAACCAGAACCCTCCAAATGCTTAGATCCTAGTCTTTAGTCTTTGTGTTCTCCACTAATCCATGATGTTCTAATTTGTTCGCTAACCCCCTATATGATTTTGGAAGTACTTGACAGCATTGCTAACTAAAATCCAACACTTGGATATTGTAATGGTTATGTTGGCCATGGGTTAGCCACACATTTAAATATAATATAATATAATATAATTCAGCGAAGAATTCTCACACGTTAAGGTGCTTACTTGCCGGTGAAATTAATGGGTATGTGGCTTTGGTCTCTATATCTTCTTCAATTAACATACAGGTCTAATTTCAGATAAAGTCGGTCCGGAGAGTTGGATTACCTAAATTAGAGTTTATTTTGATTGTCCATTGATTCTTGTTATAGACTGGTCCTAAAAAATTACCTGCGATTCTGATCTCTTGCGGATCATGTTCGACCTGAGGGTTATTCTAAGGAGAGGGGAGGAGGGAGGAGGTTCCGAAATCTTGTCATACTTATCCTAGGACCAGTCCTGATTCCAACTAATTGTTGCTAAAATATTAATATTTTACAGACATTGTCATTGTTAACGATTTTTGTTGCAGTGATTATCACAAATTAATCGATGTTAGCTTAGGCGTCTGTAAATACGCAACTTTCTATTATTTGAAAACTATAGAACGGGGATGAAATAGCCAGTTCTTAGTTTAATTGAGGACTTCCTATCGATGTCAAGGACTAGGAAATGAAATCATATATATATATATATATATATATATATATATATATATAAAGAAAGTGTGCATGCGTTTTTAATTTTTTGAGCCGACGAAGAATGAACTCTTAATCAATACGGATCGATGCTGTCTTCTACTATCCCAAGGTCAACTCATCTGTAGTGATACTAAATTTTAAATTACAATAATCAATGGTATTGGCTCTTGTCATTGTTTATCTTCACAATCATGCTCTCCCAAAAGAATCTTCAACTAACAGCAATTCAATGACGGCCAATTGTCACTATAAAAGTGACCGAAATTAATCAAATTGTCAACGCATCACATGGCATGACATACAATAATCTCAACAAGAAATTTGTTATTCTTGTAGAGGACGAATAAAGAGTGGTGGGAATGGAGGTTGAAATATATAATGTATGTCTCTATTAATTAATTTGATGAAGAAAGATGTAACTTTAAATAAAAAAGAGTTCAAATGTGATATTACGTTATACAAAATATGAAGGATCTGCTCTTTATATGTATGTTTGGGTGCAGAGCTTGTATCCTGATATAAGTGCAGACAAAGCAAGGGATATATAGGCAAAGAAGGCCATGCTAATGGAAGCTGAGCTCGAATCCGTGAACAAGTTGTCGGCTCCTTCTCGGATTCTGTTGGTGATCGGTATTGCTGCTGATAATGCAGACATCAGCAAGTACGCGACAACCTGTATATGGCACATTTGCAAAAGTACTTCCGGTTAGACATAACAAACGCATGAAAATATTATTTTTCTGCTAATTAATATTTGAGATTGAACTATGGCGTCTGTTCTGTTTTCCAACCAGTAGTAATTTTTTTTTTTTCCCAGTGCTCGGACTCAAGAATGTGACAGTCATCGGTACTCAGATTCGTTGTGTGGAGTCCGCTCGCACGACGCAATGACATCTCCCACAAGCAACATCATCATCATCTTTGCACACCCTTGTCTACCCGGTCCCGTCCAGCACCTCGCACGCGGAGGTGCCTTGCTCGGGACAGTCGACTTGGGGTTCGACTCCAGCTCCGACAAACCGTTAACACGAGGCGAGGACCGCCACAGGCCGGTTGTTATTCCCCTCGAGCTCAGAATAATGCCTACTATCATCAGGCCTCTGATGGTGCGCTCGTGGTGATAAAAGCAGAAAATTTTATTGGGCAAAAGAAACTTTATAAAAAAAAAAAAAATGGAAGAGAAAATAGTTTGTAAAAATTCGAACCCACAATATTCCACAAAAACAGCCAAAGTGCCGGAATTCAAGCAAGTTAAAAAAGAACTTGCTTTCTACATCCACAGATTTTTTTCGTTCATGCATTTAATTTTAGAACTTATTTGAATTCCATCTGACTGACGGAATATTTTGTGGGTTTGCATATTTGCAAACTCCTTCCTCTTCCGTATATTTCTATAAAGTTTCTTTCGCTATATAAAATTTTCTGTAATAAAAATCGAAATAAGTTCAAAAAAACACACAAGAGCACACGCATAAACTATGCATATGCATGATTCAAGAATATCTTCCTAGTGAGGTTGAGTTTTATAGAATATCAAGAAAGACGAATTAATTTGTCTACTAATTTTAGATCTTTAGAACTAAATTTGAAATAAATTATGTTAGGCCCATGACCTAAATGTCCCACCATTGCTGCAGCTCGAGAGTTATTAGTCATGGAAACAACTACAATGCCACAAACAACGCACAAAGGAAAGATGGAAGCTAGGGTTTTCTTTATTGAAAGGGAAAGGAAAATTGCATGACAAAAGTAAAATGCAGTGGAATAAGAAAACTAAGAGATTATGAAAAACATTAGGAAAGAAATTAGAAAAACATTCAACACCCTTTCTCCCTGCATTCCCTTCCTTTAAATATTGAGACTCTTCTTCCTGTGTGTAACAGAATTGCAGATAATTGCTGAGGTGGCTGATGGCTAACCGAAAGATTGGCCTACGTGGCTGATTGCTAACAGAAAGGTGGAGGTGGCAATTTAAGTGACACTGTGGTAGCTGACTCATTAATGAAGCTGACCTGGAATTGAAACAAAGCTTTTATGATACACTCCTCTGATACATTTATCAGTTGAAAAGCTCTGATACTCACTATATTGTGAGGCTTCTAACTGGGTTCATAACAATCCCCCACCCTTAATTTGACCTTATCTCAAGGTCAAAGTATGGGTAATCTCGAAGGAATTCTTCGTAAGGAATCCATGTTGCAGAGCTTACATCTCCTTCCTTCCACTTGACCAGAAGATCCACTGCTGCATTTCCTTTCCTCTGCACTAATCTCCTCTCCGGAATCTCATATGGTTCCAATATTGCTTCTTCTATATTGCTAGGCATTCCAGAGTTAACTGTGATAGTAGTACTGATGTGCTTCTTCAACTGAGAGACATGAAAAACATTATGAATTTGAGCATCTTGGGACAATTCCAATTTGTAAGCCGCACTCCCAACTCTTGCTATGACCTTATAAGGACCATAGTACTTAGGTGACAACTTTTGAGGCCTCTTCTGAGCAATGGTGATCTGTCTGTAGGGTTGAATTATGAGGTAAACGAAGTCCCCTACTGAAAATTCTCTCTCAGTTCTGTGTTTATCCACCATACTTTTCATCCTCCCCTAAGCCAGTATCAAGTTGTCCTTGAGTAGGAGTAATGCATTGTCTCTGTGAGTGAGCAATTCAGCAACTTCACTGTCCTTGGCAACATCAGGCACATATGTAAGTAGATTAGGTGGTGGCCTTCCATACACAGCCTAAAATGGTGTAGTCTTTGTGGCAGTGTGCCAGTTGGTATTAAACCAATACTCTGCCCAAACCAAGTACTTGCTCCACTGTTTAGGTTTGTGATTGCAGAAGCATCTTAAGTACCCCTCCACACACCTATTGGTGACTTTAGTTTGCCCATCTGATTGTGAGTGGTATGCTGTGCTATATCTTAATTCGGTCCTATGCAATTTGAAGAGTTCCTTCCAAAAAGAACTGGTGAATAGGGGATCACTATCTGACACTATGGTCCTGGGCATCCCATGTAGTTTACAGACCCCCTCCATGAATATCTGTGCCACATTGCTAGCAGTATAAGGATGTGTTAAGGAGAATAAGTGAATGTATTTGGTCAATCTGTCCACCACAACCAGGATTATTGTATTGTTGTAACTGGTAGACAATCCATCAATGAACTCCATGGACACATCCTCCCATATCCTCTCATGAATGGGGAATGGCTGTAGAAGACTTGCAGGGGAGATGTTCTCACTTTTGTTCTTTTGGCATACCTAACAGTTCCTGATGTAATCCTACACCATCCTCTTCATACCCTTCCAATATACCACTTTTCTGAGTCTATGAAGAGTCTTTCCAGTTCCTGAGTGTCCCCCCCTCCATTGAGTCATGATGCTCCCTTAGTAATGTTTGGATAAAAGCTGCTTTTGGGTCTACCTACAATCTCTGTTTGTGATACAGTAGGCCATCCTTCATTGAATAATTGTTGCCATCTAATTTTCCACTTTCCCATTTATGAATCTTCTTTTGGTAATACTCTGAGTTTGCCATCTGGGTCTTGAATTCCCCCACCCAATCAGCTATCACCACTGATATTGCTTCTAACTGAGCTTCACCTCTTCTAGATAGTCTATCTGCTGCTTTATTTTCTATCCCCTTCTTATATTCAACTCTAAAATTAAAGCCATGGAGCTTCATAAGCTATTTGTATTGGGCTTATGAATAAAGTTTTTGCTCCAACATTTACTTGAGAGACCTGTGATCTGTTCTGGTCAAAAACTCCTTTCCCCAAAAATATTGTTTTTATTTTTTTACAGCTAGTAATATTGCCAACATCTCTTTTTCATATGTAGAAAAACTCTTGGCCCTCCCTTTTAGTGACTGACTCAAATAAGCAATAGGCCCTCCATCTTGCATTAATACTGCTCATATCCCATTCCCTGATGCATCACATTCTAACACAAATTTCTTTCCAAAATCTGGCATTCTAAGGACAGGAGGTTGTGTCCGTGTAATTTTCAACCCTTTAAAGGCCCATTGAGCTGAATCAGACCATTGAAATAAGTTCTTCTTGAGAAGACTATTCAGTGGAGTAGCTTTAAGGCCATAATTCTGAATGAACCTTCTGTAATACCAGTGAGTCCCAAGAAACCTCTGAGTTCCCTAATATTTTTAGGAGTTGGCCAACTGAGCACTGCCTTCACATTGCCTTGGTCTACTTTTATGCCTGCATTAGAAATGATGTGGCTTAGGTACCCCACTTGCTTCTGAAAGAAAAAAATATTTGCTTCTTTTGATCTTGAGGTTGTTCTCCTCTAGTTTCAACAGTACCTTATTCAAATGCTGCACATGAGCCTCTTTATGCTTGCTGTATACAAGTATATCATCAAAAAATACCAAGACAAAGTGTCTTAAATATTCCTTAAAAATATTGTTCATAAGAGTTTGGAATATTGAAGGAGCATTGGTTAGCCCAAAGGACATGACCGGAAACTCATAGTGGCCCTCATGGGTTTTGAATGTTGTTTTGTGTATATCCTCTTCCTTCATTCTTACATGATGGTACCCAGATCTAAGGTCTAGCTTGGAGAAATACTGAGCTCCATGCAACTCATTAAATAGCTCATCTATGAATGGAATGGGGAACTTGTCCTTAACAGTATTTTTGTTCAGGGCTCTATAGTCCACACACATTCTCCAACTGCCATCTGATTTTTTTACTAAGATCACAGGTTAAGAGTAGGAGCTCTAACTGGGCTTAATGATCCCTATTTCAAGCATCTCCTTGACTTGCCTCTCAATCTCATTTTTATGTATATAAGGGTGTCTGTATGGCTTGCAATAGACTGGTGTTGCACCTGGAACTAAGGGTATTTGATGATCGAATGCTCTCTTGGATGGTAACCCTCTTGTTTATTCAAACAAGTGATTGTATTTTTGCAGTATCTCATTCACTTATTCCCTGTCTTCAGTGGCAACTTCTACTGGTTTTTCTAAAGAACACAAATGTATGATGTATACTTGTGAGTTTTGCCTCCAATCCTTAGTAGCAGGTTCCTCCAAGTGGTTTTGATGTGGCTATAACCCTTTGAATACCTGAGGTTCCCCTCTTACTTCAAATTTTATGGTGAGATTTTGAAAGTTCCAAATAATATTACCCAAGGTGCTCAACCAATTTGCACCAAGTACTATTTGTCAACCAGTAATAGGTAGATGTAAGAGATTGGCTACAATTTTATTACCTTGGCAGTCTATGATGACCTCTTTACTCACTCCCTGGCTGTGAAGCTTCTCCCCATTTGCCACCATTACCTCAAAGGATTTATCATCATCTTTGTGCAGTCCCATTCTCTCACTGAACATACTATCAATGAAGTTGTGGGTGGAGCCAGAGTCCACTAATATGATGACTGGTCTATATAACAAAGTACCTCTCATTTTTATGGTGGAGTGATGAGTAATACCTGAGAGGGCTTACAATGATATGGGAAAAGAATCTTGTGATTCCCCCACACCAGAGTTACTCAATTTTTAAATCACTTCACAGTTATCATTCTCTTCTTCATTAGCAGAGAACATATAGATCTTTTTTCCCCTTACATTTGTGAATCTTAAACCACTTTTCTTCACAAAAGAAACACAACCCCAAGTCCTTCCTCCTAGACACTTCACTTGGAGAGATGGTTGAGTATTGTTTCTTCACTGCATGTGGAGAAATGGTTGGTGTGGTATTCCTCTGACTGTCTATGTTACTGGAGTTGGGATCCCAATTGCCTGTGTTACTTGGATTCTGATTAGTGAAGCCTTTGGCTGGTAATGAGGGTGTTTTGTAAGACTTCCTGATAGCTGCATTCTTAGCCTCATGCATCCTGGCTAGTTGCATAGTTGTAGGCAAGGTGGTTGGACTAGCAATTTGCACTCCATACGCCAGTTCCTCCTTCAGTCCCCCCATGTACGGACTGATTAAACAAGCTTCATCAGTTCCTTGAATCTTCTTTGAGATCTTCTGAAATTGGAGGTTGTAGTCTTGTATACTTCCCTCTTGTCTCAAGAGTTTGAGCTCCATAACATAATCTGTGAGTTGAGGGGGCCCAAAATCCACACGAATGGAGTGGTAGAACTCATCCCAACTCCAAGCATCCCCCCTTGATTTTTATTGCCCAATCCAACCAATGAGCCCCTTCCCTTCAGTTGCACTGAGCACATTTTCACCCTATCATTTTCTGGTATGTTATAGAAGTTCAAATAATGGGTGGCTCTCAATAACCATTCCTCCACCTCCATCTGCACATCAAATTCTGGTAGCTTCAACCTAGCTGCTGGAGGTCCCCAGTTTTGGTTTTGGAGGTAGCGATTTGGTACCCCCCCCCCAAAAAAAAATTGGCCTACAGGTGGAGTTACTGTTACTGTAGGATTGGGGTATGATGTTGGATTGTTTTGAGGTCTAAAACTGGATCTAGGGTTCATTCCCTGGGAATAAATATTCATGGTTGGATAAATTGGACCACTATATTGTCCATTTGGAGGAAAATTAGGAGGAGTCCCTGGAAAATTCATCTGCAAGCTTGGATTGACCAATTTGTTAGGAATATCTTAGGCTTGTGCATTGTGGACCTTAGCTAGGTCAACATGACTGTGAGGATTCTCATTCTCCTTTCTAGATCGACTCATTTCATCTATGAATCAATCCATTTTGTCATTCATCTTTTCAAATTTATCAGTGAGGAGGAGAATGTTGCCCTCGATTGTTCTGAATCTCTGCTCGTGGGGAAGAAGATCCTCGTCTTCCGGAGATCCGTGCATCGATCCATAGCAGCTGGAGCTGTGCTCTTCATTCCCCTCAACTACGGAGTCGATCGGCTCTGATACCAAATTGTTAGGCCCCCGGCCTAACTGTCCCACCATTGCTGCAGCTCGAGAGTTATTAGCCATGGAAACAACTACAATGCCGCAAACAACTCACAAAGAAAAGATGGAAGCTAGGGTTTTCTTTATTGAAAGTGAAAGGGAAATTGCATGACAATGTAAGTAAAATACAGTGGAATAGGAAAACTAAGCGATTATGAAAAACATTAGGAAAGCAATTAGAAAAATATTCAACACCCTTTCTCCCTACATTCCGTTCCTTTATATACTGAGACATTTCTTCCTGTGTGTAACATAATTTCAGGTAATTTCTGAGGTGGCTGATGGCTAAGATTGGCCTACATGGCTGATTGCTAACAGAAAGGTGGAGGTGGAATTTAAGTGACACTGTGGTACCTGACTCATTAATGAAGATGCCATGGAATTGAAACGAAGCTTTTCTGATACATTTATCAGTTGAAAAGCTCTGATATTCACTGTATTATGAGGCTTCTAATTGGGTTCATAACAAATTAGAATAGTTCATTTTAACGAATTCCCTTTTTGAAGACTGAGTGGTCAATGCCCATGCAATAAATTGGAATAGATCCTTAATTATCAAGCTATGCAATCTCAGGTACATGAAAATTTCAGGTGTATAACAATTAACACACTTTCTCATGGATGTGCATGGGACTGGTGATGGAAAGTTAAAATATTAAGCATATTAATATATGCAGCTAGGTATACATACCAACCTATTTTGTATGGACATGACAAAATGGTGTCTGGACCCAAGTCCGTATCTGTATTTGTGTAACAAAGGTAACTATGTCGATACATAATTGATAATTTATGTACATAGGTAACTTATTCTATACATATTTGATAATTTATGTATCCATCCATTTTCGTGCAATACAACACCATGTAATGGATAACAAGTTTTCTTGTCATGGGCTAAGAGCATCTCTAACCCAGTTGTGAGTTGGAAAAAATGGTTGCCACATATGATTCACAACTTCTTATTTCAAAATTCTTTCTCCAATGCAAATGTGAAATAAACTGTGAAGTTAATATGGCAATGACATGTTATAGACAATGTGAAATTGGTTGTCTAGATCTAGATAATGGACTTCACAATGCTTAACTTCCACATCATCAATTATGAATAAAAATATTTATAAAAAAATAAGTAGAAAACTTGTCTTGAAAGTTGGAAAAAATAGTTTTTATTGTTTTCTCAATACTTTTGCATTGGAGAACAGTTTTCTGTCTTATTATCTTGTGTGAATATAATTTTGCCACATAAAAAGACATTGTCATGTGCCTCATGCCACATACGAATCACAACATAAAACAAGACAATAGGGTTGGAGATGCTCTAATTAGGTCAAGGCAAACCAAAATCGAGTCACAAACTTACAACCAAGCCAAAGTTTTATTTGGTTTCTCAAATATGTAGTCAAGTATCAAATAGTGGGTGAGAATAAAGAGAATTTTGGTTACATAATTCACATTCAACATATGCTTATACAGCATTGATAGATCATTTTTGTTGGATTATATCTTGTTTCCAGTTGAGCTCTCAAAGATGGTGACAATAGAGTTCATAATTTAGTCGATTAAGTAGAAAGTGGGATCATGAAATGTAGATAATTGGAATTAGTTCAAGGTCTTATATGAGAATTTATTTTAAGACATATGGGTCCAATCCAATATCGTACCTCATGGGCCAACTCTAGTTTGGGTCATACTGTGTTTGCAACATGTGGTATCAGAACCCAAGTTTATGGGGTTGCAGGTTCGGACGACTCTAATGGTTTCAAGACAAATTGTGCTGAATGTTCATGCGTATAGTCGAATTATATATACAAGATCTCTTTTCAATGTGGAGTTAGGAATATCCTCCATAAGGTGGTCGAGATGTCAAACATTCGTAGGAATGCGGAGCAGACCTAATGTTGGAGGCAACTACACGGGTGGCTTCAAAGGTGGGGTTCGACACGTTCAAGGTGGAGCAAGATGTTATGATTGGCACACAATAATGGTGTGGATGAACATGTCAGTTTGGTTCTGTGGTCGAACGGATCGAGATACCAATACGTTGTATCTCATGGGTACTCAGCTGGCAGTATCACTCCCCGTTCTCGATATACGTATTTAGAACAATTTTTTTATTTTAGCATGGTTACATGTGCATGGAGACTAGACTCATTCTTTAGTTTAACCCTGCTCACAGTTTATTTTGTGGGTTGGTTCAAGTCATGAGAACCTTTGGTTCAACCCTCAACCCTACTATATATAACCCAACATCTCTCTCTCTCTCTCTCTCTTCATTTTCTTCCTCTCTCTTTAGTTTTCTCTCTCCATTTTCCTAGGCAAGTACACCTTGCATGAGAAATGGAGAAACCCTCCATATTATTGTTTTATTATGTTTATTATGTGTTTCTAAGCACTTTTAGTACTTAGAGTTTTCTGTTTTGATGGATGGATTAATATAGATTTATATTTCTAAACGTAAGATTTTTATGAGTTTTATAAGTTTTTCTTGGTTTTGATCTATTAAACTTGTGTCTTTAAAAACCAGTTTTTTCTACATGATAGAGCTTTCAATTTAGAGCATTTTGGCTTTTGGTTTATCCGATTTGGACTTAAAATGGGGATTTTATGAACAAAACAATTTTTCAGATTTTTTGAGTTTTCGCCATGGCCGAACCTGCTGTTGGAGAAGGCGAAGTTCGCATGCGGCCAGTGAGTTATGCGGCTGAGAGTGCCATGCGGCCTGAGAGGGTTATACGGCCTAAACTCTTGCCGCATACTGATGGCATGCGTCCATCTTATTGGACACATGATTGCTAATTTACACAAGTGTCCTTGAACACCTTTTACTTTTACTCGCTGAACGAATGAGAAATTCGCTAAGTCTAAGAGACAACCCATGCGACAAACAAAGCATGCAACCACTTTTCCTTGGACGCATGACTCTAAAACTTTGGAACTTCTTTCTATGGTTTTGTCTTTTCTTCTGACACACTTTATGGCTTGTCACATCAGTCACTTTATGTCACATCTCTAACACTTTATTTATTACCCGTCACTTCATCACTTGTCCCAAGGAGTAGACCTTAAACCTGAGCATGCGGCCATGAATTGTCATGCGTCCAAGTGGTTTATGCGGCCTGACTTCATATGCAGCCAGGACTTGTCATGTGACCAAGTGGTTCATGCGGCCTGACTTCATATGCGGCTAGGACTTGTCATGAGGCCAGGTAGTTCATGCGGCCCTGACTTCATATGCGTCTTGGACTTCCCATGCGGCCTAGAGACCCTTGCGGACTTGCTTGTTTCAATTGAATATTTTTTTGATTCATGTGACCCAATATATAATTGATAATTAGACTCGAATACTGTATCCGTGCTGATACCACAATTGTCTGATAATTGTTCATGATTTAATATGCGTCGAGGTACGACACATCGTGTCACGTGTTAAGTGATTATATTTGGGTTGTGCATCGAGAATGCCTCCAAATTTCTGAATCCGTGATATTATAAATATATATTATTTTTCCAGCATGGGCATATTAAGCGAGTCAACTACCAAAGCATGGCTAGGATATTCATTTTCTGAATGTTGCATACACGCTCTGGTGAATCTAGATTTGACTTTCATGGATTCGTATCTTGTGTGCCCATACTTTGTACGATATCCTAACAAAAATTCTCATGTGACCACGTCTTGAGATTTCAAACACAACATAGGGCTAATTAGGTAACTAAAAATTGTAGTAACATTAGAGGGAACGGTATCCCGAGATCATGCCAAAGAACCTTCCCACAGAGATTCATTCTAAATGCATTGTGGGATGGCCACCACAGATACTGTATATCATCTGCCTTAGTGGAGTGCAGTATCTGGCCTATTATTATATCGAGCCACTATTTCACTATAGGAACACTGGAATCGCTAATACCGTATTTTTAGCGCAGTGGCCCTACTGGAGACTGGTGCATCCTGCAGGTGCATATTTTATTTATCTATTGGTTCGGTTAGCTCGTGTTTTGCACTGGCGTGATCTGAGGATACTTGTTATGCATTATTGATGAGATAACCTCAGACTCTATAATTAGCAAGCCGTATAAATGATTGGCCGATATAAGAAAATAGACTTGGTTGTGATTTTATTATTCAGCTAGTAGCCTAGAAAAATAGACTATTATAGTATGATGGTTCAACCCTTATCCTTGTTTGGTTGTAGGGTTGGGCCTTTGCGCTAGGATATGCCATGGACCTAGGTTACGACACTGAACCTATGTATTATTATATGTTTTCCTTTGGTTTTTGTTTCTCCATTTCGTGTTTTCTTTGTGGTACTTGCTATTTGGGGTCTAACCCCACTAGTTTTGTATGGCCAGATTTTGAGCCAGCACCCGAGGATCCAGCGTACCTTCCCCCAACTCATGGCGCATACCAGAAACATGGTCGAATAGGATAGCGAGTGGGTTTCCTTCTTCTCTGCTCGTCATCGCACATTTACTTCTTTTGACGTTTAGCCACCAACACCTGTTAGCTGGCTCGTCTGGACATTAGCTTCCTTACATGATTGTATTAAATAAGACTGCAGCTGATCACTGTTATGTACTTTTGTTACTCTTCCAGCTCCTTATTTTGCATAGCTGGTCTCCAAAATATTTTGAGAAAGCGTTTGAGACGCCTTATTGCTTTATCATATATGCTCTATGCTTACTTTTCTTGTTTGAATGATTGAGACATAGAAGTTCTTGACCATAGGAGACTTGATTGGAGCATGCATCCCTTTGTCTTATACAGCCGTGATCGTCGTACGACGTATAATACCTTGTACGGGATAGCTGGCCATGTCCGTCTCCGTATTCCGGTACTGGGACGTGACAAGGTTTTAGTGGTGGCCCATACAGGTCTGTTCTTCAGACTTGTGGGGTATCATGGTCATAGGAGTCTCAATTAAATATGATCCTTCTTGAAATTCTGAATTTGTCCTCTTTGATACTCATCTTGAATTTTTTCAGATTAGTTGCTTCCTTGTTCCTTCTCGTCTTGTACTTGATATTTCTTGTGCTCTTCTTTAGGGCTTCTCCTTCTCTCGATGTTGCAGTAACAAGAGAGGAAGAGTTTTCAGTGGAACAAAATCTTATGGAACCCCAACCAAGGATCCAAGTTGAGCCTACGATGAATGGGACAGAGCAGCAGGCTCTAGGTGTTCCCGTACCTCCCGCAGTGCCAGCAGTACTGGATGATACCCCAGCCTTACTAGAGATTATCTTTGGATTGTTGGCTGCCCAACAACACCAGATGGTGGTGCAACAACAACAACAACAATAGCAACATCAACAACAACAGCTCCAGCAGCAAGAATAAAATATCATGTTGAACAAAGGGCTGCAGATGACCTAGAACGAGGCGGAAGAACAGATTCTGGGGCATCTGTTAGATTTTGCAGACTGAGACTTAGATACTTCGATGGCACGGAGGACACAATCATGACAGACGATTGGCTCCAGGATATTGAGACCATTCTGACAACAGCTAAAGTTTCGGCCGAGAAATAAGTTGACCTGGTTCGCCTACAACTCCAAGATCTGACAAGGGATTGGTGGGCCACGATGGAGGTAGGATTGAGGAGTCATATTTCATGGGATGATTTTAGGACCCAGTTCACGATAAAGTACTTTGGGATTGTGGCTCAATATGAGTTGCAACAAATGTTCATTTACCTCAAGCAACCTGGAAGGACAGCAGACGGCTATGCGGTAGAATTTTGTCGACTAAGCAGATTTGCTCCAACAATAGTAGTAACAGAGTTGGAGAGAGCAATGTGGTTCCAACATGGACTTCACTTGGAGATCTTGCACATGGTAGAGGTGTCCGACTATCAGACCTTCGAGGCAGTATTGATAGCAGCCAAGAGGGTTAAGCTTACTTCCCAGAGGATGACATCCAGAAGAGTAGATCGGAAGAGACCTCATGGACAGAACAATGAGGGAGGACCAGTACCGCGAAAGTCAGCACCATCCCTTGGCATTCGCATCCATGACATGACACAGAGGAGACCAGTGACCTCGACAGAGATGGCACCAACTCGACAACAGCAGCCGAGGCAGCAGCAACAACAACAACAACAACGACGGGGAGGGCCGACAGATTGTACCTACTGTGGCAAGGGAGGTTATACCCAGGATATTTATCGGGCAACTAACAAACTATGTTTGAGAAGTTGGAGCCCTGATCACAAGGTTGCTACGTGCCCATTGATGCAGAGGTCAGGAGGATCAGTACAACAATTTCCTGCATTGCCAGATCCAAGGGTAGTGCAACAAGGAGGACCAGCAGTAGCAGTTTGACCTTTAGCTCAGCGTCCGTTGTCGACACAGGTCCAGCTTTATAGGCAGCAACAACAGAATCAGCAAGGGCCGAAACCACGACAACAACGAAGACAACAACAAGGAGCTCCACAAGGCCAAGGGCAGACACTCACCTTGTCTTTGGAGGAAGTTATGACGTCGGGCGACGTAGTGGCAGGTAAAATTTCCGTTACAACCTTTCCTGCCATAGCTTTAATTAATTTTGGAGCTTCGCACTCATTTATATCGGCACAATATGTGACACGTATTGGATTGAAGTTTGAGGAATTGCCAGAGAGGCTGAATATACTCACTGGCAATAGGATCGTAGAAGTTAGTAGGGTGTGCCTAGCATGTCTAGTAGTAGTATATGGACATTTATTACCTGCAAAGTTGATCGAGTTTTCTATGGATAACTTTGATGTTATCTTAGACATGGACTGGTTGAGAGACAGTCATGCAACGATAGACTGCCGTGAGGGTAGAGTGTTATTTAGAATCCCCGGTCTAGAAGAGTTTGTGCTTAGCATAATAGCAAGAGACCAGCATAAGGGAGGAGTTGCAGCAGTAGCAAAGAAAGCAAACCCGCTGCCCAAGATAGTTGAAGAGTTCATGGACGCCTTTCCCAACGATCTTCCCGGATTACCCCTAGTTAGAGCAGTAGAGTTCTGTATAGAGTTGATGCTAGGAGCATAACCAGTATTCCAGAAGGTATATCCAATTTTACCATCAGAGCTTGATCAGTTATATTGATATATGAAAGAACTGAAGACGAAGAAGTATATTTGGACCGGTGGATCCCAATGGAGAGCACCAGCGGTATTGGTGAAGAAGAATGATGGAACGACGCGGTTGCGTATGGATTACAGACGGCTTAATAATGTAACTGTGAAGAACAAGTACCCATTACCAAGGATTGATGATTTGTTTGACCAATTGAGTGGAGCAAGAGTCTTCTCCAAGATAGATTTACGATCATCAGGTGCGACTCCGGGAGCAGAATATACCGAAGATAACATTTAGGTCACGATATGGGCATTATGAATTCGTAGTTATGCCATTCGGACTGACTAATGCTTCAGTGGTATTCATGGACTTAATGAACCATATTTTTATGCCTTACTTAGACCAATTTGTGGTAGTATTTATCGATAACATCTTGGTATATTCTCGTAATGAGGAGGAGCATGAAGAATATCTCAGGATATTTCTGCATACTTTGAGGGAGCACCAGATATATGCAAGTAATTGTGAGTTTTGGCTGGATCACATATCCTTTTTTGGACACATTATTTCTGGAGCAGGAGTGTCAATTGATCCCAAGAAGGTAGAGGTAGTAAAGAACTGGCCAGTTCCAAAGACAGTAGCAGAAGTGCATAGTTTTCTGGGCTTGACAGGATACTATAGAAGATATGTGTCATATTTTGCTAAGATCTCGACACCATTGATTCGGTTGACGTGCAAGAAAGTTAAATTTGTGTGGTCAATAAAATATCATATAACCTTTGAAGAATTGAAGAAGAAGTTAATCTCTGCACCAATCTTTACTCTTCCAGCAGGCTCGGAGGATTCAAAGTGTACTGTGATGCATTTGGAAAGGGACTTGGATGTGTTTTGATGCAACAAGGAAGAGTGATAGCGTATGCTTCTCGGCAGCTCATGGATCACGAGAAGAACTATCCAACTCACGATTTAGAGCTAGCAGCAGTGATGTTTGCGCTTAAGCTATAGAGGCATACTTATATGGCTATCGAGTAGAAATATTCACAGATCATAAGAGTTTGAAGTATGTATTCACGTAGAAGGACCTGAACATGAGGTAGAGAATGTGGCTAGAGTTATTAAAAGATTATGACGTAGAACTTCAGTACCATCCATGCAAGGCTAATGTAGTAGCTGATGTACTTAGCAGAAGAGATAGAAAATTTATGTTGACTACTCAGAAGCACATTCTAGAAGACTTACGAGAATAGGTATCGAGATAGTACTTTCACAAAGTACATGAGTTTAGGCTAGCCTACAAATTCAGTCAACTTTGGTAGATAGAATCAAACTAGCTCTGGCAGAGGACCCGAAGATTCAAAAGCTATAAGAAGAATGTGAGTCAGGCCTTCGGAAGGAGTTGCCAATACATGCAGTTGGAACACTAATGTTTGGGAATCGTCTATGCACCAAGCGGGGATATTCGACAAGAAGTTATGACTGAAGCACACAGTTTTCAATATTCCATTCATCCGAGGGCCATAAAGATGTACCAAGATATTAAGCAACACTATTGGTGGAACGGAATAAAAAAAATAGCATGCTTGGTATCGCGATGTCTGATATGTCAGCAAGTGAAGGAAGAACAATAAAGACCGACAGGATTATTGCAGCCGCTTCCTATACTAGAGTGAAAGTGAAAACACATCACGATGGACTTTGTGACTGGTTTACCTAGATCACCGACTGGTCGAGATCCAGTTTGGGTGATAGTGGATCATCTCACAAAAGTAGCTCACTTTCTTCCTTTTCGAGTAGGATAGTCTACAGAACAATTGGCTAAAATGTATATGCGACAGATAGTGATACTACACGGTATCCCAGTAAGTATCGTATCAGATCAAGATACTCGGTTCACTTCTTATTTTTGGAAAATTTTGTATCAGAGTTTGGACACCAAGTTAAGATTCAACATAGCTTACCACGTCCCCAGACAGACGAACAATCAGAGAGAACCATCCAGACATTGGAGGATATGTTATGAGCCAGTACTTTAGATCTTAGTAGATCTTGGAAGAATCACCTTCACTTGGTGGAATTATCATACAATAATAGTTATCAGGCCAGTATTCAGATGACACATTTTGAAGCACTGTACGGCAGGAAGTATAGGTCACCGTTGGCTTGGGACAACATTGATGAGAGAAAGATGTTAGGCCCTGAAATGATCACGCAGACAGTAGAGGTTGTCAAGCAGATTAGTGAGCGACTTCGGGTTGCACAAGATAGGCATCGTCATTGGGCCGATCAACATCGTAGACCTTTAGAGTTTTGTGTCGGCGATCACATATTTTTGCGGATTTTTCTAACCGTGGAGTCATTAGATTCAGGGTTCACGGGAAGCTAGGTCCCAAATACATAGGTCCGTTCGATATTCTGAAGCGGGTAGGCGATGTTGCTTATCGTCTTGCCCTCCGCCTTCGCTACGTGAGGTACACGATGTATTATATGTATCTCAGTTGCGTAGATATGTTCCAAATCTGAGTCATATCCTCGATCACTCTAAATTAGTCGTTGGTACCGACTTATCTTACGAGGAGTAACCCATATCCATATTGGACAGAAGGGAGAAGGTGCTCAAGAAAAGGAATATTTCTCTTGTCCGAGTTGCTTGGGGGCATTATTCTCTAGGACAATCGACGTGGGAGCGGGAAGAAAATATTCGATCCCGGTACCCGCACCTATTCGATTCAGAAGGTATATTATTTCTTGCGCCTTCATATCTCAGATTCTGTGATCAGGTGATCACTTGTATGTTGTGATGATATTGCTTGCATGTGTAGTTGCTAGTAGATTTGTATTGTGCTTGTCCTGACTTCTTTAGCTATTACTTGGATTCAAATTTTGAGACAAAAATTTTCTAAGGTGGATAGAGATGTCACTCACCGTTCCCGATATACGTATTTGGAATATTTTTATTTTATTTTAGCATGGTTGCATGTGCATGGAGACTAGACCCATTCTTTGGTTTAACCTTGCTCATGGTTTATTTTGTGGGTTGGTTCAGGTCACGAGAACCTTTGGTTCAACTCTCAACACTACCATATATAATCTAATTTTTCTCTCTCTCTCTTCACTTCTTCATTTTCTTACTCTCTCTTTAGTTTTCTCTCCTCATTTCCCTAGGCAAGTACAGCTTGCATGAAAAATAGAAAAAACCCTCCATATTATTATTCTATTATGTTTTTTATGTGTTTCTAAGCACTTTTAGTACTTGAAGTTTTTTGTTTTGATGGGTGGATTAGTATAGATCTACATTTCTAAACTTAGAATTTTTATGGGTTTCATGAGTTTTTTTGATTTGATCTATTAAACTTATGTCTTTGAAAACCAGTTTTGCTACATGATAGAGCTTTCAATTTAGAGCATTTTGGCTTTTGGTTCACCCGATTTGGACTTAAAATGAGGATTTTATGAACAAAATAATTTTTTAGATTTTTGGAGTTTTCGCCATGGCCGAACGTGCTGTTGGAGAAGACGAAGTTCGCATGTGGCGAGTGAGCTATGTGGCTGAGAGTGTCATGCAGCCTGAGAGGGTTATGCGGCCTAAACTCTTGCTACATACTGACATCATGCGTCCATCTTGTTGGACGTATGATTGCTGATTTACACAAGTGTCCTTGAACACCTTGTACTTTCACTCGCTGAACGAATGAGAAATTCGCTAAGTCCAAGAGACAACCCATGCGACATCGAACTACATGCAGCAAGCAGAGCATGCGACCATTTTTTCTTGGACGCATAACTCTGAAACTTTGGCACATCTTTCTATGATTTTATCTTTTTTTCTGACACACTTTATGGCTTATCACATTAGTCACTTTATGTCACATCTCTGACACTTCATTTATTGTCTGTCACTTCATCACTTGTCCCAAGGAGTAGACCTTAACCCTGAGCATGTGGTCAGGACTTGTTATGCGGCAAAGTAGTTCATGTGGCTTGACTTCATATGTGGCCAGGAATTGTCATGCGGCCAAGTGGTTCATATGGTCTGACTTCATATACGGCCAGGACTTGTGATGCGACTAAGTGGTTCATGCGACCCTGACTTCATATGCGGCCTGGACTTCCCATGCGGCTTAGAGACCCTTGCGACCTTGCTTGTTTCGATTGAATATATTTTTGATTCATGTGACCCAATGTATAATTGGTAATTAGACTTGAATACTGTATCTGTACTAATACCACTATTGCTTGATAATCGTTCATGATTTAATGTGCGTCAAGGTGCGACACATCGTGTCACGTGTTAAGTGATTATATTTGGATTGTGCATCGAGAATGCCTCCAAATTCCTGAACGCGTGATATTATAAATATAGAAGCATGAAAAATACGCTGGAGAATTATACGCATAAAACCCCCAACGTGCATGAAGCACGCGTAAAACAGAAGCTTCAGCGTTGTGTGGCGTAAGACATGACTTCAGAGTTGCCCGCGTAAAGCAGCACTTCAAGGCTGTTTTGGCGTAAAAGGTTGCTACACCTCCCCCCTACATAAACTATGTCTGCTTTTAATGCAGCATGAAGTTGTACGAGGAACTCTTCATATTCCTCGAATGAACCTGTCAGACAGAACAGTGAACCTGACTCCTGACAAAGAGCACTGCACGACGATCGAGAGGACGGATGTAATGATGATTCTGCACAGAGCCCCAGACTATCATTTAGTGGCATATCCTTGATACAAGTCATTTTTACGCACTCAAGGAATACGCTGCCTATTTTTACAGGCAGAAATGAGCCTTTACGTTCAAGATGAGACGAAACCAAACGCCACGTCAAAAGCTGTTCTTCGTACAGAACTCGAGGCACATCTCTGCAGTTAATGCGCGAGATGGTGGCAGATCTCTGTATTTAATGCATGAGATTTGGTTCTACTTTTAATGACTGGGAGAGCTAAAATTAAGGCTAATATGCTCACATCACTATCCCTACATATTACGCCAACCAGGCTATTTTCAACTATAGGAGCACGCCGTATGCTATCTCCTCGAAATACGCCAACCAAGCTATTTTTAACTATAGGAGTACGTCGTATGCTATCTCCTCGAAATACGCCAACTTTGGCTATATTTGCAAAGGTACGTGATAAGGCTATTTGGCCCAAAATACGCTTGAGACCTCAGTCAAAGAAGGACAATTGGCTATCTTTACGTTGGTTACCTATTATGCAACTACTAGGTTTTTACGCCAACAAGACAGCTACTTGGCTTTTACGCCAACAAGACAGCTATTTGGCTTTTACGCCAACAGGACAGCTGCCTGGCTTTTACGCCAACAAGACAGCTATGTGGCTTTTACGCCAACGAGATAGTTATTTGGCTTTTATGCCAACCATCTCTACGCGAGGGGCAGTTACCTACATGGCTTGCATGCCGTAATCTTCGATGAGCGATTATACGCATTATCTCATAATGGGACACGCGTCACACGCGGATTCAGAAGATCATTCAGACGTGGGTAGCAGTTATTATAACCGCCGCGTAAAAGGTGCAACTCTCTCCACTAATTAGCTTCTATGCCGACTGGTCAGTTACTGTGACCGAGCTCTATAAATAGAGACTTCCGGTCATAGGAGAAGGGGGTCGAAAAAAGGTCGAAAAGGGTGGAGATCAGAGAGAGAGCACATACAGAGAGTATTGATTGACAACGAGAGTTCAATACCTCCTGCAATCTTTGAAGCTTCTTCTTCTTCTACAGCACTTCTTCGTCATCGTGTGGTCCAAGGGACAAAGTGATCGACCGCAGATCAGACTCCTATAGCAATATTTTCCCAGAATTATTTTTATTGTACTTAACATCCTCGTATAGGATTAATTGTACTCTTTTTTTTCTTGTTTGTAAACAAAGAAAGGGTTTTGTATAAACCTAGTTTCATTCTTCTATTTATTATCAAACAATAAATATATATTGTTTTTCCAGAAAGGGCATAATAAGTGAGTCAACTACCAAAGCGTGGCTAGGATATTGATTGTCTGAATATTATAAATACGCTCGGGTGAATCCATATTTGACTTCCATGGATTCGTATCTAGCGTGCCCGTACTTTGTACGACATCTTAAGAAATTTTTTTATGTGACCACGCCTTGAGATTTCAAACACAACATAGGGCTAATTAGGTAACTAAAAGTGATAGTAACATTGGAGGGAACGGTATCCCGAGATCATGCCAACGAACCTTCCCACAAAGATTCATTCTAAGTGCGATGTAGGCTGGCCACCACAGATACTGTATATCATCTGCCTTAGTGGAGTGCAGTATCTGACCTATTATTATGTCGAGCACTATTTCACTATAGGAACACTAGAACCGCTAATACCGTATTTTTAGCGCAGTGGCCCTATGGGGGACTGGTGCATCCTGCAAATGCATGTTTTATTTATCTATTGGTTCGGTTAGCTCGTGTTCGGCATTGGCGTGATTTGATGATACTTATTATGCATTATTTCTGAGATAACCTCAAATTCCATAATTAGCAAGTCGTACAAATGATTGGCCGATATAAGAAAATAGACTTGGTTGTGATTTTATTATTCGGCTAGTAGCCTAGAAAAATGAACTATCATAGTGTGATGGTTCAACCCTTGTCCTTGTTTGGTTGTAGGGTTGGGCCTTTGAGCTAGGATATGCCATGGACCTTGGTTACGACACTGAACCTATTTATTATTATATGTTTTTCTTGGGTTTTTGTTTCTCAATTTTGTGCTTCTTTTGTGGTACTTGCTATTTGGGGTTTAACCCCACTGGTTTTGTATGGCCATATTTCGAGCCAGCACCCGAGGATCCAACGTACCTTCCTCCAACTCATGGCGCGTACCAGGAACATGGTCGCAGGGGATAGCGAATGAGTTTTCTTCTTCCCTGCTCGTCAGTGCACATTTAATTCTTTTGGCGTTTAGCCACTGACACCTATTAGCCGGCTCGTCTGGACATTAGTTTCCTTACATGATTGTATTAAATCAGACTGTAGTTGATCACTGTCATGTACTTTTGTTACTTTTTCAGCTCCTTATTTTGCATAGCTGGTCTCCAGAATATTTTGAGAAAGCGTTTGGGACGCCTTATTGCTTTATCATATACGCTCTATGCTTACTATTTCTTGTTTGAATGATTGAGACATAGAAGTTTTTGACCATAGGAGACTTGATTGTAGAATGCACCCCTTGTCTTATACAGCCGTGATCGCCGTACGACGTATAACACCTTGTACGAGATAGTTGCCATGTTCGTTTCTGTATTTCGGTACTGGGACGTGACAGGCGAAAATGAGAAAAGGTAGCCGGGGGGCTTGGTTCCACGTCTAGCGAGAAAACGAGCTAAGGTGAGGATTGTTAGATTATATCTCGTTTATGATTGAGCTCAAAGGTGACGATAATGGAGTTTATAATTTAGTCTCACATCGGGTAGGAAGATAATTGGCCAATTGATTCAGATTTAACATAAAAAATCCTTTTAAGACATGAATCAAGTCCAATATTGTATCTCATGGACCAATTCCGATTCGGATGACACCGCGTTCGCAACCGTTTTCATATTGAACACAGTTATAAGCCTTGCATCCCATATCCATGAATGCATATCATCACACAACATAAACTCACAATGCAATTTGAAATCTTGCAACCTTACAAATAACCTAACATAAAAGTGATTCACCTGATCGCCGGCAAAGTCGAGTATCCCCCAAGTCCGTTTCGACAAAAGCTCTTTCCCATTGTTGAGCCTGTAAACTCGGTATGCAACCTGAGCCATAGTGTACAGGAAAGCCAAGACTGCAATGCCCAGACAATACCTATAACGGGACCAACACCAGTTCAAACCATAAACATCACAGAAATAGCATAGTTTGCAGTATCGGTTGATACCGATACGATTTGGTATGTCCCGATTTGATACCGACCGATATCTGATACAGACCGATACCGACACTATGAATCTCCTTTTCAGTCAATTCGATAAAAAAAAAAAAAAAAAATTAACGAAAAAGACCAATCATCAAGGATGTAAAAGTATAGTTAGATTGTAAAAGCATGTAAAAGAAAAAAGAAAAAAACTTATGTATCGCCGACAAGGGTGCCTACCATTTCATTTAATTTCAAAACTAATAAGAAACAACATTGAAAATACCTCAAATTATGTCTAAAAATATAAAATATATTTTCTAAAATATTAATAATTTATCCGATATTGTTCATACCGACGATCCCAATACTCATAGGAACAATCCAATACCAATTTTGATATCGATATTGCGAACCTTGAGAAATAGACAAATGTACCTATTACGTTAATTGGATGGACAGAAATATGAAACAGAACATGGCACAACACACGGCCACCGCAACCTATTTTCGCGTATCCTGTTATATTTTGGAGCGTCGGAATCGTGTCCGAAGACATGTCTGGAACGTGTCCGACACGATACAGCCTAAAATTAATTTGTGAGTGTCCGTGCTTCCTAGGCAATAACTGACCTGTACTCCTGGTACTCCCCGAATCTCCTTCCGCCGCCGTGGTCGTTCGACCCCATGACGCTGAACGAGATGAGCGAGAAGAACAGGCACGCCCCCCTCAGGGACAGCGTGCTCTTCTCCAGAAAGTTCTCCCTCTTCCACCGCTGCAGCACCGGCGACACGCCGGGACTCCTCGATGGGTTCTCGACGTCCTCCTCCTCCTCGACCGGCGCTCTCGTCGACGCAGCGGGAGCGTTGTCTGCATCGTCTCCGGTGACACTTCCCATTACTCGATCTTCTCTCCTTGATTGATCGATACAAGAAACAATTGGAGCTTGAATAATGTAGGTAGGTAGAGGTAGAGGTAGAGGTAGAGGTAGAGGTGGTGTCGGGATGGTTTAATATGACAAATGACAACTGTTTTTGAAGAGGATGGCGGGGAGACCCAAGTGCTGTCCGGTTTAAATTTTGCAAAAAAGACAAGCTAAGCCGGCCACAGAGGAAAGACCAGGGGCCTTTCTGCATATTGTAAAACCAGAACAAGGATACAGATATTTAAGCACACAGAAAACAAACAACCATAAATATAACACTAATATGGTGCACGTACATTGCAAGTATATAAAAAAAAAAATTATAAATAATTAAACATAAATTTATTATTAAAAAAATATTATTTTTAGAAATTGAATTTAATCAATCAAAAAAAATATCTCTCATCTTAATCACTTGAGTTAGAATTATTTAGTTATAAATATATCATATTAGGTAGTTAAATATTTGGTTAATTTTTTTTTTAATAATTAGTAGAGTATTCAGGTGGTTATTTATTTATCTTCTTTTTTTAATTTTTTAAAATGATAATATACTTTTTTTTTTCTTTTTTTTTTAACTAAAGGATGTCCAGATGAAATTAACATAAACAGAGTTTCAAGGTTCAAGCAGCATCAAAACAAAAAAAATGGCCTCATACATGGCCATAACCCACAAACGCCTAAGAAACATTGTCCAGTTCAATTTAATGATAACCAGGAAGATTTCTGGATCCAAAAGGTGTTAAGTTGTTTTGGCTTTGCTTTGCATGCAACCTATGTGATTCAATAAAGATATTTTTTGTTTTTAGTTCCACATGAAAAATGAGAAGTCATTCTCCTTTCCATATATTGTTTTACTCCTCTTAATGGGTAAGTGGGTTTTGTAGGGGATGGACTAGATCTTATCCAACCCGCGAACGGGTGCGCGATTTAATACGCATCTTTTACGCGTTTATTAGTCGCGCATTTAGCACTATGCATGCATGTGCGCCACAGAACGGATATGGGTACAAGGTAATTTTACAACTTATTTTATTTTATTTTTTATTTCTGTTGGTTTGGTCTGGCGGGTTGTTGGTCTTCCGCAGAACCTTCTCACGTAATTCCATTACGGAAAGAGTGCAAAATGTTACGTGAGAGATATATCCAGGACAAGCTCCTGATATCAGAGAACAGTAATCTGTTTTTCTCTTCTCTCTCTCGTTCTCTGTTCGGAACGAAAGAAAAATCGTACAGAGACGGAAAAGAAAATAAAACCATCAGAACCTAAATTTCTCTAAAAACTCCTCCGTCCTCTCTCTTCTTCGGATAAGGCTGTGATCGTTCGTGGAATTCGCCACCGGGTGCACGGTGTAGTGGATCGAAAGGATTCGTTGTATCTCGGGATAGATCGTCAAGAACCCGCTGCACTGTTCGTGAAAACAATATTCTATTCTAAGGACAGCGTGTAACGTGCCTCGAATCTTTTACATATTTTCTGCCTTTAATTTTACATCTTCCAATTTGCATTATTTAAAAAAATTTCCAACAAAAGGTATTGCATGTAAGAAAAAATATTAATTAGTCAACCTCCTCAATCCCTAGTCCTAGTCCTCTCACCCTCGTAGACCTGGATCAAGACTCCAGACTGGTTCTCAGAGTAGCTAGGTAGAGAAGACCTTACTCCTTTCTTTCTAGGAATGGTAGTGTTCCTTGGGATCAAGACAGTCATGACTCCTACTGCAGTCTCAAGACCAAGGAGAGAGAGGAGTGACATCCAACAAATGCAGGTCCTGCACCTTCTCATTGCCTTCACCACTCAAGGCAGCAGCACCATATGCAACAGCCTCATCAGGGGCCATTTAATCATGGGCCAGGGTCGGTCCGGCCCACTCAATCGAAACGTATTGTGTCCATAAAATAGGTCCATTAAAAAGTCCGGTCCAGCCCTTAGACCCGGCCCGGCCCGTGGCCCATCCTGGCCCAGTCTAAAAATTAAACTAAAATTGTTAATATTTGTGTTGGAACTTGAAAGGTTGAGCTTGTATTTTGAATTTAGTTAGTCCCACTTAATAATGAGTGAAGCAGCCACATCCCACATGTTGACTGCTCCCACGTGGCCCACAACTTTTTCACTCCACACATTTCCTTCTTCAAGAAGGCTTCTTGTTGTAATAAGTTAAACCATTCCAACTTCCCATGCAAAGTCAACAACTCAGGTGACTCATGGTCTAAAGTGTTGAATGTCCGTTAAATACTCTATGGTACTCTATGGTTATTAAGAGTAAAGAAGAGCCGCACACTTGCTGAGTGTTGCTCTTTTTCCAACGTTCCCCTAATGCACATATCGTTTTTTTTATGGACCTCTCTTGGAACATCAACTGCCCAGCCCACAGGCACAGCTCGACCCAGACACAGTCCGATCCGGCTCGAAGTCTATCGTGTCCTGGACCATATGTCGGACTGGACTGAGATGTTCCACCTTAGATCCGATCCGACCCGAACCACTATAATGTATGATCTTGATGAGTCCGGCCCATACCCAATCCGACCCAGAAAAAAATCATTTTAAGCTCTTCAATTCTGGCTCTAGTGATTGTAGAGTAAAAATCGAATCAATCTCAAAAGTAGTCTGGGCAGTAGATGATAGCGTCCTCTTTGCCCTCTCACATGATGTCCTCAACTTCCTAGGATCTCTGGGGTTTCCAGTGATGTCCTTCTTGTTCTTCCTCTTAAACTCTTGGACAAATTGGTTCACCATTCTGTTGTCAAAGTCCTCCCCACCAAGGTGAGTATCACCTGCAGTTGCTTTCACCTCAAAGATGTCCTCCTCAATTGTGAGGAAGAGACGTATCAAAAGGCTTTGATAAAGGCATTACAAAAAAATTCGGAACTAGTCCAGTATTGATGTTAATCCACTACTAAAGCTATTTAATTCATACTAACCCAAATCTTATTAAGGACTGCCCAATCCCACTCCCAAACTCTCCAAACCTCCACAACCGGTATACTTGGTCGGAGCCCTCCTCCTCCACTCCTTCCATTTGAAGATCTAAAATTTTACAATCTCCATCTCCTCCAATTCCAACCATTAATCGATGGCTCCCAAATCCTCCAAAAAAAAAAATCAAGGTACAGTTTTTCCTCATCCTTCATCCTCTCTTATTATTTTATTTTTTATTGCATTTCCATTGCATTTCAAAAAAAAAAAATTTATTTCCAAACTTCGTTAATGGCTTAAAATTATAGTGTAATAAGCTAAAATAGATTTTGGATGTAGTATCGACGTATTTCTGAAGTCTTGAACCCTATTTCAGGGTATGGAAGTTCGAATTTCGTCGAACGGTCGAAAAAGAAACATGTCTAATTGTAGAAATTTTTACAGTCCTATATATATATTCTAGACTGTTAAAGTATCTGCAGTCCTTTATGTATAGAGTACTTTAAAAAATTTAACAGTCCTATATACATATAGGACTGTAGAAATTTTTACAGTCCTGATTGTTCAATTACTTTTGGACTGTTAAAATATATATCTTGTTTGTCTTATAGCCACGACCTCCGAAAAATCCTTAGGGATGATGGTATCATAAGAAGATGTCCCACTGAGTCGATGCGTAAGGAACGCAATGTTGAGCATGATGTTGAGACAGCCCTCGCTATCGTCGACCCCGAGGCACCCTCTCAAGTTAGGAAACGTCGACTGAATAAAACTATAAATCGTTCGAAGAGACGTGCTCCTAGTACTTATGGTTCTTCTTCCTCCTCCGATGAAGACATATCAACTGTCCAAAACACGCCAACTAATGGTTCAGGACCTTCTTAGCAGGCAGAAAGTCCAGTCGAAACTCATCCACCAACCCTCCGAAACCGGCCAACTGATAGTTCAGGACCTTCTCAGCAGCCAGATAGTCCAGTCGAGACTCGTCCAAACGATTTCTCTATGTTTCCGTCGATCGAGAACCATATTGCATACCAAATATGAAAAAATTCGGTAAATATATTACTTATGATAATTTTAATTATTTATAGATAACTATATTTTATATATAGTTCTAAGTTCATCCAATTATTTACTTTTTCAGGAGAGTTCTCGTATGTTAACGGTGATCAACCACTGCAAAAAGTGCAATACATGTAGTGCCTCGCTCCTAACGGCGCACTATATAAGACTTGTGGCTCGATTAACTCAGTCGAAATTGAGTATGAGAAAACTTTATGGCAAAATCGATCACGGACAATGCAATGAACATTTCCAATTGATGGATCGGCTTCTGCTAGAATGAGTCCAATAGCTTTCGTTGGATTTTTGGTTGGCTTTCTTGGATTTTTGCTGCTTGGTTTTGATGAATGCATTTTTGTGATTGGTTTTTGATGATTGATTGTTTAGCCCATTTTTATCGATTGCATGCATTCATTCTAGAGAACTCTGAGAGAAATGAAGACGGTAGTCTAACCAAATGTTGGTGCCAATGCAGATAGATGCGTGACCGGAGTCTGAGCGAACAAGCGTCTTTTCTCTCTCGATATTCTCTATTTGGTGAGCGGTTCTGTCCCTTCTTCTCTACTCCTTCATGCCAATAATCAATAATGTTCTCTTGTAACCTTGCTAAGTCCAATGATCTATAAAGCCACTAATGCCACAAGTTTCATACCACTATTATAAATCATTAGAATTGCATTGATAAGAAGAAAGTTCAATTATGTAACACATGAAAGGATATAATCATTGTGTCGTGGTTTGGTGCCATGACTTAGCGGTAAATTGGAGTCTACAGACTACCAATCGAATCAAATGAATAAGTATGCTAAAATGAGAATGGAGAAATATGCATTGTTGCTCTGAATATTTCAATACCTTACACTTCTATTTATGCTTATCATATAGTCGTAGATGCATTGTATGGTCATGGACAACTTGTCCCCAAGGTAGTAAATTTTTTCGAACGGAATCTGAAAAACTGGGGACCGTTCGGCCCGGAAAAAATAGTAGCGCTTGGGTAGCGCCGAGTATAAGCGAGACATTCATTGAGGCTTGTTACCTGCTTTGAGTGGCGCATCGCACGCCCATCGAAGTCCTATATGGCATGTCCATCGTGGTGCTACACCACAAATGACCAAGTAAGAATGAGTTGCATACTAATGGTGTCTTATGCAGGGGCGGTAAGAACAATCCGTAAATTATACGGGAACGACCCTTGGCCGGGGTAAAGATTCCATATGTGCAAAGCTTATATATATCTTACTGCATGAACTGTTGCTTATAAACTGTTGCCTATTAAAATATTATATGTATAATGTTGCTTATTTAACTGCTGCCTTAATTAAGAAGTGTTGGTTTAGGTGAGTGGGACAGTTCTTCTCATCAGTACAAGTTAAGTTGTAAACACCCTGATTTTTATAATTTAATTTAAAAATTACATTAATTATTATTGTATAATTTTTTTATTATTTTTAGCTAATTATAATAAATGTTTGTTCATGAATTTATATTTTTGTGTATTTAGTTAATTATTAAAATAGAGCAAAAAATATATTTTTTTGGTGTACAACTAAAATTAGAATATTGTGTAATTTTTTGGAATTTTTTGGGGTCCTAAACTATTTTTAATGACCATATATGCATATATATTTATTGTTTTAATAAACCAACCCAAACCAACCAACCCAAACCAAACTAACTGAAACCAGATCTGAACCCAAACCCATACCCGAACCCGCAACCCGTTAACCCACAACCTCACCCTCAACCCGCTGTAACTGTCCCGACTCCATCTCTTCTTCTTCTTCCCGAAACCTCCCCGACCCCTCTTCTTCATCTCCTTGTAACTCCCTTCACACCGCCCTATATAAAGCCTAGCCTAGCCGACCACCACCACCACCACCACCATCAACTCCTCTTCCAATCTCGACCAACCCCAACCGCCGACGACTGTCGGACAGTAGCCACCGCATGCCGCAAGATGCCTCTGCACAGCCACCCAAAATTTCTAGCAGCAACGAGCATCGAGGTACCCATCTTTCCACCCCTATATCTCTCTACACAGTTAACTAAATATCGACCCGTTGAATCCTATGCGAAGACCACATGACCCCCTTGAACCCTATATAATTAGTTCGATGTATCGTGTCCTGTGTCGGTCGTAATTTGCGACACAAAACAGAAAATTATGACCCAGTTTGTAGTTCAGAAACTGTTTCAACCACCCATGTTCATGGATGATTTTTTTCCAATCTAGTTAATATTTTTAAATTATACTTAAAAAATAATTTAGACAACATAAACAAGTTTTAATATCTTTAATTAGTTTATTTTAATTTATTGTATGCTGTGTTTTATTCGTTGTTGAATTTGACCGAAAAGTTAGTTTCTTAAACCCAAAATTTCTGAAACGGAGTGCGTTCCGCTAAACGAGGTAACTTCATAGTGTATAAATTGCACAGAAAGGCGCGTATCATAAACGCGGACATGTGATATTTTACAGAAGTTGATTTGGATGTGCGTGTACACCGAAATCAACACGTATCCGTCGATAAGTCCAGTATCGACCTGTTCTGACACTCGTCATAATTTTGTGTGTGCTTGTCGTTTCGCAACGAAACTTGTACCATTGGATTCATAGCATTACGCTGGTCTTGTGACCCAAGTTTGGTTCAATTCTAAAAACATTGACGAAACTCCGTTTCGTGGGCCCTACGGCTCCACTTGACGGGCAATTTCATGACCGGCTCATCGAAATCAAGTTCTGGATTTTTCGTTGGGTTCGTATCATCATTCTGAACTCATAAACACTAAGTTTGACGAATTTGAAGAACTTTGTCTCTGGCACATTTTTTTGTGCGAAGTGGGCCATATGTGGACCCCGCTTTGACCCAAAACTGTCAATTCTGCCCATGTGTCCAAATTGGACTTATGGGTAGTCAAACCTAGCTATTTCATCTATTCTGAGAATAATGGTGATGTTTGTTTCAGCATCCGGAGGCATACCTGGAGATTATTGTAAATAATCCTTCTTAAAATTAAAAGAGGGCATAATTTTTTTTTTCATAAAAAAAATGTTATGTTTCATAGATTCAGATCTAACCATTCTCATTAACACAAAAACAATATTTGACTTATAATAAAGGTACCATTCTCATGAGAACAAAAATAAAAATAAATAGAAGATCTTTGAACAATAATGAATAAAAAAAAATTATGACAACAAAACTATAAAGAACAACCTCTTATCTAATAAGAACGAAAAATAAATAAAGAACAACCTCATTAAGTAAAAAAAAAAAGAATAATAAACAAATACAAATTTTCGAATTATTTAACAAAACAGAATTATTTTAGCATAATGAAACCATCTCGAAAAAAGTAACAATAATCTATGGGTGATTGTTATAGATTACTTGCTATGAAAAATCAGAAAAGAAAAGAAAAATATGTGGGTGATCATTATCCATGTATAATATATTATTAGGTAAGAAAGTATTACATAAAAATTTATAGTAATACTACTAACTATAAATAATAGTAATATTTATAGTATTTGAATTATATATTAGTATAGATAAATGAAAATGTCAATCGTCTCATAAGTCATACAAAAACAGTAGAATGCATAAAGAGTTTTGGTGGCCAATATTATATTTATGTTTTCATATTTATAGGATACTAGTATATATATGTATGTGTTACACGTATTTTATTTATACTACTTGAAAAAAGCAAAAACTATACTATTATAACAACTACTATTGTAACAACCAACAACTTGTTATACTTCTGTCTATATTTTTAGTTTTATCACACTTTCCATTCTCTTATCAATGCAGAGGAAAGTACATGAGAAATTGCCAAAGCAAGGTCTAGAAAGTTGACTTTACTACAAGCTGCTGATCTTTGAACAATAGTACACAGGACAGAGCTGCTGATGACTACAAACTTGATCAGTCATCATATTAGTTATGGCGTAGTTTTTTTCGTTCTATGAATCAAATGTTAATAATGTGTTAACAAAGAAACATCTAAAATTGATTGATACCAATCGTTATTTTTTTTTTCATATTTATAGGATATTATGGATATTATAGGGCATATGTTAACACACTAATAAATGTGTTGGTAGTCACAACAGCGCATTTATCAATACATATTTTACATTGAATTTTGTTAACATGTGTCCTAAGGACACATGTTAACACATTGGATGTATATTTTACATTGGTATTTGTACCAGCACATTTATCAATGTACATTTTACTTAAAATATGTATTAATAAATGTAAACGGTGCATTAATAAATGTGTTGGTACAAGTACCCAATGTAAAATACACATTTATCAATGTGTTAACATATGTCCTTATGGCACATATTAACAAAGTGCATTAAAAGAGCAGCTTTTGCTTTGGAATGTGTCAACAAGATCCAATAAAATAATTTTAAAATAATCTGTTGAATAATTTATTAGTATAGATGATAGTTTTTAAAGCAAAAGATTATCTATTAATTATTCTTAACATGTGTCCGTAGGACTGTCATTATTTTGACAGTCCTGTATACAAATATATAAAAGTCCTATACAAACATATAAAAGTCCTGTATACAAATTTATCTACAGTCCTATATAAATATAGGACTGTCATATTTTCGACAGTCCTATATAAAAGTAGGACTGTCATTATTTTGACAGTCCTGTATACAAATAGGACTGTCAAACTAGTGACAGTCCTGGATAATTATATGAAGTTATTAATGTTTATATTATTTTATATTGGTTATAGGACCAACCTTGTACAAATATTGTGGTACATCCTGCTATTGGTGTTGATGTGGATGATATATTCTCAACGGATATTCAATTTGCAACCCAGGAAGAAGCATTAGAGTGGTGCAGAGAAGTTGGAAGCCGACATAACGTAGTAATTGTCATTACAAGATCCATCAGATCTCGGCCGGACCGAAAATATGTAGAGCTGGGGTGCGAAAGAGGAGGTGTGTTTAGGGAGCATCATAAAAAAAGGGTATTGTTGAAAAAAAATCCCTAAGAAAAACGTTGGGACGAGAAAATATGGTTGTCCATTGAAGGTGTTGATTGTAAAAGTAGAAGATGTGAAGTGGATAATCAAAGTTAAGAATGGAAGACACAATCATCCTATTCCAGGGACACTTACAGGTCATCCCTACGTGGCACGGTTGAAGGAGGATGAGAGAAATTGGTTGAAGAAATGTTCCTTTCCGGAGTTGCACCGAAAAAAAATTATTCTGCCGTGCGACAAAAAGAAGATGGGAACAAGTCTACCATTAGGACCATCTATAATAGTTTGGCCAGAGCGAAAATTAAAAGTATGAAAGGAAGAATGGCGATGCAACAAGTATTGAAGTTGCTTGGGAAGCATCACTACGTGGAGTACCAAAGAAGACATCCACAAACTTATGAACTCCTTTCGTTATTTTCGGCTCATCCTGATTGCACACACTTGGCTCGGTCCTTCGCAGACGTGTTGATCCTTGATTGTACATATTGTCACGCCCCAATCTCCCGCAAGCTCGATAGTCCCTACTGAACGTGAATCACCACGTTGCAGCTCTTCCGCAGGACAATCGTTCCCATCGGGACGTGATGCCGTACGAGCCTGGAGTTGCGCTCGTACAAGGCTATGTTGTTAAACACCAAAGTTATCATCGAAACAACCAAGTTACAGCGGAAGCCAATTTGTGTACCAAGCACACATCAGAGTAATACGCAGCGAAGCTCACGATAGGGTCCAAATGAAATGCCCCGAAGGCAATGCCACAAAGGCGATGCCACGGAGACGATAAAATATTCTTGCTCTTTTCTCTAGCCCACAAAGGTACTTACAGTTCATACATCTTGTCCCGTATATCCAAGCAGCGCCACTACGCCTGTGTACCTGAAATATTGCCCACAAACGTGGGTCAGTACACAACCGTAATGGTGAGCGGGGTAACCCACTCGCCTAAGCCGACACTAAGTAAAATAGTGACTGTACACAGTTAAATGGTGATCTTTCTAGTTGAATCCTAGATTCGTTTCATGGCATATGAATGACATGTTAAGGAAAGCTTTAAAGCAGTTTAAGCATGCAAGCATTCAATCTCAAACAAAACGACAAGCATTTATATAACCGACCCGTCTTACTCAATGCCATCGCTTGCACGATAACATATCGAACCATCAGTCTCGCCTAAATATCCATCCTCAACCAAAGTTTATATTCCAATCTCAAGTGCACACTCTTGCCGAGGCAAGGTGGTCGCGCCTACACGAAAGCCAAACCAACAAAAGAAAAGCAAGCCATCACTTATACTATATGAAGTCACTGGCTAAAAGCCACGAAGGACATTGATCGGACCAAGATCAATAGGGCAATCCTACCCGATCCAGGGTTGGGCAGCTACTCCCGCCTGGTGGTATCGGACTACCAGCACTGCGCCCAATTGTGCGATGTCCATTGTTTCCTCCATAGTGGAACGGTCCCGGTGCTCCGGTGCCTCATTCTGTTCCAGGAAACGAAACCCTGTCCCACACAGGTTGTCCGTGACAATGCAGACACAGTAGGTATGACGAGAGGATCGAAACATTCTCGCCCCACCAAGCGATCCTAGACTCGTTCAACCGATATCCAACCAAATATCCATAACCATTCTTCCAACATATCCAACCAAGGAATCCAAATCTCGACCTCAGAATATAGCCCAAGGCACCAAAATATCAAGTGTTTCATAGGCACGATGCCTCTTCTCAACACAGTATCCAAATTGGTGCAACACCCATGCTCAAAGCAAAACCCATGGCACAATGTCGTTTCAGTGGCATAATGCCCCATTCGTGGCACGATGCCCCATCAAGCGGCACAACGCCCTCGCCGATGCAGTTATTCGGTTTCGAACCACAACTGCTCGTTTTGCAAGACAAAGCGACCAAATGATACTCGCGCACGGATGCACGCTCGTTCGCCCGAATTCCCGATATTCCCAATATTTCCATTGCCTCAAATGTATCATTCCAACCGTCCAAGTAAAATCCCAAGTATCCAACCGACTGCCTCAAATGTATTAATCCAACTCAAGCTCCAACTATCCAACGCGTAAATCATTTCAAGCCACAATCCTACCAAGCCAACGACGGACACTCTATGCATGCCTCAGTGTAGTGATTCCCAATGTTTCAGTCCAAGTGTTCAAGCCTTTTACGTGTTTCCATATTATTAGGCATGAAGGAGTAGAGGAGAAGGGAAAGAGCCCACTCACAATGTTTGATCCCGTTAGGCATCATGTCCTGCCGATACGGCCAATCCCTTGAACCCGTGGTCCGATGCAAACGCGATCTACTCAACTGGTATGACCGTGCGAGCAGTCCGTGCTCTCCAAATCATCCGACCGATCGGATTAAGGAAGACGGCATTATCGCTTCTATTCAGCTATTCAGAAATGTTCTGAACGAACACCTGATTTCCATCGAACCCGCTAGCCATCTGCACATTGAAACCAACTCGATTAATCCTTCTTTTCAAAATCCAACATTTCAAATGTAACCAGCATTTGATTTATTCAGTCCGACTCAGCGTAACGCTCCGAGCGGTTGCGGGGCATTACATAATATACCACTTAGAATCAGGTTCGTCCACGAACCGTGCTGGTACACATTCCTATCACATGCCATAATCCAATTCCATGGATCTGCTCTATGCAACTCACATATTCACGATTTTGACTCTGCATCTCGTTCTGCTGAACGCTCGTAAAATTTTTACGAATTCCCACATCCTTCTTGCAACTCAATACGAATTCTTCGTATTGCTTAGTTTTGGATCGTACACATATTTAAGGCGTCCCTAAAATACATGCATTTCAGCCGAGCTTTGCGATAGCAAATTTGAACAAGTTTATGTTCGAGGCATCCATTTGCTTTGCTCCCAATTGAATCAAATTATGATTTTCATTCCAACACATTCGCTTGAGCACTATTCTCAATTATGCAGATTTTCCACCGACTCAATGAGTTCGCGTTCCAACTCAATCCATCCAACTATTTCTGAAAATCAGTACTAGCAACATCTCCAAATATATTTCATGCACCGAACGATTATCTCAACTGATACTACCCAAGCTAGGCAACTTACTCAAAACTCAACTTTGCTTAGATCAGCTCAGTCCAACGCATTCCTGCCATCTCAATATCTCACAGGGTGAACATCTATATTGAGGTTCGTGTGATCCACGAAGAACTCGCCGCCACGCCAAAGGGATAGTGTCGCCACGATTTCAACGTGGACACACTCGCCACAATTCTTAGGTTGCACATGGAATAGTTCTTCGCGCTGCTTCCACTGCCTCGAAGCGTAGAATATCACCTTTGCCTTCCGAACGAGCACGCTTTCCAGACTAAGTTTCGAGACATCTTGTAAATCTGAGGCACATCTGTCCCTTCCAGTATTCGCAAAGATTTGATCTGAACGAGCCGCTGCTTTAACTTCACGAGCTAGTTTCACAGTCGTCAATTCATATGAATGCTATTCCCTTCCAGGGCACGATGAGTCAGAGGCGATGCCATCGATAAAAATCTGCGACTCTGAATCTCATCAGTTGACTAGGCTACTTCCACCATCGCTCCGATCTTCCGGCTGCATCTTCAGTTGAAGACTATCCCAAGGGTCTCTCAAATCCAACTCTCAGTCAATAAGCCAAATCTCATTGCTCACATCTGCCCTCGACGCATTCCCAAATACGCCGCCTCAAGGGTCATTCTATGGGTCAACAATATTCATCTCCGATCTGGCGGGTAAGTCGCTAGGGTCAGCTGTCCCGAAGCTACGCTCGATAATTGTAATCATCACGATGGACAGTTACTATAAACCATGCTATATCTCATCTGCAAATCCGAGCCATAATCCAACCATTCCATCCGAGCGATCTTCTGAATCCGAGAAATTTCATGCACTACCTTTGATGATATGTCAACCAATGCCGCTTAGCCACCTAAAGTCTTGCTATCTATCCAAGCCACAATTTGAGAACTGCGCTCGTTGAAACCGTCTTCCATCAATCCGTCGTTCTGTCCTGAATCTATCAAATTTTTGAATTGCCATGTTCCACAATGCACGTCCAACTTACTCGAGCAGCACAGTGATTTGTTCCGACGTTGCTCTCACATTTAGCTATCTTCAAAAGTCAATCCGCTACAAATCTTTTGCCTTCCGTTGTCGCCACAATCCGTCCACGTCTTCCGGAGAATCCGTTTTCCATCGTTGCAATATCTTGCCCAAAATTTTATTTCAGCTTAACCTGAGTCAACATCTCGAGCAGCAATATCCAGAATCTTCCAAGTTTGTGTGAATCCATCGCATTGTCCATCCAAAACAAATCGTATTTCATTACTCAACCAACAGCTCCAATGCGTTGCCCAAAATCGTAGTCCGTGCTCGCTATCATTCGATTCATCCATCGCTCGTTCAAGCGTATCCCAACCGTTCATTCCGATCTCGTCCATCACTTAAGCCTAACGATGCTTTCATTTGCACCAGTCCGTTCACGATATGCTCAACTCAATATTCGCTTGCTATCATTTTCATCCTTTCCAACTCAGCCAACGTGCACCAACCAACTTGTATTCTCGTTTCATGAGTCCGTTCAGGTAATTCCCATAGATGTCCAACCAAAATATTTTTAATACCTTGCTTAACACATTTGATCCCATATACCACTTCGAATCAAGTCGCTACTTACATTACGTTTTCCTGCACGAATCCAAGATCCGTTCGAACCATCCTTTATGCGTGATCATGCCTTTCCCAATTCGAGTTTGACACAAAACTCAGGCAACGCTTGAATTATCCAACTATTTCCATCATCGGATACTTTCTCAACACGAGCAATCGTGCAATGATTGTCTTTCAAATAGTCCAACCCAATACCCAACGGTTTCACACATTTGTTGTACGAGCAACTCGTGCCAACTTATTCTGATAATTTCCGAGCCCAAACTCAAACTTGCTCAACCGATGCGCCACAGCCGAAATTCCAACTTCTATCCAACACAGTTGCTAGACGAGCAACTCGTGCAACGATTTATTCTCATCGAATGTTTCTACTCAACACATGCCGCATAACCAAATCTCGTTAGCCAACCAACTGATCCATTGAGGCAATCAGAATCTCCTGAACGATAAGCCAAGCCAACCCAACAAAAGCCCATAACTTGTTGCACAAATGCAACAACGCCAACCAACTTGCTGCACGAATGCAACAACGTCTAACGAGGCTAAGCGATCCTACGAAACCAACCAAAGCAACACAACCAAGAACAAAATACAGCCACAACCAACAATAAATAAACTCATTGCATGAAATATCCGATGCGGCACTGAGTAGAGTCAAGAGCTAGACGACACGCGAAAGCGATTTTAGAGTTTGTGATGAAACGAAGGACCAAGTCCGAAGAAATGAACCGGGCGCTCTGATACCAATCTGTCACGCCCCAATCTCCCGCAAGCTCGATAGTCCCTACTGAACGTGAATCACCACGTTGCAGCTCTCCCGCAGGACAATCGTTCCCATCGGGACGTGATACCGTACAAGCCTAGAGTTGCGCTCGTACAAGGCTATGTTGTTAAACACCAAAGTTATCATCGAAACAACCAAGTTACAGCGGAAGCCAATTTGTGTACCAAGCACACATCAGAGTAATACGCAGCGAAGCTCACGATAGGGTCCAAATGAAATGTCCCGAAGGCAATGCCACAAAGGCGATGCCACGGAGACGATGAAATATTCTTGCTCTTTTCTCTAGCCCACAAAGGTACTTACAGTTCATACATCTTGTCCCGTATATCCAAGCAGCGTCATTACGCCTGTGTACCTGAAATATTGTCCACAAACGTGGGTCAGTACACAACCGTACTGGTGAGCGGGGTAACCCACTCGCCTAAGCCGACACTAAGTAAAATAGTGAATGCACACAGTTAAATGGTGATCTTTCTAGTTGAATCCTAGATTCGTTTCATGGCATATGAATGACATGTTAAGGAAAGCTTTAAAGCAGTTTAAGCATACAATCATTCAATCTCAAACCAAACGACAAGCATTTATATAACCGACCCGTCTTACTCAATGCCATCGCTTGCACGATAACATATCGAACCATCAGTCTTGCCTAAATATCCATCCTCAACCAAAGTTTATATTCCAATCTCAAGTGCACACTCTTGCCGAGACAAGGTGGTCGCGCCTACACGAAAGCCAAACCAACAAAAGAAAAGCAAGCCATCACTTATACTATATGAAGTCACTGGCTAAAAGCCACGAAGGACATTGATCGGACCAAGATCAATAGGGCAATCCTACCCGATCCAGGGTTAGACAGCTACTCCCGCCTGGTGGTATCGGACTACCAGCACTGCGCCCAATTGTGCGATGCCCATTGTTTCCTCCATATTGGAACGGTCCCGGTGCCCCGGTGCCTCATCCCGTTCCAGGAAACGAAACCCTGTCCCACACAGGTTGTCCGTGACAATGCAGACACAGTAGGTATGACGAGAGGATCGAAACATTCTTGCCCCACCAAGCGATCCTAGACTCGTTCAACCGATATCCAACCAAATATCCATAACCATTCTTCCAACATATCCAACCAAGGAATCCAAATTGCGACCTCAGAATATAGCCCAAGGCACCAAAATATCAAGTATTTCATAGGCACGATGCCTCTTCTCAACACAGTATCCAAATTGGTGCAACACCCATGCTCAAAGCAAAACCCATGGCACAATGCCGTTTCAGTGGCACAATGTCCCATTCGTGGCACGATGCCCCATCAAGCGGCACAACGCCCTCGCCGATGCAGTTGTTCGGTTTCGAACCACAACTGCTCGCTTTGCAAGACAAAGCGACCAAATGATACTCGCGCACTGATGTACGCTCGTTCGCCCGAATTCCCGATATTCCCAATATTCCCATTGCCTCAAATGTATCATTCCAACCGTCCAAGTAAAATCCCAAGTATCCAACCGACTGTCTCAAATGTATTAATCCAACTCAAGCTCCAACTATCCAACGCGTAAATTATTTCAAGCCACAATCCTACCAAGCCAACGACGTACACTCTATGCATGCCGCAGTGTAGTGATTTCTAATGTTTCAGCCCAAGTGTTCAAGCCTTTTACGTGTTTCCATATTATTAGGCATGAAGGAGTAGAGGAGAAGGGAAAGAGCCCACTCACAATGTTTGATCCCGTTAGACATCATGTCCTGCCGATACGGCCAATCCCTTGAACCCGTGGTCCGATGCAAGCGCGATCTACTCAACTGGTATGACCGTGCGAGCAAGCCGTGCTCTCCAAATCATCCGACCGATCGGATTAAGGAAGACGGCATTATCGCTTCCATTCAGCTATTCAGAAATATTCTGAACGAACACCTGATTTCCATCGAACCCGCTAGCCATCTGCACATTGAAACCAACTCGATTAATCCTTCTTCCCAAAATCCAATATTTCAAATGTAACCAGCATTTGATTTATTCAGTCCGACTCAGCGTAACGCTCCGAGCGGTTGCGGGGCGTTACACATATAAGACCAACAAGTTCAAGATGACTCTTTTTTACGTTGTTGGGTTTACGTCTACGGAAAAAATATTTACAGTTGTTTTTTGTTTTATGAAGAGTGAGACAGTAGAGGATTACAGATGGACGTTGAGGAAACTACAATCTCTTTACACAGGTTACAAAGAGCCCTCTGTTTTTTGTTACCGGCAGAGAATATGCGCTGATAAATGCTATAGAGATTGTATTTCCTCATGCGCATAGACTACTATGCACTTGGCATATAAATCGAAATATCCAAGCTCAATATAGGAGAAAATTTGAAAATGTGGACGGTAAAATCGACATGCTTCGCTTCGAAGAATTCTACAGTGATTGGAGTCTTGTATGGCGAGCAAGTACTACAGACAACTACGACACAGCATGGTACATGTTCCAACAAAAGTGGGAGACGAGTAACCCGACATGCATATCTTATATCAAAAATACTTGGCTAGAACCACATAAAGAGCAATTCGTGTTAGAATAGACGAACATGGTGAAACATTATGGCACAATCACTACGAACCGGGTCGAAGGATCACACTCAAGTTTAAAAAAATATCTACAGTCATCGGTCGGTAATTTTGTCTCCGTTTGGCAATCGATTCATTTGATGATGACTTCCACGGTGAACGAGATTGTAGCATCATTTGAGATGAGCCTAAATATTGCAAAGCATGAATACAAGCATGAACACCTCTTGGATGGTTTAATCCATGTAGTATCTCACAAGGCATTGGACTTATTGTTTGAGGAGATTGGTAGGTCAAAGTCGGTGGGTTATGATCCCGAGGTTTGTGGTTGTTCGTATCGACATTCACTCGGACTTCCTTGTGCACATGAGATCAACGATATCGTCGTGAATCTATACTTATTCCAATAGATGTTGTTGATCAACGTTGGAGACAGCTGTCGATAATGCCGAAGGTGGAAGTTCTAGATGATTTTTTTGCTTTGCCACAAGTGAAGCTTCTGCACGCACGGTGGTGTGTCGCATCGGAACCGGAGAGAAGATCCATTGAGGTTAAAATCCAAGAAATTGCAGTCCCGACAACAACTCGATTACAAGAGCCATCTGTTGTTCGAACTCCTAAGGGGAGACCACAGTCAAGAAAGAGTGGAGCAAAAAAGAAGGAGAAGGAGTCAACTAAAAGAGATCCATCCTTGTTTGAACATATTGAACGCAGTTTGGAGGCAAAGTCCGTAATGGATGGGGTGGTATTTTCGCAGAAAAAGAGTAAACTTACTATTCGAAGGGGGAAGAAACAGAAAACGAACGATACAGTCACGGCGGAGGGTTTAGATAACTTTTCTGATTCTCATAGTCTATACATTAAAATTTTCCTACCTGAGATACGAAATTTCATTTGGTCTATTGTTGATGTTCCTAAGGATGGACATTATGGATATCATGCACTAGCAAGACAACTAGGCTATTCAGTTGAAGCAGGATGGAGACAGGTTAGGGAAGAGATGTACGAGGAGTTAGAGTCTCGACTACCCTTCTATAGGCAGATACTCGACGAAGAAATTGTTGAAGATTTGTTGGCAATCATACCTTGTACGAAAATAGTTACCGGACGAGACCATTACATGGATGTTCCGCCTGCTGCTTACGTATTCTCTAATAGGTATAAGATACCTATTGTAATTATCTCACAAGATATTAACAATACTTTCTTTCCAATGTGTGCTCCCCCGGCCGAACACGGAGTATCCACTCTATGTTGCATAGGGCTTATCGGACAACACTTCGTCATCCCAAGGTTGATCGGTCATTCTCCTATTCTGCCACCTTCTACGCTTTGGTATAAACACGCACCAGAGGAAGAGATCGCATGGACGACACCCTACACGGATGCAATGGTTGCCTATAAGAAGATGATGAAGATGGAGGATCCAAAAATTATGCCGAACGACTACTTTGATATTCTAATCGATTGATACTGTATATAGAAATGTATTTTGTGCAATGAGCCATGTATGTTTAACTGTATATTGAACTGTATGTTGTGTGTATGTTGTGCAATGAATGGACCTAAACTTCATGCCGCCTCTTTGTACGTTGCTCTCTATTTTTCAAGAAAGGAAAATCTTTAGCGTTGTCGATTTGTTGGAGTTCGTCATTAATTGCCATATAATTCAAACCCTGACAACTTACGAGGCTTCTTCCCAACTTCTTCACTTTCCTTGCCTTTTCATGAGAATTAAAAAAATTTGTAATAAACATTTACAAATACCAAACTTAAAGTGTAGAAGTTGGCTCACCATCTTGACCAATGCAGTATACAAGACCGATTTGGCAGGAAGATCTGAAGGTACACGCACAATATCACCTTCGCGTTGGAACAAGGTAGGTAGTCCGACACCGACGTAGTAGGCGAGGTAGTCGTCGCTACACTCCGTCATATTGACTGCTGCTTGCCGTTCGGTATCTCTAATAACGTGGCGTTGCCACTCGGTGAAGAAGTCTGATACCCAGTTGAACGTCGCAGGAATAAAGTTTAGCGGTTTTGTACCGCGCGGAGTAGTTATCATTTTCAAAGTGCGCTTTGGGACAGTTTGAACGTAGCCAAACTGACGGAGCACTCTATCCGGCATATAAGCCTCCTCGATTTCATGACAACGGATAAGACCGTGATATAAAGCGACTGGTTGCAATGGACGAGTAGTCTGTCGCAAATCACGGTATGGATCCCAAACAATCTGCACCGCATAAAATTTAGCATAACGTAGTCAATTAATACCAATTAAGTACAAAATTGGGTCTAAATTTACCTCTTCTGTCGTCATATCTTCGAGTGCATTCCGTAGGGCGGCCAATGTGTGAGAACGTTTGGCATCTTTCTTAGTTGGCTTCCATCGACACATTCTAGGAAGGTTCTCGTCATACCCTCGGTTCAGTTTCGCCCGCTCCAGGGTTGGAAAGTGCTCGTATATCCATGCCTTCACGTAACCAGGTTACAAAAACATTAGTCCAAAAATAAACAACAAAATTTAAAATTATGTATATAAGTTGACAAAGATATATCTATACATGGAGTAGAGTCTGGCATCCGGATATTGTCACGAGGGATGCCGCACCAAGCTCGCGGTAAAGGTATACTAGTATACCGCTTCCCCAAGATATTTCTTCCAATGTGTCAATGTTGTCCAAATTTAGGAGATATTTGGCATGTATGGACGTTCCAGACTTATCCGTAATGCCAACAGCCCCTAAGATGAACTGCATATATCTGTGGGCCACATTATCGCTATTATCCATTTCGGGGTCCGGATCAGCGAATATCTCCTCCAAGTATTTTAGAGGAAGTCCGTAGGACTTCTTGAATTCTCGAAGACCGGTAAAACTAGTGGCATCAACTCCTAGACACCCTGATACATAATCCACAATATGGTCGTAAAAGTTGATGCTCGACTCATCAAAAGCTTGATTCATCATGACTCGACCATCAACCCTAAGTCCCAATATATGATGGACGTCATCAAGGGTAATCGTCAACTCCCCATTGGGTAGATGGAAAGTGTTGGTTTCAGGATGCCATCGTTCGACAAATGCTGATATCAGTGCATTATCCACCGTCGTATATGAGTAGCTACCCAAATATTGTAAACCGGTGGTACTGATTTTTGCCTTCACATCATCTCCCAATAATTCATACCTCCATGTATTATATTTTTTCCCGTGGTTGATCACCGTCAACATACGAGAACTCTCCTGAAAAGTAAACAATTGGATGAAGTTATACCTCTATGTAAAATGTACTTATCTATAAATAATTGGATAAACTTTGAACTTACAACTACATATAAAATTCTCATAACGTAATGTACTTACCGGATTGTTCCATATTTGGTATGCAATATGGTTTTCGATCGACGGTAACATAGAGCAACCGTTTGGACGAGTCTCGACTGGACTATGTGGCTGCTCAGAAGGTCCTGAACCATCAGTAGTCCAGTTTTCGAGGGTTTGTGGGAGACTCTCGACAGGACTATCTGCAGGCTGCGAAGGTCCTGGACCATCAGTAGGCCGATGTGGGACATTTGGCATGTCCTCATCGGAGGAGGAAGAAGAACCGGAAGAACTAGGAGGAGCACGTCTCTTCGAACGAGTGACAGTCTTCTTCGTCATTCGACGTTTCCTCACTTCAGGGCGTGCCTTGGGCTCGCGGATAGTGACACCTGGTGCAATAGTACACGAAATATTGCGTTCCTTACGCATCGACGCAGTAGGGCGTCTTCTGATGAAATCTTCGTCCACAGTGCCCTTCCGAGGGTCATGACTATAAGACAAAAAATATAATTTCATTTATCATTCTAAATTAATTTAACATTCAGGACTGTAGAAATTCATACAGTCCTATACGTATACAGGACTGCAGAAATTTTAACAGCCCTAATTTTTTAAGACTGTTGGAATTTCTACAGTCCTTTATAAATTAAGGACTGTAGAAATTTCTACAGTCCTTAATTTATATAGGACTGTAGGTAACTCTACAGTCCTAAATCTATATGGGACTGTAGAAAAATCTACAGTCCCGCCCGATACTGCTCGACACTGTCGACGATTGTCGACATTGTATGCCCTAAAATCGGGTTCGACCATCCAAGTAAACGTCTAAACTACATCATAAACTCCATTCAGGACTTGTTTGCCCTCATTTGAATAATGGAAAGAAAATCCCTCAAAATTTTCGAAATGCAATAGAATTTTTTAAATTTTTGGGAGAATTTTGTAAATGCAATAGAACAAGGAGAAAGAAGATTTGTACCTTGATTCTTTCGAGACTTTGGGAGCCATCGACAAGGAGGAGGACGACGAACTCGAGGAGAAGGGCTCCGGCGGGAGGGGGGAGGGCTCCGGTGGCTTTGGGAGGGTTTGGGAGAAGTGTGAGTAAACTTTGTTTAGGCTAGTATGAGTAAAAAATGGGCTAGTGTGAGTAAACTTTCTTCATTAATGGGCTAGCCCCAATCATGGGCTAGCCCTTAGTAAACTTTGTAGTGCCCTTATAAATTATCTTATTTAAGTCATCTAATCTTAACCATTGGTTTTAATGGTTCAAACCAACGATTAAGATTAGATAACTTAAAAAAGATCCAACAGTTGTAAACATAAGGATGCTTGAAGATTCACAATAGATAAAAATGTAAATCCTTCCTTATATATATATATATATATATATATATATATATATATATATATATTATACACACACGATCACGATTATCCAAGATTGCGTTCCGAAAAAAGTAGCCTACTTAACAAAAATGACGGATACTCTCAGCTCGGAGGTAGCTCGTGTTTGACATTGTGTACTTACAGCTTCTACGAGTTGCAAGTGAATACAGTCGGCGCTTCCTTCCTCGCACACACTCTCTCATTAGTCACCTCATTTCGATTATTTTAACCTGAATTTAAATTTCAAATATTTATATGTACTCTCCAATACTAAATGCATACTCTCACATGCGCATTTGCAAGTTTTCCTATTTTTTTCTAGTATATGTAAACACCACCCATTAACACAAATACCGCACAGCCATTGGCTATACTATTCTTCTCAGTGGCCAACAATTCTCTTCGCTCTCTCCCTTTTTATCTGCACGTTGTAAAAAAATTCAAGTTTCTTGCTATGTTCTTCCCTCTTCTTCCTCTCCGTTGCTTCTGAATTCTCCATCACTGAACATCAAGATTGCTCGCACGCTTGCTCGTACGCACGAACGATGTCAGTTGTTGATGTATCGCTGAACATATCCTCCGTCAAGCCCGTCACGAAAATCTGTTACGACAATAACTTGGTGACTTCTCAGGGCGTCTTTCTTGGTGATCATAACCCTCTCCTCTTCTCTCTCCCGACTCTTCTCCTCGAGATGACCCTCATCTTCCTCAGCTCCAGCATCGTACACTGCGTTCTGCAGCGCCTCGGCCAGCCTAAGGTCATCTCGCAGATCGTGGTAAGTAAGACCTCCAACTCCAACGCATTCATATTGCAGTACAACTATAGCAACGTAGTTTCACATTGTCACACATTCTAAGTCCTACGTGGTCAAAGAGTATCCGTATTTTATTTTATTTTAAATTTTAGGAACGATTTCGTTTACGGGGTTAAATTTTGTGCACGTACAGACGGGAATACTGCTAGGCGGAACGGTCCTGGGCCGCAGTCCAGTATTCTCCTTCACGGTCTTCCCGGCGCGCGGCACGTTCATCCTCGACACTCTCTCCCTCTTCGCCCTCATCCTCTTCCTCTTCAACGTCGGCGTGAAGACGGACCTCGGCCTGCTCCGCAAGGCCGACAGGCGCGACGTCGCCATCGCCGCCTGCAGCTCCCTCGTCCCCTTCGCCCTCGTCTGCCTGCTCTTCGCGGCCTCGCACGGCCCGGGGGAGTTCCAGAAGGCGAGCATCGTCTTCCACCTCACGCAGCGCCTCTCCCTCTCCTCCTTCCCCGTGATCAGCGAGGCGCTCGAGGAGCTGGGGCTGCTCAACTCCGACCTCGGCAGGGTGGTCATGTCGTCGACGCTCATCGCGGACGTCGTCAGCTGGGTGATCATCGTCGGCAACACGACGGTGGCGCTCGTCGTGCAGATAAAAACGCCGAAGCTAGCGGCTATCACGTGCGCCTCTATGGTGGCTTTTGCGCTCTTCGTCGTGTACGTCGTGCACCCCTTGGTGGTGCGGTTCATCAAGAGGGTGCCGGCGGGGGAGTTGGTCGGAGAAGGTACGTTCGTGGTGTTGATGCTCGCTGCGATGACGTCTGCACTTATTACCGAGCTTACTGGGTGGGTAATGCTTAACTCAACCTAGCTAATTAATTTTGTTTATGCCATTATAGTTTCCTAGTAATTGCACATATGTAAAAAAAATATTGAAAAAAAAAGATTAAATTAGAATTTGTTATAAGATAAACACATCCAGTCAAGGAGAATGCATTCTATCTTAACCACATAAGCTAGAAGTATTTGACTATAGTTAGATAATATTAAGTAGTTAAATAATTTAGTTAAAATGTACTTACCTTTTTAATTTTTAATTACGTGAATCGTTTTTAAATCTCTTTATAAATGGTAGAGAGAGTGTTTCCACTTATCTATATTTATAGATTATTATTAGAAGTAATATTTTAGCAAATGCTTTTATTCAACATATGAAAACTAGCATATACCTCCATTATTTAAAAAAGAAAGAAAGAGAGAGTCTCCTTTTTGGACTAAACAGTTAAAATTTTGGTTAAATGAACTTACATGCTCACTTAACTCACATGTGACACTATAAAATAATATAAATATCCACGAAATAAACCAACGATCAAATGTATCTTATGGTAGAGTAAATTTTTTCATTTTTTTTTTACTTATATTTACTTACATAATGCTTGTCAAATATGTGAAAGAGATTATCACATAACCATTGTGTCTGAGTTTACACGCAAAAACTCAAACTGCAATGTTGATGTGGTGGCTATGTGTTGTTGGGTGTAAAAATGATGGTGTTGTTGTGGTGGTTGTTGCATCATGTAAGTAAAAACTATAATATGAGACATATTTGTTCGTAAGTTTATTTCATGGACATTTATGTCATTTTACAGCGTAATATGTGAGTTAAGTGAACATGTAAAAATATCATATATCCAAACGTCAAAAGTCAAATTTTCAAACAAAAAACTAGCATGCAACTCAAATGCGCATGTAAAATACTTCCACACTTTGTTTATACAATTTTTCATTTCATCCCCATTTCGGACATTCAAACATGTGACAAACATACGAATTCGTCGGTTATTTTTTTTTTTTTAACTCATCAGCTGTGTATGAAATATAAACTCATTCAAATAATTCAAATTAAAAACATCATAATAATCTCTACTACTATAATACGACTTAGAAATGACTAAAAAATGAGTCGGCTAAATCGTATAAATAACATTAATTATTAATATATATATAAAATAAAAATAAAAATTACCGCATGTGTTTTCTTCTCATGAAGTTGAAAAAAATAAAAAAAAATCGAACATATAACAAAATAATAAAATATATTTAAAATTTAAAGTATATTTAAACAAACTACATGATATTATCTAATTAAACACATATCCAAAATTCGAAAAAAAAATTATAACAAATTACAATTAAAATATATTTAAACAATATTTAAAATAATTTAATATAGTTTAAAATTTATCTAATTTTTTAATAATATTTTATATATATAAATTGAATGGCCCGACATTTCACACGAGACTTTTTTGGTGGCTCGATTCACTGATCTTCCGTCATCTAACCGGAGTCTCGTACATTTTTTTGACAACCACAAGGATCACTCTAGTTCGATAAAAAAAAAATTTGATGCGTGCAACCATCTGAATGTGATTAGTAATAATTAAAAGAAGTGTGAATTATATACAGGTACCATCCAGTTTTGGGGGCAATCTTCCTAGGTATCATGATACCGGGAGGGATGCCCATCGGAGCGACGTTGACAGAAAGGCTCAACCCTTTCCTCGAGTTGTTTGTGCCGCTGTACTTGGTGCTCGCCGGCTACAGAACCGTGTTCTCGGACATCACCGAGTGGGAGACGTTCTTCTACATTCAGAAGATCTTCGTTATTTGCTACGTGGGGAAGATCGCCGGAACCGTAGGGGCGGCGGTCTACTTCAAGACGCCGTTGCGTGATGCCGTGACCATGGGATTGATGTTGAATATCAAGGGGATAGTGGAGGTCTGGTACTTCAATAATTCCGGTGACGCCGAGGTAATTAATGGCTCTAACATATAATTCTTCTAAACTATTCCTCTAAATCATCATTTCTTATGTGGCAGCTGACATTGTAATTAACGTGACAGTTGATATAGCAAAATTAAATTAAAATTCGAATTAAAAATTAAAAATTAAAAAAATTGATGATTAATTTTTTGGATTAAAATTGTATGCTAACTGTGATGTTAGATGTCACATAATATTATTTAAGAATTCACGTCAGTTGTCACCAATGTTCTAAACGACAGTAGGTGGGTGCGCGGTGGAAATAATCCGCCTACCGCCTGGGACGTCTAGTCGTTTGATACATTTTGGATATTTTTTTACTATTTTACAACTGTTTTTACATAATATGCATATTTTAAGGATTTTTTATGCATAACTAAATTGCAGAACAAAGATTTATGACGTTTAAGTCATGTAAAGGTGACTCATAGGTCCATAATGTTTGTAAAACTATTTTGCCAAAATATCTAGTCAGATATTGCTCCGTCTAAACGTTCGCCTACACCGCCACCTAACTCATTTTATTACAGAATTTAATTAGAGTATACCGCGTGCCACGTACTAACCTCCGTCTATGCCGTCAAACCTTCGCTGGTCGTCTATCCCATCGCCAAGACGCCAACGGTAAAAACAATGCGGAGAGTGATCGCCTACCGTCTAGACGGTTGGGACGGACACCAATTAGAACATTGGTTGTCACGTAAGAAGGGATGTTTTTGGAAGGACAATTTGGAGTATTGAATAGCATTGCCCTACTTGATATCTTTGTGTATGCATTTACATTTGTAATATGTGTCGTATTTGAGTTATTTGAATTTATACTCCATTTACTATTAATAATTCTGTTTTTTTTTTAAAAATTAATTACTAAGACCTCTTCCATTTCATGGATATTTAACTATTATTATTTATATTTAACCTTTATGAAACAGGAAGTGAACTCTTCCCACTTCAGCTTCATGATGCTCTTCCTCCTCATCGGCACCAGCATCACCACCATGCTCGTCAAGTTCCTCTACGACCCCACCATCCGCTACGTCGCCACCAAGCGCCGCACCGTGCAGCACGCGAAGCCCCACTCGCACCTCCGCGTCCTCGCCTGCGTCCACAACGACGACCACGTCGCCCCTCTCATCGACCTCCTCGAGGCCGCCTACCCCTCCGCCCGCTCCCCGCTCTCCCTCCACCTCCTCCACCTCACCGAGCTCGTAGGCCGCGCCAGCTCCGTCCTCCGACCTTACAAGTACCGCCGCAGCAGCGCCTCCTCTCTCTCCGACCGCATCTTCAGTGCCTTCCGCTACTTCGAGCAGCAACACCCCTGCGGTGCGGTCTCCCTCCACCCCTTCGTCGCCATCTCCCCCGTCGCCACCATGCACAATGACGTCTGCTCCCTCGCCCTCTCCAGCAAGTGCCACCTCGTCGTCCTCCCCTTCCACAAGCACTCCGACGGTGCACGAGAGACCGGCAGGGCCTCCCTCCAGAACCTCAACCGCAATGTGCTCGACTTCGCCCCCTGCTCCGTGGCCATACTCGTCGATCGAGGAGGCTCCATCGCGTGCGCCCAGACCAACAACCTCCTTCAGCGCACGGTGGTCTACTTTCTCGGTGGGGCCGACGACCGCGAGGCCCTGGCAGTCGCGATGCGGATGGCTGAAGGGGAGGTGGCAGTGACGGTGGTCAGGTTCCAGTCTAGGAACGAAGGCTACGAGGTCAACGAGCAGGACGAGGAGGCTGTCGAGGAGTGCAGGAAGAAGTACTTGGATGGCGAGGGGGTGGTGTTCATCGAGAAGAAGGTGGCAGACGGGGAGGGTACGGTGGCGGTGATGATGGGCATGAACGAGAAGTTCGATCTAGTGATCGTGGGGAGGAGGAAGGGGATGGATTCGGAGCTGACTTCAGGGCTTTCGGCGTGGAGTGAGTACCCGGAGCTAGGGACCCTGGGCGACACACTGACAACGTCTGAGTTCGGGGGAAAGATGTCGATACTGGTGGTGCAGCAGCAGGAGAGGGTCGGCCTGGACGGTGGCGATGGGAAGTGCCTGGACGGTGGCGATGGGAAGTGCTCATAGCTTAGTGGGAGGATACATATAGTAGTGTGTAGTTTGCTCTCCAGTTGCAGTGCAGTTCCGGACAAGAACCGAAACAGAAATTCTATTTAGGATAGATTCAACGTGGACTGATTCATATAAAAAACAAATAGGAAAAAAAAAAAAATTGGATAGACTGGAGTCCACCTTTGTCTAGCTCACTTCCAGAAATGCTATTTATCATCTAAGGTTTTTTGGGGGTGATATCTTCACCCAAAATATGACAATGATGTGTTGCTGATGTGGTATTAATTTTATTGTTAGAAAATTTTGATCACAAATGAGAAATTTTATGATAGAATTTAAAAGTAAAATTAGAATATTATAAATAAAAATTTTGAAAAAATAATTTAATTACAAACGTATACATCACGTTAGCACCGCCTTTTAGTATTAGAGAATGAATCACAAATAAAAAATTTCATGATAGAATTCAAAAATTAAATTAGAATATCAAAAATAAAAAATTTAAAAATATATATTTATCTGTAATACTAAAATGGCCATCACGTGGAAACCTATTTTCAAGCTCGGTTAAGAGCTCATTCATGTTCTTTAAGCTTGCTCTTTAATGAATGCAAGGTGACTCGAGTCAAGCTTTTATCGAACCGATTCAATCATTACAGTTGCACGATCCAGTTGCTTAGTGTGCATCCAACAGTCCTCAATTGTGTGTGAAGTGTGGACAAAAATTTGGACATCACAGTTTCGTCATATAAGTGATGTCTGTGTAGATTCCTAGAAGGACAGGAAGCAGTCCTGCTCCTAATATACAAGACCAAGTGCACACGATATTTATAATGATCTTCTTAAGAATTTCCGATGGAATACTCAGTTTCTGGTAGAAGTTAAAAAAAAAACAGTACCACAAATTCAACGTTTTGATAAACATATATTTCAACGATTGCTATTTCGAAAAAAATACAAAAATGCTTAAGTACAAAAATCTTGCTTCCTCTCTCTCTCTCTCTCTCTCTCTCTCTCTCTCTCTCTCTATATATATATATATATATATATATATATATATATATAACTAATTAGTTGATCTTTAAAGAAATACAATTCCATTTTTTTAAACGAAACTTGAAAACATAAAACGGGATATAGATTAGAATACAAGGCCATATGATACGATTGTAAACTAGATTTGCCATTGTTTGTGTGTTGATAGTTCTCTCACTTTCCAAGGAAGTCGCCATCCGTTAAATATACAAACGAGTTATTGAGGAACGAAAGAGGGAAAATGAAATGAAATTAATTTACATTCATATACACACACAAAAAAAAAAACAAGATCAATTAAAGAACGAACTATCACAAAGAGACCTTGGTAAAAAAATATGTTAAAATCCCATACAATCCACTTAGGTCCTCAAATATGCTCTCAAGATGAACCCTTAGTTTGGTCCACCTCTAACATCATCAGCTTGAACCTTTCAACTCTTAAAAAACTGAACTAGTTGAAGAACTCAGAAAGTTTCTGGCTAACTGATGTATTTGGACAAATAGCCAAAATTCTTTATGAATACAACATGCCAAAAAACTTCAACAAAGAAGGATGAATAAGGGAAATATATTGAAATAACTAGTCTGGAGAATCCAGAAGACGATATGAAAGCTTATGAACATATTTTTGAAGACTATTGTTTAAAAACCGACACCATGAAACAAAAATATCACTTGGAAATTGGAAGACTTCGGAACCTGGAAGAATGGTTGTGAGTTCATTAGGAGTGTACCCCAATTAGGAATAAGGTTGGTAACCATGATATTACCATGTTCCCTATATGCTCATCAGTTGATATCAAATTACTCGACATGTTAGAAAATAAGTCAGTGACTACGAGAATTCCACATTCTCTATACACTCATCAGTAAGACCAAAGTAGTGAGTGAGTAATATAGAATGGTGGAGGGAGCTCAGGGAGGAGGAGGGGTTCAAAAGGTAAACAAGAGGCCAAGGTTGAATAATAACCAAAGAATCAAAGATATTACCAATGTAACATTGCCAATGGTCAGTGAGATATCTATCCAATGCAAGTGCTATTGCTCCCCGAGTCCGAATCAAGGTTCACATTAAGGTGGCGTTTGGTTTAAGTTTTTGAGACTTGGGAATGGATTTTAGATTTCTTACCCTTGTTTGGTATGTGTAGGATTGACAATTATGGGAAAATGGAAGGGATTTCATATTCCCATTGTTGTGGGAAAGTAATTCCCAAGGCCCCCGGGGAATAGTTTTGCTTTCCTAGGAATATTGCTTGAATATTTTGTTTGGACAATAACACTCTCACTTTACTTTCAAAATTTTAACTTCTATCACAAACATGTAAATTTAAATAATAGAAACATAAAAGGGTATTTATGGAAAACTAAATAAATTAACATTCTTTTTTCATATTCCCAACCTAATCTAACCAAACATGGGTATGGGAATGTTGAATTCATTTTCCATGGAAAAGGAATGGAAAATAAATTCCTAGGAATACAAAACCTTGATCCAAACGAGCCCTAATGGTATCCCAATCGGTGTCGGACCCTTCCTATGAGTATCGGTAGTATCGGCAGTATCGGATCAGAGTATCGAATTTTTTGTTATCGGAAAGTAAATAATTATTAATAAATTATTAAAACTTTAGAAAAAATATTGTATACATTTATGTATAATTTTAAGTATTTTAAGTGTTGTTTCTTAGTAATTTTTGGAATTGAATGAAATAGTAGTCACCATTTCCGAATGGTTTACCTACGATAGATAAGTTTTCTCCTTTTACATGTTTTTACATCTTTGTTATGCTTTTACACCCTTACTAATTGGTCTTTTTGTTCAATTTCTTTGTCGAATTGATAAAAAAAAAGACCGTCAATGTCAGTATCAGTCAGTATCGGTCGGTATCGAATCGGGACATACCAAATGGTATCGGTCGTATCGGATGGGTATCTGCCAATACTGCAAACTATGGTCCGAATAGCCATGGAGGATAGTAGGGAGAAGGGCGAAATCTCAGGGTAAAAGAATGAATCACTAGCAAGCAAGAGCAGAGGCATATTTCTCTCCTTGTGGAATATTAAAGAATAGCATATGCATATTGAAGTCAGGACATTGGGTATCCTTCAAGAGAAGAATTACCAAGAAAACAAAAAATTTGAAGACCAAATACCATGGTAATAAGCTACAACCAGTCTTCTACATGTGCAAGAAGTTCCACTAGATTTTTCAAGATTTTTCAAAGGAAGCTCGAGATTACTTGGATGAAAATGCGTGAGGATGCATCCACCGAATGAAGATAACCAAATTTTCTTTTTCTACCTCAAAAAAATTGTACCTTTTCTGTAACAGGTACAAAATTGAGTGTGTTTCCAAAACCTTGCAATTATCACCATGTGTTATCTTCGTATTTTTGGAATCTGGACTGGAATTCCGATTCAAGTGATCACAACTCCAGTGGATTCGGTCTTCAATGTACTTGAATGCTATTCTTATCTTTGTACTTGAATTCCTCTACTACAAATAAAAATAACTTGCAATTTGGTAGATATGGTGAATTTTCCCTATTTAGTTGTTCTTTTCTTCAATGCCAGGGTTAGTCAGCATTCTTCTTTACATAACCCATGTCTACCACCATATCAAAAACAACAATTTTAGGTCAACCCCCCACCAAGACATTGATCTTACAAAAAGTTGCTCCAAGAGGAGAGAACTCATATCACGAAGGCTATCTAACACATGAAACATTAACAGAAAAGTTATAAGAACATAGACAACTCAACATCTCTAAGAAATTAAAGCCAACTAACATAGTTCAATTGTACATAAAGGCACAAATTAACAAAAAGTAAGAAGAAATATACACAAGTTACAATACAAAAACCTTGGTGCAGCAGTGCCTGTAATTCCTCTTTAGGTGCCTCCTCTTCACAGTTCATGGTCATCTAAAGCGAGCAAAATGACAAACAAATGCACTATTATGAGATACATACACATGTAATTTAATGTATTATGAACAATCTACAAAGACTTACTTAATAGGACCCCGCATCGCTGACATTTCGAATATTAGAGTCATCACTCTCATCATATTCATTCATCATCTCCTTCATCCTCATCCTCGCCTTCTTCTTCCAATTCTTCCTCCGACTCTTCTTCGTAAGCTACTTGTTCTTCCTCATCCTCATCGACTATAAAACCTCCTAGAGTTTCATCCTCTTCATCGTTGCCAACTTCATCTTTCCGTGCCTTCACATCTTTATGCGGTTTCTTAACCTCCTTGGATCTAGTAGAGTACTTTGGTCGCTTACTAATCCCACCTTTCACAACTACCACCTTCTCTTCCTCCCTCTCTCCGGTCCACTCCTCGTCCTCGTCATCCCCATGATATGTCTTCTTCACTCGCTTCCCTTTCGACCTAGTTACTTCGTCGTCACTCCCATCATCCTCACCATTGTTCTTCCTTGGTTCCTCGAGGAACCAATTCCAGTGCTTGAAATCAACAACCATTCCATTAGGGTACTGATCGAACTCGTATCCCTTCACCAAGAACCCAAACTCCTTCACCGGATCGACCTCCGAGAGGTCCAAGTCCTCCGAACCGAGATCAAGCTCTTCTTCGTCCTTCTTCGCGCTTCTCCTCTCCAGTGTCCTCTTCTCCCTCCTCTCCACCGCGTCGAGAATCCTCCTCTTCTCCGCATCCTCCTCGTCTTCCTGCTCCTCCTTTCCGTTCCTCCAATTCAAAACGAGAAAGCTAGGGTTTTTGAGCGACAGAGAGAGCTTGTCTCCGACGCTCAGCTCGCCGATCTCCGAGTTCTTGTAGATTCTTTCGGCGCCGGTGTCGGCTTCGTGGACGACGATTGGGTTCCTCCCGAGAACGCGGAATGAAACCCTAGCTCCGGCGGTCGGACGGAGGGAGAGGTGGCGGCGGGAGACGGTTCTGTCGGGGGAGGAGGGAGGGAACCCTAGCCCTAGATTTCTTCCGATGTCGGTGGCGGAATCGTCGTTGATGGGGATGGTGGTTCCGTGTGCGCTTTCTAGCTCCATTAAAGGGAAACTTTTTGAGGGATTTTGATTTTTTTTGGGTGTGGTTTGATGGGCAATGTCTTTCACTCTTGGGCGGTTAATTTAAAAAAAGACTTTCAGTATCAAGCGACACATGGTTTTTTTTTTTTTTTTTTTTTTTTAAATTTTTAACTTTAGTCCCACTTAATAAGTATAATTTTAAATTTATATTTCATATTTTTTATTAAACTTATATTTTACTTTTTGTCATAAAAAATTTAACGATAGTTTTTCGTGACAAAATAGATTTTTTTTTTGACGAAAAGTGAAATATATACCTAATAAACAAAAAAGTGTGGGATGTAAGTCTAAAATTATATTATTAAGTGAGACTAAAACTTAAAAAATTTCAAAAAATTTACTGTACCGATAATAAATTTATATTAATTAAATACAGCGATAGAAGTTTGGTAAATTTTAAAATTACGATAGGAATCGCCAGTTGGGTTGGCGAAAATTCGGAGAACTTGATTTTCGCCAACTTAGGCGAAAATCCGAAAAAAAATCCGACGTAGCAAAAAAAAAATCCAAAAACCATATTTTTGCCAACTGATTCCCAAATTTTTGCCAACTCAGTTGGCGAAAATTGGGTCCTTGATTTTTTTTTTTTTTTTTTGTTTAGTTTGTTTGGTTTGTTTGGGTTTTATTTGTGTTATTTTTTCTTTGTGATTTTTTTGTTTTTTTGTTTTTGTAGGTTTAATTTATAGGTATGTGTCACGCCCCGATCTCCCGCAAGCAAATCGGCCGTTCCCGCTAGGCGGGAATCACCCTCGCCAGCGCTCCCGCGGAACGATCGCTTAACCCATCCGGGCGTGATGCCGCACGAGCGTGATCCACGCCCGTGCAAGGCCATGGTTCATTGGCTGGCGGCAAGAGTTCTAAGCCACAGAGTCGCACAGATTGTCCGAGTGCAGCGGAGTCATGAACGCATAGGCGATCGGTAACAGGTTCACTGAGTCGACAAATATAGCGGAAGCATTAAAACAAGTAAAGTAATCTCTTTATTGATATGAAACATGTATTACAGGCGGCGTATAGTGTCACGACCCGCACCCGATTTAGGGGTACGAGTGCGTGGGTACGTCCAGCCTACGCCGCAGCATCGGCGGTAGAACGCTGTCAAGGTCTTGATACTATCTAACTACTGTCACGCAAGCATCCAATCTCCATTAGGAGGCACGGATGTCACAAATAAGATGAATATATACTCAATCACAAGATTACATCACGATAAGATTTCGAATAATAAAAACTAAAATTAAACACAACACAAGTCAACAAGTAATATTCTAACTCAACAATATCCAAGAATCATCAAAATGCCGGAGACAAATCCGGTACCAAATAGTCTACTTAAAGAACTAACAATAAATAGTGATTTTCGGCTAGACCTCCTGGAATCACAACTACTATCAAGTCTGCAGCTACTCACCATATGGTCCATAAAGTGTCGGACAGCGGTCCTCTAAGGCATAGTCTGGAAAAATATTTCCAGTCAGGAAGGAGCAAAGCAACACTCTCAAATAACAGTTCCATTAATTGATAATGTCTATAATACAATAAAACACGTCATGCTAGCTACTGAGAAGACAGTGAAATAAATGCAATGGCAGTTTAAGAGAGACAGGCAATGTAAAGAGACAGGCAATGTAAAGAGACAGGCAATAGGCAATATGATACAGTCAGTGCATGTATGAAAATGAAAAGAACAAGGAACAGTATCATATACGGGTGATGTAGTATATGATTTAAAATAGGGAACTGTAATCTATTCTAAGTGTTTGAAATAGTAGTTTCAAAATGTGATCGGCTTGGGAACATGTACGAGAGCTACAGGGCCTGGCTAATCATGGGTGAAGAGCATGATTAACACTTACAATTTTCTATACTACAATAAGAGGTTATGATCACATTTCTTACTAACTACTTCCCCGCCCCCAACTAGTACTGTGGATCCAACCATGACACGTCACGATACACGAGCAAGTCAAGTCTATCATGTACGATGTCTAATATACATGTCGTGTACAATGTCAATACGATAATCAAGGTAACATCTCATGACTGCAGATCCAGGCTATATACTAGTCCGTGTAGCACAGTGTCAAAGATTCAGTTGTAACATTTCATGATTGTTGAATTTATAGAAATTATCAAAGAATTGGAAATTATCAGAGAATGTACTTGCCTTGGGTCCTTAGCTGGTAATTTTGGATGTCCTGTTCCAGAGTATCCCCTGGGTAAACCAACAGTCCTATAAACATAACACAATTACAACACTTGTATCAGATGCTATCCTAACACAGTCTAAAACACTGAATTCAGGGCCTTCTCTAGGTATGATACTGGTCACCTAGTAGATAGATACATAATTATACACATCTTAATTAACATATGTACTTACAATATACATATCAAATTAAATATATACAAAATATATGTATACATATATATAAAAAATATGCTAAGGTTTTATACAAATATACATGCATATATATATATATATCAAAATAATTATACACATAAAATATATGCATTTATACTAGTTAAATTTAATACCACACTTACATACATTAATTAAATATATACATATACATACCTGTAAAATTTATTATACATACTATACTCATACAATTAATTACTAATAAATAAATACCAAATATGTTTATACGTATATATATAGGTACACATGTTTATACCAAAATAATACATATTTAATACACATTTCTTTATGAAAATACAATGAAATATTTAACATATATCATTTAAATACGTATCTATATACATATATATTTATCTACTCATTAGATAATATATATACAAATACATATACTGTTAAACATTAATTAATTAACTGCTATACATATACATGCTAATATTTACATATACTTTATACAATTAATAAAATAAATAATTTATATATATATTCATATTTTAAAATACATACATTACCAATCAATTTTTATATTGAAAATATGCTAAATATATATATATAATACATGTTTACACATGTACCAATTATATTATACACTTTACATTATATACCAATACCTATTTATGTATTAACATAAATTAAATAACTATTATATCTATACATGTATTTTATATATACTATACATTATGTTTAAATATTAATTAAATAAACAATATGCATATACATATACTAATACGTATTTAAAACATTAATTAGATAATATTATATACATATACGTATATACGTAGGTGTCTACACAAAATTACATACTTACAAATACATATACATATTATATATATATACTCATGTATATACATATGTATATATATATATATATATATATATATATATATATATATATATATATATATAACAGGAAGAGGGAGAAGAAGGAGGAGACTTACTGGGCTTGTCGCCGGAGCACAGGGGAGTCGCCGGACCGGAGTGCAGCAGAGGGGGCAGCGGCCCGGAGCAGTAGAGGGGGAGCAGCCGAAGCTAAAGGGGTTGGTGCAGTCGGCAGGCAGTGGGAGGCCGCCGGTCGGGCCTGGCCGGAGTTCAGAGGGCCGCGGGGAGGTTGTAGGTGGAGGAGCTCGTGGAGAAGATGGGGGAGTCGGGGAGGACAGCGAGCCGCCGGAGTAGAGGAGATGAGGGTGGGGAGTTGGAGTAGATGCCGGTGGTGGTGGTTGTAAATGGTTGTGGAGGTGGTTGCTCGGCCGCCGGACTCGATGGGGGAGGCCAAAGGAGTTGGAGGGGGACGAACGCAGGGAGGAGCAGCCACAGCGCCGCCGGGTTGAACGCCGGATGCACCGCAGAGGGAGGAGCAAGGCCGCCTGAGTGCAGAGGGGGCCGCCTGGGTTGCAGTGGGCCGCTCGCCGGAGCACGGGAAGTCGGCCGGGGTTCGGCTGTATGGTGAAGATGGGATTCCCCCCTATTTCAATTTGAAATTTCAAATTAATGAAGGGGAGGAAGAAGAAGGAGAAGAAGAAGAAGGGAAAGAGAAAAAGGAAAGGAAGAAGGAGAAAGGAAATTACATACGTATGAGAGAGGTGGGGCTTGTGAGAAGGTGGTGTTTTCTAGGTTGCCTAGGGATTAGGGTTTGATGTAGACATGATATTAAATAGGGAGAGAGAGGGTGTGATGGAGGGTTGTGGATGCACCCAATTAATTGAGTGGTCCAGATTGAACATGAGGAAATTTAATTCATGTGGGAAATGAGGGTGAGAGTTTAAATAAAATATTAGGTTCTCTCATTGTTCCAACAATTGGGTGAGGCCACAAAAATGCAAATTTGCAATTTAGCCCCCTTAAATTTGGGAAATTGCACAAACACATAAAATAACGAAAATTTGGCGGGCGATTCGGTGTCCGATATTTTGTAGGGTCAGGGGACGCTATATGATCGGCATGGGCTCAATTTACAGGGCACTGGAATTAAATTGGAATTTTAGAATCAGATAAAATGGTATCCTCAATTTAAATAGGAATAAATGCAAGTTGTGTTCAACAATTAATTAGGAGTACATGGAGCCAAAATCAGGTCAGGTCATCAATACCAATATTGAAGAAGACTCAGAACAGAATATTTCCCTAATTTGGGCCACACGAAAAATAGGTCAAGATTGCCTCCAATTTTCGATTGGAACGCACAACGATACAAAATAGGAATTTTAAAATAAACGTCCGCGACGATTTTTGTGCGGCCAGAAATAATGCACAGGGAGCACAATTATGAGTTGCAAAAAATAGCAGAATTGAAGGCGGGCATGTCTAGGGCAAGATGGTGAAATTTGTTGGAAGACAAAAATTAGGGTAGCGCTCCAAATATCGAAGCAAAGGCAATGCGCAAAATATTAAATAAAATACAGTAATTAATTACACCTCCAATAAATTAATTCTAAAATAAAACAATTAACTTCAAAATTCCATAACTCCGACAGGTGCTCATCTACTGGCTTCTAGGTCAAGTCTACCATCACAAACACAAACGAACACTGTCTATAATATAATATATTAAAATACACATCACACAGTTATTTAATTTAAATATATACTATTCATGCAATTAATTAATTATAACTACAATAATATTAAATATTGTAAAAAGTCGAAAATACCCCTGTTTTCGGAATGTGGTAGTGACATATAGCCGAGATTACAAGTCGCTCAAGCCTCTCTCTCTGAAACAGTAAAAGCGTGCCAAGTGGCTACAACTGTGGAATGATTGTACAGGCGATGGTCGGGCGATGTTCACAACTTATGTCTTGTATATGTGCTTCAGTCCCGGACGCACCGTTGCTTCGGAGTGTTGTCCACGCCTTAGCACGCACGTTGGAGGCGTCCGCACCGCACGAGGTTCTCCCGCACCCTGCATATCAAACTGGTGGATTATCAGTACATTGAATGCACTGGTGGGGAAGCTACTCGCCCGCTCGACAAATCCAAACACGTAATACAGGTTCCGTGCACAACTATTAAGTTGTCTTTCTAGTTGCCTTAGGATCAGTTTCATGCAAACATTGAATAGCTTAACGTGTCGGGCAGTGCGCCGTGCGATGTTTGAGGAAACACGGCGAGACTTACCAACTTACCATTTCTCCTTCCCTGTCCAAGGCAAACATGATTAATTCAAGCACGGTAAGTATAAACATTCAGGAAGCATAGCATATGCAAACATGAGGGTCATTATGTTCAGATCGTCCAGGTGTTCAGTTCATTGATGCTATGCAATGACTCGCACGCGGATAGCCGCTAAGCGAGGATAACTTATCTATATGACGAAAGTCGCTGGCATAGCCATTATGGACGGGTTATGGTCTCGGGACTAAGAGCAATAGCAACGCAGGTGGCGAGCCCCGCTACATAACACTCCGTCCGTGACTAATGACCATACAAACTCTTTCGCCCGGATCGGATCGGTCCCAGTGCCCCGGTGACCGTCCGCGGAAGCCAAAAATCCTTGTGCACAGGTTGTCCGCGACATGCAGGTCAGGGTCTATCCAAATCCAAAGCTTGACATGATAATCATGGAACACACAAACTTATTCTGAACGAGCACATTGCTCCACGAGCTGGGATTCGAACAGTACAAACACAATCCTCGTTCAGATCCAAACATGGCATGATTATCATTCAAGCGTGATTCACATTCCAATATCCATTCTTGCTTAATGCATTCTCCTAGTTCGGGGATTTGCCTTGGGTGACCTAACGGTCCCGGATACTTGCAGGTTCAAATGCACAGAAGGACTATTTGATAGTCTTCTGGCTAAACAAGAATGCATGCACAACACAATAACGCTAGACGTTCGAAAGCAGACAAGCATACGTTTCTAAGGAATATAAGCAGGCACGTTGCTCGGACCCGAAGGTAAGCCGAGAGTTGAAACCGTTAAGGGACTTAGCATGCGAGGGTCTGAATATAAGCAGTATTTCATTTCCATGTTCTAGCATAGCAATACAGGTTAGGATTTTCCCCTTAGCTAGGTGCGTTGGATTTATTAGCATGCAGGGGTGATTCACCTAGCGACTAGCATGAATATTCCAGATTTTATGTGTGCTGGCTAAGCAAAGACAAGTTCACCGTAGCCACCCACCTTAGCGATGATTCGCCTCGGTAGAGCGATACGTCTGAGCGAGCCTCTGATAGTCCAAGCCGGATTCCTGTAGGGACAAGTCTGGATATCCTTTGCTTCTTGATCGAGGCAAAGCGGGTCGGGACAGTTGCACGATTGCCGATTGAGACGGCAGTCCGCTTGAGCGGAACGGGGTGTTACAGTATGTGCTCGCACTATCCCACTGAGTAGTGCTCGCACCGACCGTCGCCTGAGAAGTGCTCCAGTCAGGCCAATGAGTAGTGTCTGCACCAGCCCACTGAGAAATGCCCGCACCATACCACTGAGAAGTGCTCGCACCGGCTGTTGCCTGAGAAGGGAACATCGTCATCTTGCAGTGGCAAACTATCATCTTGATACCAAACTGAGGTATACTTCCTAGGGGGGCGTGCTTGTCGTTGTGCAACAAGACCCTGAGACCCTGAGTATAATCTCCTGGAATAAGTAAGGGAGGGTTCGGAGGAGTCGGTCCTCGTTGCATAACAGCCAAAAATTTGCCAACCGCTGTGCGCAACGGGTCGCCCACTAGTATACGGTATTTAAATCTGGAAGCTGAATTATAATAATTTTTGAGAAGGAGATTTTGGTTTATGACACAATAGAAGGAGATGTACAAACTAACCAAGAAAATAAAGGCATTGTCGTAGATTTTTAAATAGTTTTATTGTATGAGAACAATATATAATTTCATTGAAATAGAACAAAGTTACATTCCAATAAAGTTTGTACTGATATAACAATTTCATCGACCTCTCTTGACTAATTTCCGATAGTTCGGACGATCATGTCTCTTAAATTGAGTCGGCCCATCTTTTCTCGTATACTCTCTGGGGCTGCATCATCACCACCTCCTTGATTGTCCTCCACTTGAGATGGCATCGATGTTGATGGAGTTGTCAAGATATGCGAATAGATGGTAACGCCGGGGCTCTCAAATTTTTACCAACTCAGTTGGCGAAAATCAAGTTCTCCAAAATTTCGATATGTATCGGAATTTAAAAAAATTTCAAATTTCTATCGTTATATTTAATTAATATAAAATTATTATCGGTACAGTAATTTTTCTGTAAAAAATAAAATATAAAATTACCGAAAGTAAAATTTGGAGGTCGAAACATCATTTTTTTGCAATTCTAAAAATTTGGGAAGTCCGTCAAACTGTGAAACGGTTTATCCCGAAGTACTTTTACATACGGTCATTTTGGCACAAACTGGACTTTGTTTCGATCACACAGATACTTTAAAGTTTTATATTTTATATTTTTGCCTGTAACATGTATGTCTTACTTCGGATGAAAATTCTCTCTGCACGAATTGTGTTACTTTTGTCGAAAATATACAAATCGACCTATTGTTTGACCAAAAACGATTTCAAAACAAATAGTTATGATCGTTCAAAGTCTGCTCGACGGCAGACGTAATATTCTTACGGTAGATTTTTTTTTTTTTCAATGATAACATATTTTATTTTGGATGTTAAATTTTACTTTTATCTAATTTATTTAAAAAAAAATTGCTACAACAACTTTTTTAAAATGGAACTAAACCTAAATAAAACTAAACACAAAAAAACCTAAAAAAACAACTAAAAAAAAATCCCAAAAAAACAAAAAAATAAAAATAAAAAAACCAAATAAAAAGACCACAAAAAAACCAAAGACCCAATTTTCGCCAACTCGCCAACTCGGTTGGTGAAAATATGGACTTTTGAAATTTTTTTTTTTTGCCACATCGGATTTTTGTTCGGATTTCAAGTTCTCCGAATTTTCGCCAACCCTACTGGCGATTCCTATCGTAATTTCAAAATTTGCCAAACTTCTATCGCTGTATTTAATTAATATAAATTTATTATCGGTACAGTAAATTTTCTGAAAAAATTCTTTTATTTATTTTATCTATTAGATTTTTATAAAAAAAATATTTTTCTTATATAGTGCACTACTCAAAATATGTTTCATAACACTATTTTTTTTTTCTTTTGAAATATTCTTGTTGAACCTAGGGTAGGAACCATGGCTAAACCTGCGCGCTGACGTGCCTCCCCCTATTGGCCACTGTCCTAACCCTCCGCTTTCACGGTCCGTCCGCCCGCCCACCCACCCACCCGTCTAATGGGGGTGAAAGGGGACACATCAGTGCGGCCCCAGTCTGTACAGAAGTAACTCTTTTCTTTTTGATCAGTTAGTTCACTTTTGAAAAAGTTTTTGAAAACAAAACAACAAAATTACTTTTGAAAAACAAAATGAGACCATCTTGAAAAGTTGTGTTTTGCTTCTGCTTAAACAATAATGCTAAGTTTGCTACCAAATGCTTATAACCTTCTTACAACCCTCTCTACCTCCTGCTATGTGGGCCACATCCGACCCCACATTTCCCTCCAATGAACGACTACCACGTGGTGTTCCTGCCACGTGACGGCCACTCGTACAGCCACCGGGTCCCACCTCTTCCTCCTCCTCCAATAGACGGCCACCATGTGAACGTCACGTGGCGGTTGTAAGAGGGTTGTAGGAATTTTTTTGTAGTCATAGCATCCCTGCTTAAAAGCAGCAATACCAAACCCTAGATACCAGGCCACGGATAATCCGTTAAAATGGTTCAACAAAGCTCCTCGTTTTTGTAAAATTGAGCTTATGGATATTTACAAAGACTCTTAAATCCGTGTAAATAGTATTATGGTAACTCCCACTGATAAGCAGGAGTTTGCTAAACAGATTGATGAATTACTTGAATTAAAGCTGAATGTCATCAATGTAGACTACGACATAGTCTAAGTGTCCAAATATAGAGTTCATCCATTTGTAAAAAAAATTGTGGAGCATTCTTTAATCCAAAGGGCATGACAAGCCATTCGAAATGTCCCTGAGGACAGCTGAATACCAGATTACAAGAAAAAGAAAAAGAGCACAAAAACTGAGAGTACAAGAGAGAGTACAAAAGCAGAAGAGGAAAAGAAAATCTGCAAACTTCAATGATCTCATCTAGAGATCATCAGGACTTATTTATAGCTGGCCTAGTGTGACCGGTTACATACTATCCCCTTTTCCTTGTTACCAGATCTTCTTGCTTTTGATAGTGCGGACAGTCCCCTCTGCTTTAGATAGTGGGCACGCCTTTTTATAAAGTGAAGCATTCATCATATATTGTCAATATGCTTTTTAAAGTTTCCACTTTTTCTTTTAATTCATTAATCCACCCCCTAAGGTGGTCCATCTGCTTATCACGGTCATTCGCGGTTTCCTTCCACTTTAATATCTGCCGTTGGTGTCTTCTTTTTAGCCTTTGAATTCTTTTGCGGTGTCTTTTCTTCCGCCGTTCTTTTTGGATGAAAATCCGACAAAGAAATCTTGAGCTAACTTTAATCATTTGATGAGAATGGCCCACCTTGCTTCTTCTACAAACTTTCTTCCATACCTTCAATGTCTTCATCGGGGTCATTGGGTTCTACGAGATCGTCTGCAGACCGTGACCTCCAAGGCGAAGGTTGCTTGAAAAATTAAACCGAATTATACTTGTCATCATATTCTTGGTTTCTAGAAATATAATCGACAAGCAAAATATTTTGAGAAATAGTAACCGTCCCATTTCTGTCTGCACAAATAATAGAAATTCTGAAAAAAAACCTCATTGGCGGTCAATTTACGATCACGCTCCTCCGAGAAGCTCTGTTTCTGGAACTTAACATAGGTTAGACATGGATCTTCTGTGACCCTATAAAGTTTCCAGATCTGAGCCGAGGGAAAAAGCTTTATATGTTGTCTTTCTTCCCAAATTGACCAAATACGAAATCTGAAAATAGTTTGGAATTTGGTGGAGTGGATATCCACGGCATTAACACAAATTTTTGGAATAACTCTTTCATATTCTTCTGAAATTTTAGTGTTAATATATAGTTCATGTACAAGTCCCTTTTTAATATGAGGCTTGTACTTGGGAATTTTTTGAAGCAGGCCATGATGCAGAGCCTATTGGATTCCTAATTAAATCTTAACCTTCAAGGAGCTGTGTGACATCAGTATCCTCTAAGTCCTTGAAGAACTTGATAAGTCTATCTTCGTTGATAACATTTTGCTGGAACATGGTTAACATTTGTTGGACCATCAGCTCAGCTTCCAGCTCCTGCACCTGCTCGTTTTGTATTGTTAATAAATTGAGGAGGTTGACCATTTCGTGCATACGAACGTTAACCATGTCATTTGTCTCAAGAGTTTCGAGAATTAATCTTAATTCACTAGACTTGGTGTCTTGCAGAAGAGAATCTTCTTTTACGGGAAGAGCTCTGGATTTCGACGTTGAAGAAAATTCCACCAAGTCACTAAGCATTTTGGTTGTCTTTTGAATCTTTTCTTCAGCGAGAGAACATTTTTGCTCTTCGTTGAGAAATAGTCTCTCCACCTGAGAGAGCCAATAACTGGTTGTTTTGATATATGCAGATTGTAATGCTCGGTAGTAATTGTTAAAGACCTCCCAAGCATCCTTTCTTAAATTTCTATTGTACCAGTCTTTGACTAGTACATTGGCAAATTGTCTTTGTAGAGGAAAGGCCTGAGCATTGGCAGGGGCCCTTGTTTGGTTATTCACCATTCTATTTGGGTTATTCACCCTTGGTTGGTTATTCACCATGATCTGCGGATTATTCACCCTTGATTGGTTATTCACTAATGTATGTGGGTTATTCACCCTGGATGCGGTCTCGAAGGCCGCAGCTGATTTTTGGTTATTCACCCCAGCCTGAACAGTGCTAGCCCCAGCCGGAGCTAAACTTGTGCTAGCCACCCCTTTATTCTTCTTAGGGTTGACCACCCGGGATTCTCCCTCTCGCTTCATCGCGTCAAGCATTTTTCGGAAACGTTCTAATTCGTCTCCATCCATGGTTCATAATCTGGTAAGATTATCAGCAAGATTGTTAGTGTATCCTGGGATATATTCAACTTCATAATTAAAGATTTCTAAGTACATGGCAATTCTAATTCTTCGAAGATTTTCTTCTGGATTATTAATAGTATGTTTCTTAAGGAACTGATAAACGGATTTATTATCAGTCTGAATATAAAAACTTCTGTAAAGAAGATATATCTTTAGACTTTTAATAACAGATTTAACAGCTAACAATTCTTTATCATAAGTGGCATAATTAAACTGAGTTTTTGAGAATTTTCCAGAAGTATAAGCAACAATTTCTTTATTTTTGGTAATAAGGACTCCCGTCCAAAAATTATCAGAGGCGTCCGTCTGTAAAATTATTTTTTCATTCTCTAATGGAAAATAGAGAATTTTTTGATCTTTAATCATTTCCTTAATATTAGAAATTTTCCTTTGTTCTTCGGGAAGTAAAGAAATAGTAATTTTACTAGTGTCCCACTTACGAGGTTGTTCACCTGTAATTTGTTTATAATTGGCTTGTTCCTTTGCCAGTCTTTCTTGTAATTTATCAATTTTTGCAGAAAGATGTGGAATAAACTTTCTACCATAATTAAGGAGACCTAGAAAACTTTGTAATTCTTTTAAAGTTTTAAAGGTTTCTGGAAAGTTCCTGATTTTAGTATATATATGTTGCTGGAGCTCGATTTGTCCATTTTTAATAAATTTTTCCAGGAAATCAATCTCTGTTTTAAAGAGTTCAATTTTCTTGGGACTAAGAGCAATACCATTGTCAAGTAATATTTGAACAATAGTAAGGAGATGATGTTTATGCTCTTCTTCTGATTTAGAAAAAATAAGAATGTCATCAATGTAGACTACGACATAGTCTAAGTGTCCAAATATAGAGTTCATCCATTTTTGGAAAATTTGTGGAGCATTCTTTAATCCAAATGACATGACAAGCCATTCAAAATGTCCCTGAGGACAGCTGAAAGCTGTTAGTTCTATAGAAGTCTTATCTTGTAATTTGAGTTGCCAAAAGCCAGATTTGGCATCAAACTTACTATAAAACTTGGCTCTTTGGATTTGCTTAATTAAGTATTCAGCAGATGGAATAAAAAACCCATCTAATTTGGTATAGCTGTTTAGTTTTCTGTAAATAATAACCATTCTAGGTTTTCCTCTTTTAATCTCCGCATGATTTCTGACAAAAAAAGGCAGAAGAAGAATGAGGGATAAAACTTTTTTGTATAAGCTTTAATTCAAGTAATTCATCAATATGTTTAGCAAACTCATGCTTATCAGTGAGAGTTACCATAATACTATTTACACGGATTTTAGAGTCTTTGTAAATATCCATAAGCTCGATTTTACAAAAACGAGGAGCTTTGTTGAACCATTTTAACGGATTATCCGTATAGAGTGGTTCTAACATTCCGTGAATAATTTTACTAAAACTATTAGTAACAGGAATATTATACGTACATATTTTATTCTGTGTAGAAATTTTGTCAATCATAGTGACTGGTGGTAAAGTATTATCACCACGTTGTGCTGTGTGTTGAAAGGTATTAGCAATTAGTACTATAAAAGGAATTCGAGGAATAGAAATATTATCAAAGTTGATGTAATGAGTATTGAAAGGTGGATAATGTCGCAGATTATCCATTCCAATAATACAATCCATGTCAAATTCCTTTGGAAGAAGTACAAAATCAAAATTATAAGATTTTGTTTTGCCATGTATATCTGGGAAATAAATATGTAAATTTTTTACTTTATGATTTACTTGGACTTGCCGTCCAATAAAATCATTAAGTTTTCCTTTTTTGTCTAATTGCAGGCGAAGGGTTTCAGGAATAAAACATTCCTGAAGTAAACTCACTTCTGCCCCTGTGTCGAAGAGAGCATGGATTGTGAATTCCTGATATCCTGGAATACAGATGGTTATAGGAACATAAATATGTAATTGTGCTTTTGATTGTAAATCGATGGAACGAATCATATTGATATTGGGAAAAATATCCTGTAAACCATTATCATTAGTATCATTATTAAGGAAGTTTTCCCAAATGTTAAAATCAATAGGATGATTTGTTGCTTCAAAAGCAAAATATATATGATCCAAGGATGTACTAGCAATCTCTTGGTCGAGGATGCTTTCAATATTAAGAATATCATTCATCCAAGGATTAGAAGTAATAGAGCTAATATCTGGATGTTCTCCACGATATCTAGTTGTCACGCCCCAGTCCCAAAATGTCAGGAAATAGGCCACGTGTCACTAGCCAGCTGACACGTCACTAAGGGTTTAATCCATTTTGAATGGACCCAAAGGAACGTGCTACGCTGTCCTAAAATACTACATGTAAAACACAGTCAAATCTATCTCATCCACAATAAAATGTCAGAAAAACAAGTGCTGAATATATATAAAACTGAGTCTGATACAGTACACAACTGGTGAGAATACAAGCCTACTACAAAATCTGATAATAGCGCAGAAAAATCAGATAGACTAAGCAGTGTCTATCTGATGAAAATATCTCCATCTCCAGGTGGCAGGCCTCTAGGGTCAAGCATACTCTGAGGGTGTCTCCTCGAGCTCCTCCTCGGTAGCACATCTAGCCTCCTGATCAGGGCCGTACACAGTGGGGTAGAAAGCCTCGTCTAGATCTGGCAGGGAACCAGGTCCTCAGTGGGACATAACAAGATACAGAAAATGACATGCCATGTATGTAAATACTGAATAAAGAAAATAAATACAGGGTGCTAACCATCTAAGTGAAATACAAGTAAAGAACTTGTAGAACGCATGGGAATGCATGGCTAGACATACGCTGACGTAATTCACCAATCGTGGTGACTGGCTAGTATATGTGTCGTATGCCCCCGGACTCACAGTTAGCTCTGCAATCGACCATCTCCGAGGAGCATGGTACGAAGGTATAAATCATATATGGAGGGGGTGTCCCATACGTCTACTAGTTATCTTTTCCATCCCAATGAAACTAAATGTCAAGTCGTACTTTTCCTGAGTTATTCTAATCCGTGATGCGGGTCACACGTACTGGTAGCTAATCAAATACGCAGCTCGCATCCCAATATGTATTGCAACCATGTTACGTGTTCCCGTGATGGGGTCTATGAGAATATTAAAATACTCTCACAGTTGTTGGTGAGTCTGTAATATTATGTTAAATATCAACATATCAGCTGAATGTACCCAAGGCAGTCTCAGGTAATCATGGTATATGAAATTCAGAAACAAAACAGATATCGATAATTGAAGTTAAACAATAACTTGGCAAGGTATACTTGCCTACTCCCTGATAGTGTTGATAACCTGTTCTCACAGTCAGGTTTGAGGTTGCTGGTGACAGGGGGTCACTGGCTGTGCTGAAGGTGGTTTCTGTTAAAACAGACAGGGTTCGTGAATATCATGGTTGTAATAATAAGTATATATATATATAGATATATATAGTATGTATATATATAGATATAATATATATAGCAGTATCTATAGCATATATAAATAGGCTGTAATATCCAGCACAGTATAATATATAATATCATATATATATAGATATATGTAATTAATTGAAATGACATTGCAAGAATTAAAAATATATATATGTATAAGTTGTATTATCCAGCTGAATATAATATATTACATATAGATAATATATATATATATATATATATATATATATATATATATATATATATATATATATATATATATATATATATATATATATATATATATATATAATTAATTAAAATGACATTGCAAGAATTGAAAATATATATATGTATAAGCTATATTATCCAGCTGAATATAATATATTACATATAGATAATATATATATATATATATATATATATATATATATATATATATATATATATATATATATATATATATATATATATATATATATATATATATATATATATATATATACCTGCAGTGAATATAATATGTGCAGAAAATAAAATAAAGGAAAAATACATAGTATATATAGTAATTATATAATATATAACATATTATATAAATATACCTATCATATAAATTTATATATACATATATTTATATATTATATATATATTCAAATAAAACAGAAATAAATATATATATATATATACATATTAGTAATTATTACATAATATATTATATAGTATATATACATATACATATACATATATATACATATTTACATATATAAATATATATGTATAGAATAATAGATATATATACATATATTTAGTAAATATATAATAATAGTATATACAGTATAATATACTGTATAATAATATATATTTATAATATAATATATATATATATATATATATATACATATATACATATTAATATACATATATATATACATATATATACCTATAGGTATACATATGAGTATATATATATAAATACGTATATACTAGGGATTAGGATTATACCCTCTGACAGGTGGGCCCTAGGGGTTGTCGACGGCAGGAGGACGACGGCGGAGATGGCCGGAGGCGGCCGGAGGAGCGGGAACAGCAGCAGTAGCTGTTAGCAGCAGCAGCAGCAGCAGCTGAGTGCGGGGGCTGCCGGCGGCGGAGGAGTGGCGGAGGTGGCCGGGCAGGGTGCGGGATCGAAGGAGGAAGGAGGGGCGGTCAGGTTGGTGGTGGTGGCGGAGGTTCACGACGGCGGTGGCGGTGGCTGGAGGCGGCCGGAGGTGGAGGGGACAGTTAGGGTTAGGGATGGCCGAGGGTGCTGCGGGGGCTCTGGCCGGCGGGGGAAGGGTCGTGGGGCGGTGAGGGGGTGGTCGTCAGAGAGAGGAGGTCGAGGCGGTTCGAATGGTAGGGGTGGTGGCTGAGTACGGTGGCGGAGGGTGGCGCAGGGGGTGGTTCGGGTGGTAGTGGCTGCTGTGGGCAGTGAGGGAGTGGGGAGGTTGCGGGGGCTCTCCACGACGGAGCAGGGTGGTTCAGGCGGCGGGGCTTGGCCGGAGGGGAGAGGGGGTCAGGGCGGAGGGTTGGTCGGAGTAGGGTGGCCGGAGGTGGCTGAGGGAAGAGGCTGTGGAGTTTGAAAGGGAGGGGGTGAGGGTTTATATAGGGTTTGGCTTGATGGCATTTCTGTAAATAAGTGGAAATTAAGGGTTATATTGGTAATTTGATTTTTTGGATATTTTTACAGGATTTTTCTGGGTGTTTTGGGTGGGTCCCACACACCTATTGTCTAGCCAATAGGATTATGCCACCTTGCATGTAATTTTGCATAAAAAACCCTAACTTTTTATAAATTGCATAAAAGCCTAAAATTTGTATTTTGCGTAATTTCGCAATTTACCTGATTTTAAATACTGTTTCCCCGAAATACTGAATTGTACAAAAATGGGGAAAATAGCTGGAAAAAATGTTTTGGACTGTGTGGGGTGAGTCTGGGCAGAGGCAGGGTCTGATTCTGCAGGTGATACGGGTCATCGTATTTATTATTTAATAAATACTGCGTATGGTGTTCACTAATTATTTTGAGGCAGTTAGGGTCATAATTTTTCTACGGTGTCAATACGATAATTGTAATACAATTATAGTAGAATATTATCGTATTTTTGGTTAGCAAAACAGGTGTCTACTGGTCCTCAAATCTCTAGAGATGGGTAAAGAGCAGAATTTAAATAGGAAATAAATACATACATTTGTAACGATATTTGTGCGACTAAAACGAAGCACCAAACAAGGTTTCTGGAAGTTGCACAAAATACAGAAAAAGTAGTCTAACAAGTCTAGAGCAGGAATGTGAGATTTGTTTAGGGTTTAACAGCTAGTGTGATGTCCTGTGTAAATAAACAGGTGCACAATCAATAGAATATATATAATAAATAAAATTTTAAAAAGTTACAATAATTCTAATTAGTCAAAACTAATCCTAAATTACTGAAATCTGGCCGAGGGAGTTTATAATCTACCCTCCTTAGAATATTTCCTCCTCGAAATAAAAACAAACATATAATGAGAATGAAAGATTTATTTAGGACAATAATGATTAAGAAAGATTGAGTTTGAAATATTGGACATACCCTGGTTTGGAAATAGATGGGGATAACGCTGTCGAATATCCTCTTCTCGTTCCCAGGTGGATTCACCTGGTGCATGATGTCTCCATGCAATACGAACGAGAGGAATAGTCTGGCCTCGCAACACTTTCTCGCTACGGTCCAAGATCTCTACAGGCTCCTCCTGGTACGATAAGCTTGGCCCGATGGTGATCTCTGAATAGTCCAGCACATGACTCGGGTCTGGAATGTACCTCCTCAGCTGAGATACGTGGAAGACGTCATGTACTCCCTCCAAGGTCTGAGGTAGAGCTAGCCTGTAAGCAACTTCTCCGACGCGATCTAGCACGTCGAAGGGTCCAATGTACCTTGGACTTAGCTTCCCTCTTCCTCCAAATCTGATAGTACCTCGAGTAGGTGAGATCTTCAAGAACACATGCTCTCCCACTTGGAACTCTAGAGGTCGGCGATAAATGTTGGCCCAGTGCTTCTGTCTGTCTTGTGCAGCTCGTAGGTGTCCCTGGATCTTCTTTACCTTCTCCACTGTACGAATGATTAGTTCTGGACCCAAGATCTGTCTCTCGCCAACATCGCTCCAGCATACTGGGGAACGATATTTCCTTCCATACAAAGCTTCAAAGGGAGCCATTTGAATGCTCGCTTGATAGCTGTTGTTGTAGGAAAATTCCACCAGGTGTAGATGATCTTCCCAGGATCCGCTGAAATCAAGCATGCAGGCTCTCAGCATATCTTCTAGGGTCTGGATGGTGCGCTCTGACTGGCCGTCTGTCTGCAGATGATACGAGGTGCTGAACTTGAGGCGGGTACCAAGACTTTCTTGCATACTTCACCAAAAGTAAGATGTAAATCTCGTATCCCTGTCAGATATTATACTGACTGGTACTCCGTGCAGACCCACTATCTCCTTCATGTACATATCTGCCAAGACTTTTGTAGATTGGCCGACTCTGAAAGGTAGGAAATGAGCAGCCTTGGTGAGTCTGTCTACGATCACCCAGACAACATTACGACCACTGGGACTTCTTGGGAAGCCCGTAACAAAGTCCATCGTAATGTGTTCCCATTTCCACTCGGGTATTGGGAGGGGTTGAAGTAGACCGGCAGATCTCTGATGCTCAGCTTTGACTTGCTGACACACCAGGCATTTAGCCACAAAGTGTGCTATCTCCCGCTTCATTCCATGCCACCAGTAATATTGTCGCAGATCTTTGTACATCTTTGTGCCTCCCGAATGTATAGAGTATGTGGAGCTATGAGCTTCTGACATCAGCTCATTACGAAGTTCTCCATTTGGAACATAAAGACGATCACCACATCTTAGGGTCCCATCTTCGTGTATGCGACATCCTGTCTGGATTCCAGCCTCTGTTCTTTGACGAAGCCTCTGAAATCTTGCATCTGCTAGTAGAGCAGCTTTGATTCTTTCGACCAAGGTTGATTGCAGCTGGTAGTTTGATAATTGGCCATTAATTCCTGGCATAATGACCTCTATTCCCAACTTTTCTAGTTCTCTCAGTAGACCTAGTTGGGTGATCATAAAGAATGCCGAGGGTCTTCTGCTTAGAGCATCCGCTACCACATTTGCTTTCCCAGGATGGTACTGCAGATCAATCTCAAAATCCGTCATCACTTCAAGCCATCGTCTTTGCCTCAGATTTAAGTCTTTCTGAGTGTAGACATATTTCAAGCTCTTGTGATCGGTGAAAATCTCCACTCGTTCGCCGTATAGATAATGTCTCCATAGCTTCAGGGCGAAAATGACTGCGGCAAGCTCCAGGTCGTGAGTGGGGTAATTCTTCTCATGAGTCCTCAGCTGTCTTGAGGCATAAGCTACAACCTTCCCATGTTGCATTAGGACACAACCAAATCCTTTCCCAGATGCATCGCTATAAATTACGAAACCTCCGGATCCAGATGGTATAGTCAAGATGGGGGCTGTAGTCAGACGCTTCTTCAAGTCATCAAAAGCTGTCTGGCATTCTTCAGTCCATATGAACTCCTGCTCCTTGCGGGTAAGACGGATAATCGGCTCCGCGATTCTTGCAAAGTTTTCTACGAATCTCCGGTAATATCCGGCAAGTCCTAGAAAGCTTCTCACCTCTGAGACGTTGGTCGGTGTTGGCCATGTCTCCACAGATGAAATCTGTGTTGGATCCACTGAGATGCCTTCCCCTGTGATCACATGTCCAAGAAAAGCGACACGATCAAGGAAGAATTCACACTTGCTCATCTTAGCATAAAGGCTCTCTCGTCTCAGGGTCTCTAGCACCAGTCTCAAGTGCTCTTCATGCTCCTTGTGGCTCTTCGAATACACCAGAATGTCGTCGATGAAGACTACCACGAACTGGTCCAGATATTGGTGAAAGACTCGATTCATCAGATTCATGAATACGGCAGGTGCATTAGTTAGTCCAAACGGCATCACTAGGAACTCGTAATGACCATAACGAGTCCTGAATGCTGTCTTTGGAATATCTTCTCTCCGTACTTTGACCTGATGATAGCCTGATCTCAAGTCTATTTTTGAGAATACCACGGCTCCTGTTAGTTGATCGAATAGGTCATCAATTCTCGGCAAGGGGTACTTGTTTTTGATTGTCAGAGCGTTGAGGGCTCTGTAATCAATGCATGTCACGACTCAATTCCGTAGAATCACTTGAGGCATCCCCCGAATCGTGACCGCCGTGCGGGCCTGGAGTTGCGCCCGCACAAGGCTTTAATGATTTGCATAGCAAGCACATATTCAGAGTACGCAGATAAATTGAAACACAGATTTGAAATAGAAAAGTTCTCTTTATTGATAATGAACATCTATTACAAACTCTTGAACGAGTTAGCTAATATGCCGAACGGCTTACAAAAGAGATGACTCAAAATGAGATAGCAGTCATGTACATTACATCCCTTTATAAACTCAAAATGATAAAGACCTCCAGGCTGGAGGATAGCTTTGCCACGGAGCTGCATTTGTGTATGAAGAGTTGCAGCTTCGGACTTCAAAAGGCTTCGAGGGCACGGTGAAGATGCGCCAACAGTTGGACTGGATCGGGTAGACGACTTCGGCTCCTCGCTCGGTTCGCCTTGGTGCGGAGAACCTGTTTCAACGAGGGTCAGCATATCAAAACATATTGGTGAAGGCGAGCTAGCCGAACTATACCAATCAACACGTTGTTTAGTGAAGCATGCATATTTTTGTGGGTTTCTATCTTGCCTTAGTTCATTTACAAGTAAGCAGCATATTGAATTTACTGAAATGAACGTGCCACCGTTCGGTGGATTTTACCTGCCCGTCTGAATTACCTGCACAATACTTACCTTGCCTTCCCTGCCACGAAGACACAAGTTAGTTGCAACAGGTTTAAATATACAGAGGATCACTGGCATAATACCACGAAGGACGATTTATAGTCTCAGGACGGAAGGGTGTGCAATGCGGGTGGCGAGCCCCCGTTGCACGCCTCAATCCGACGATACAGACGACTATACAGACGTTCCGCCCGGATCGGATCGGTCCCAGTGCCCTGGCAACCGTCCGCAGGAACCAGAAACCTTGTGCACAAGTTGTCCATGATCGAACGTTATTAACAGATTTAGCAGATTATGCAGATGAGGCAACACAAGCACAGACAAGCAGAATTTATATGATTTATATTGCAGAGCCTCACTGAATATTTATTTGCATACAAGATGTGATCCATAGTTAGCACGATTTATGGAACATTTATAAACGAACTAGCATGCAATATGATAACCGTTCAGAAGTTTAGTTGACAAGCAATGAACCAAGTCTATTCTCTTTTATCTTGGTTTCTTTTATTATTACTTGGTATCGTTTGATCGGGGCCAGGGAATGAAGCTTGGAAGCAGGGCTAGCTAATCGGGTTGGTAGCCACTCACTTAGATTTTTGGAAAGAAGAAGGAAAGAGGCGCTTCACGACTCCGCTCGCAAGCCACCTACTGCTCGTTCACCTGCACACGAACAGCTCGATTAATACTTCTTCCTCTCTTTCCAATCTCGGAATAGAAATGCAGTTCAATGAACG